>JAMPIV010014542.1:0-117569 GCA_024509875.1 Oreohelix idahoensis | reverse complement strand
ACAAAAGTCTAATTTTTCCCAGGGAATCCGCATATAAAATATTTGCCCAAGATTTTGGGAAGTGAAGAAAGTGTCAGAAACCCAGATTTAATTAAATAAATTTATAATTAGTTATATTTAGAAACTTTGTTAGTACATTTTTCAGGATGGCAGATCTGCCAAGTTTCGCTCTGCGGCTGTGCAAGCGGCGAGAGATATGAATATGGATGGACAAATTTTGGTTGATTATGTCACCTCAGAATGTGACAAATTTATTACTAGGGAAGAACATAGGTTAGCTGAGGAAAGGAGAGTGCAGGTAGAAGATGCCAGGGAGACTAAGAAATTAGAGGCTGATCGAGAGGCTTAGATCAAGAGGCTGCAGTTGGAGGAGAAGAAACTTGAGGCTGAGAAGGAGGCAAAGAAACTTGAACTCGAGGCTGAGAAGAGGAAAAACGTCTACACAGGAGGCGGAACGAGAGAAAGAAGAAAGAAGATTGGAGGCGGAAAGGGAAGATAAACGGTTACAGAGGGAACATGAGTTACGCCTAAGGGAGTTAGAGCTACAAGGCCATGCTCCCAGAAAAATGGAACTAGCCCGTTCCACTTCCGACTTCCGCGCTGCAAGCCAGGCTGCCCTCCTCATCAGCCATGGGGTTCCACTTAGATTATTTTATAGAAAAAGATGATGATATTGAGACGTATCTAAGCAGATACGAAATATTAGCCACTACTTATGGGTTGGAAAGAGAAAAATGGGGAGTAAAGTTATCTCAAGGACTTCGCGGTACAGCTTACTAAGTTTTTTTTCCTAAAAAGAGTAGGGTGACCAGGACAACTATGACATGTTGAAAGCAAGCTCTTCTGTTAAGATACGAAAAGAACGGAGAATTTTATAGAAAGAAATTTAGGAATGCCAGGCTACTGTCGGGTGAGACCTATCACCAGTTCTCCGCCCGGTTGGAAACGTATATGGAGAAATGGGCTTCTTTGGGGAAAACCCAAGATCTCAAAGAGATGATACTCATTGAGCAGATGAGAGAGTCCATGGCTCCAGACATAAGAAAGTTTCTCATGGAACAGGGTGCGGAGAGACTGGAGGAAATAATAAATATCGCTGAAAGGTATCATGCAGCCCAGGCAGAGGTAGCTGGTATTAAAAAGAAACCAGTAGATCAGTTTAAGGCTCCTCAAACCCATAATAAATTTGATAACAGAGTGAAGCAGAACTTCGATAGGCCTCGAAATGATTATAAAAATAAAACCGCACAGTTCAAGGACAGAAGGAATGAGGAAAGAAAACCTCATCATCAAAGTAGATGGTATTGTACTTATTGTAAGAAGGAGGGACATGACATTAAGTATTGTAAAAGTAAACCTGCTGGATTTGCTGCTATGAAAAGGGGAAAACAGGAGGGAAAGGACAAACCTGCTGAACAGCAGGAACCTTATCACCCCTCAGTTTGCGAGGATGTTGTATGCAATGATGTCACCATAAGGTGCCTCTATGATACAGGTTTGGATTTTGAGGCTGTGGTGAGCTCGCACTTGGTGAACCCAGATCAGTATACCACAGAAACAGTGGAGATACAAGGGGCGACCAAGGACCTACCCCTCATGAAACTTCCCATTGCCAGGATACCAGTGAAGACTCGCTATGTGGAAGGGATAATCAGAGCAGCAGTGATAGACGCACCCATCTACCCTCTGATATTGGGGTGTCGTTATGTCTACTTGGGAAATCCAACGAGACCTGTGGTCTTGGCAGCAGTCCAGACCCGATCACAATCCAGAAAGGAAGAAGATGAACCTATAAATACTCATCCCGAAGAGATGAGAAAGGCACAGGCTGAAGATAAGTCACTGAAGCCGTGCTATAAGAAACTCCCAAAGAGCCATACTCCTCCAAATAAAGGAGAATTCTATATGAAGAATAAATTGCTATACAGGAAGGCCGGCACTGGTGCAGCTGGTCATGGTCAGCTGGTCCTTCCTAAATCATATAGAGAAAAAGTGATGGAGTTAGGTCATGCTATCCCCTTCAGTGGTCACATGGGGATTAGTGCAACAGGACAGCGAATAGCTTGTCATTATTTCTGGCCAGGGGTAACGGAAGACATAAAGAGATACGTACACTCCTGCCCCGAATGCCAGAGAGTAGCTCCAAAGCATTGGACTGCTCCCGCAACTCTTGGGGAAATGCCCATAGTGGGAACCCCTTTTGAGAGAGTTGCTGTGGATATTGTGGGACCTCTCACTCGGACCAAGAGGAGGAACAGTTACATCCTTACACTGGTAGACACTTGTTCTATGTGGGGAGAGGCGGTAGCCCTGTCATCAATCGATTCGAAACATGTGGCAGAGGCATTACTTACGATATTCACAAGGTTAGGTTTCCCGCATCAAATCTTGACAGATAATGGCTCTCAGTTCAAGGGGAAACTAACTGAAGAGGTGTTCAGGTTGTTTCAAGCCAAGCACTTTCACTGTAGCCCGTACCATCCCCAAGGGAACGGCCAGGTAGAGAGGTTCAATGGGACTCTCATTTCTATCCTGAGAAAGCTGGCACATGAGAAACCTGAAACGTGGGACCACTACTTGCCCGCCGCCCTGTTTGCGTACCGGGAAGTACCACATAATTCCACCGGAATGGCCCCCGCAACACTGTTATTTGGTAGGCCAATAAAAGGTCCGTTAGAAGCTTTGTTAAGGACCTGGACTGATGAGAAGGCAGAGGAGACTGTTACCTCATCTTATCAATACGTGAACGAACTGACTAATCGTTTACAAACCGGTTGGAAACTGGCAAATGAAAATTTGAGACAAGCCAGGAAAAAGCATGCTGCTTATTATAATCGAAAAGCGAAGGATAGGGAACTTGCTGTGGGGGAGAAGGTACTTCTTCTATTGCCCAGCAGCAATAATAAACTTCAGATCGGATGGCAAGGACCATACACAGTTTTGGAAAAGGTATCCAGAACCAATTATAAGATAGACAAAAAGGGAAAGGAAAAAGTCTATCATGTGAACCTGTTGAAGAAATATCTGGACAGACAAATCCAGGAAGGGACACACTTATTGGCCTTGTCTATTGCAACCGAAATGAAAAATGACCCTCTCTCCTCATTTGAATATCCACTGAAAACCAGTGAAACGTTTGAGCAGGTGAAAATCAGCAATCACTTGACAAAAGGGCAGAAGGAGAAGGTTCGACAGATCCTTGAGAAACATACAGATGTGTTGACAGATAAACCGGGAAAAACCCATTTGTTGGAATATGATATGAAACTACTAGACCCAACACCTATCTGTATGAGGCCCTATTCTATTCCATTCGCTAAGGAGAAAGCTTTAAAAGAGGAGATAGATTATTTGTTACAAGAAGGGATTATTTCTCATAGTGAGTCTCCTTATAGTTCCTGCGTGGTTCTGTTGCGGAAACCATCGGGAGAACATAGACTGTGTATAGATTACAGGAAACTGAATGCTGTCACAGAAGGTCAGGTGGATCCATTACCTGATACTACTCAACTATTTGCCAGGCTGAACAAGGCAAAATATTTTTCTAAGGTGGATCTTAGCAAGGGCTATTACCAAATTCCAGTAAAGCCTGAGGTTCGATCTTATTTAGCATTTAGCACCTCGGAAGGTCATTATGAGTTCAACATGTTGCCGTTTGGGTTGAAAAATGCTCCGAGTGTGTTTTCAAGGATGATGCGAAAACTGCTGGATCCCCTGAAAAATCCATGTATTTCGAATTTTATGGACGATATCCTCATTGCTACGGAAACATTTGAGGAACACGTTACCTCTTTGAATATGCTGTTAGATAGACTCAGAGAGGCTAACTTAACCGCCCGGCCAAAAAAATGTTGTATAGGTTGTAAAGAGTTGGAATTCTTGGGACATACTGTGCATCAGGGTAGCATGACCCCTGATCCCAAGAATCTGGAAAAATTGAAAAAAGCTCCTCGACCCCAAACAAAGAAAGACGTGCGATCTTTCGTGTCGTTGTGTGGTTTTTACCAAAAGTACATTAAAAATTTTTAACTCAATATGTGCTCCGCTGACAGATTTAACTCGTAAAGGTCAACCTGATAAAATAATTTGGTCTGCTCAGTGCGAATTAGTTTACCAAGAGTTGAAGGAAAAACTTACAAGCAGGCCAGTATTGCAATTGCCTGACTTAACGCAAGAATTTATTGTGAGAAGTGACGCAAGCAATGTGGGCCTAGGTGCTACATTGTTGCAAAGGTCTTCCTCACCAGATGAGGAATTGAAACCAGTCGCTTATGCTAGCCGCAAGTTGAACAAGGCGGAAAAAAATTATTCAACAAGTGAAAAGGAATGTCTCGCTTTGATATGGTCTATAAAGAAATTTCAGATTTATTTATATGGCAGGACATTTGTGGTCCAAACGGATCATTCACCTCTTGTGTTCCTGTCACAAGCCAAGCATGAAAATTCCAGATTATTGAGATGGTCTTTATTACTGCAGCCATACTCATTCCGGATAGATTATATCCCGGGTCCGACGAATGTGGGTGCCGACTTTTTAAGCAGACATCCATGTGATGAAAATCAGAGAAACGCATAAGACTTCATTGAGCTAAGTTATCTCGCAGATAATAACCTGCATAGTGATGCATGTTTAAGAGGGGAGGTGTGTGGTAAAATCTGCGAGGATAATTACTCATTTCTATAGATTTTAGTCATAAAAACAAAAATAAATAAGACCAGCCCGATTGTGTCTGACGGGATTGCTCTCACACGCCCGCCACTGCCTTTTGTGCAGTGCGAAAAGCCTATAGCATATATAATATACAACGCGTTGCAGTTTCGGTTTCGCCCACGTACTACCAATGTTTAAACTTGTAAGATCTGCTGCATACACGGCCGCCTAACCCGATAAAATTAACTAATTGGCGGAAGAGCGCCGCACAATACTATCTGAATTAACGTAATATTTTGTTTTTAACAGGTTAATCAGTAGTAAGTCTTAAAATTTGGTAGTGAAACACGATAAAATACAAATCATAAAAACCAACTTGTTAACCCGCCACGTCTAACCCCGATTTGCCTGCCACATTCTGCCATGCGTATATACACGCGGCGGCAAACGTCATCGGAGGCAAACACACAGACAGTATGTCCCCACTCGTTGTAGACGTACTGGCGTCACTAAAACAAGTAGTAGTTGAATCATATAGGCTAAGCGGGAGAGGAGAAAGGAGGAAATGGTGGTCTTGTGTAAAATCTTATTTGACGAACGAACAGTGACAAAAATGAAAATCTTTATTAATAGGAAACTGAACATAAAACTTATATGATAAGATAGCTGAGACTCCCCTAAGCAAGAATATGTTTTAAATACTATGATAGCCCCAGTATTAGTGAAGTTATGAAGGAAAAATAAAATGTCCAAGACGGTAGACCAGACAGATAGTCAACCCTACTTGAATTTTTCATAACGTTAAGGGACGATCGCGTAGAAAGAGGCATTGAGGTGAATATTCAAATTCGCTTGAGTACAGAGGGTATAGGGTGAGAAGGGGGGGGGGGGGGGGGGATAGGAAATTGGTTATCAACGAAACGTTTTTGTTGTATGGCAACTAACATAGGCTAGCCAATTAAATAGCAGACGCGGTGTAGTTTGGAATTGTTTTTTGTTTTTCAAAAACTGCATTTTGAAATCTGGTAGTCGCCAGCTTCTGATTGGCTAGTGGTACCCAATATTAGCAAGGGGTTTTCCTTATTCAATTGCCAGTTGTCTAAAATAAATTACATTAAACATTTTGCTGAGATTCAGCTGTGGTAAATTTAAAGTAAAATAAATATTTCCCAGCCTGAGACCAGTGCAGAGTGAAACTGCGGCCATTGCTTTGCAAGTCAGCATCATTTGTTTATATTTCTTGAAATTGTGGTAAGGACGATGTATGAATTGTTATGTTTAATTCCACAGCAAACAAAATTGGGTATTGATATTGAGGGAAAATGAAGAACATGTCGGTAGTAGACATTGTTGCGTCCTCATCTTAAAATGTATCTAATTGATGTATGTTGTCATGATTATGCTGTTATATTATTAAAGTATTATAGTAGTAAGCCTCTGTGTTCTATGAACACTATTTACATGCCTGAAGCATTTATAATATAAAAAGAAAAGAGAAAATCATACCAACGGAAATGTGGTTACCCCACATTATTGTATTGAGGAAAAAGATGTAAAGGTACAGTGGCGTATCTGCCATAGGGACCTGAGGTGTGGTCACAGCAAGGAGGGAGTCAAACAAAGTTAGGTGTTTGTGCACCTGTACGGCACGCGAGGCTGACCCCATATCCTGGTAGGAAAATATTAAATAATCTCAGTGAGTAGATGTAAAGCCTGGGTATCCTTTTGTTCCAGCGTTTTATTCCCTGTTACCGACTGGTGGCAGGAAGCCAGCTGAAAGTGAATACAGCCCTCAAGCCTCCATCCAGTCATTTCTACTATTATAAGAACACGGAGGAGCTTGAACGAGTGAAAGAGTCTGCATCTTCAGGAGAGAATTTCCTTATAAATAACCCCAGGTGATGTGCCATACATCTGGGTACATCTGACACTTTTGTAAAAAAGTAACATTCACTGAGTTTCCCAATGATATTCAGGAATTTCAAGGGGTATGATGACACAACAGCCCCTCATACACAGTGACTCTCCCTTTATAGGATTACAGTTGTAGCTGTGAACTGTTCTTTCAGTGAAAAATATATCTTGACTTTATTTGTGTGGACAGAAAGTCCAGTTGTTTTATTACCCTCTTTTCTGTAAACTATCTTGTCCTTATTTTCAAGACCTGTCCAAAAGATATGATTGGACAGGCAGATTAAATTGTAAACATTCAGTTCAAAAGAAAACTTAACACCTGTTTTATTAACTTTCTCATAAAAAAAGTAAAGTGTTTGTGTGTTGTGTACTATCATCTCATTTCTCCCCTAGACAATAGGTACATCATACACCCTACACTAGAGCCAACAGAGAGACCGTGTGAGATCTAGGGAGGTAGCGTTAGGTTCCCTGTACACAATTCATCATTATCATTTATAGAATCAGGGACCTACATTTGCTTGACCTCGCACGGTTACTGCATACACTTATTTCATTCTTTGTTAGGATACCATCATAACCTCCCCAGCAAATCATCTTATTTGCTACACGGAGTTAAGACTAAATTACATGAACAAAAGTTATGTTAGACAAATCTCACCCAGCATATACAGCTTTTACCACATATCAACTAGCAACTCAGGTCAATCCAATGAATGCCAACAGATACCCTACAGGATGGAAGTGTATGGAGGAAATTGTCCACCTGGGTACTTTAATTACATCAATTAATAGCAGTTGTGAATACAAGTTAGTGGTCCACCCTGAGAGATCAAGAAACCAGACACGGACTATCACCTTGCAGTTATACTTAAGAAAGCAAATAATATAGAAAATATTAAAAACACAGCCAAAATATATATACAACAATTATCAAAGGATAGCATTACTGTATACACAGATGGATCCAAGGGATAGGATGGCAATTTGGGGATAGGAATATATACTCCAATTTGGAAAATGGCTAAAGAGTATAGTGTCACGGAACATACGTCAATTTTCACTGCAGAGATGGTGGCAATACTAAAAGCACTAGAAATATTCTATAATAACCCTCCCAAGAAACTAACAATTTTAACAGACTCTCTTTCAACAATTCAAGCACAAAGAAACTTACGATAATGCAGTAGACCTGAAATAGCAGAGGAGATATTTCTGGATAGTACATACGTATATTCCAGAGGATGTTCAGTCTTAATAGCTTGGATACCTTCACATGTTGGCATTGAGGGAAAGGCAGATAAAGAAAACAAGAAAGGTAGATCTGATACAAATCTAATAAATGTAGGGATTAGTAAATCAAAGATTAAAAGCTTAATTAAAGAAATAATAACAGATGAATGGAAAGCAGAGTGGGATAAAAGTCTGAGAGGAAGACATGCATATAAGAAAACAACAAGAAAATATCAGATATCTAGGGAATTGAAAATTCCCAGTAATAAGAAACTTCTCAGACTACAGCTTGGAAAAGGCCATTTCAGAATAGAAGAACTTTACAGTGCAGGATGTCTTCAAGACAATAATATAGAACATTTTGTTAAATTGTAAGAGGTATGAACACATGAGAATCCTAATATTAGATTATTTGCAGGCATCAAATTTACCTATAAATACAGAAGAGGTGTTAAAAATAGACAGACCTAGGAAACTGCATAATTTAGTCAAATAGTATTTAACAAGCACAAAAGTTAAAATATAATAATTGTGAAGGTGAAGATCTGATAATGTTCTTACAATACATATGACTTATAACAAGTGAAAGTCAATTAAATACATAACTGGAAACACAAGGCATTTATACCCCCTCCCCCCCCCCCCCCCCCCCCCCCCCCACCCCCCCGAATATTATTTTTGTTCGGTGTTATTGTTTGGTTTTGTTTTACCTCGTTTTTGTTTGTTCGAGGTTTTTGTTTAACATACGATCAGAAATTTCTCTAGCGATTGATATATAAACTTATGTCAATGCCCTGGGCTCTCAAAGCTTCACTTTATGAATACAGTCATTCTTCGACGTCAGAAAAACTAGCGACTGATTTATAAACTTCTTTCACTGTTCTGGGCTCTCATAGCTTCAGTTCATGAATGCATTCATTCTTCAACGTCAGAGGGACTACAGTGACTAACAAATAAGCTTCTTCTGTCAATGTTCTGTGCTCTCATAGTTACAATCATTCCTCGGCGTAAGGGGAACTACAGCGGCGGATATACACGCTTCTTCTATCAATACCCTGGGCTCTCAGAGATTCAGTGACAGTCATTCCTGAACGTGAGTTGAACTACAGTGACTGACAAATGAGTTTCTTATGTCAAAGTCCTATGCTCATATAGCTTCAATTTATGAATATAATCGTTCACTGACGTCAGAGGAACTACAGCGACTAACAAATAAGCTTCTTATGTCAATGTCCTGGCTCTCAAAGATTCACTTTATAAATACAATTATTCCTCGGCGTGAGGGGAACTACATCGACTGATGCCACTTCTGTCAATACCCTGGGCTCTCAGACATTCAGTGTATGAATACAATCGTTCTCGGACGTCTGATGCACTACAACGACTAATAAGCTTCTTCTTTCTTTATTTTGCACATAAATCGTGTCAGTTATTATTAAGTGTGTTTGTTTTAAAAACAACCACAGACTGCACATAAATTAAAAGCTATAAAGAATAAAATCTTATCAAGGACAAAGTACAGGAGTGGGGAGTAAGGGAAAAAAATGAAATTTTAAAAAGATTTATATTTTCTATGACGTCTAATATAATAAAAAGAATTGGTTGGTACAGGTACTGTAGACACTTTAAAAAATAGTCAAAAATGGGATCTCCATTTAAAAAAAAAAAGGTTCAAAACCGGCTAGAACAAAGAAAGTAAACATGGGTTTACATCCACGTTTATTCCTTATAACAAGTAAAATCACAGAACATAAGTACGTTATGGTAAGATTATGATCAACTGCTATATTCACATAGAAGGTCAGTTGCAGTAAATTTCAATCGTCTTCTGTCTCTTGTCTTGATGGTACAATCGGATACTTGTCTTGATGATACAATCGGATAGGTATTTCTGTTCAGTTATTTAATGCGCTGTAGCCCTCTTGCCCTTTCCCATCAACTGTGAGCTTCGAGTCTCTTTGCCCTTTGCAATCAACTGTAGGCTTTGAATCTATCTCTCTTGCCGTTTGCCATAAACTGTAGGCTTTGAGTCTGTCTTGCCATTTGCCAACATCTTTAACCTTCTAGTCGTTCTTGCACCTTGCCATCAACTTTAGGCTTCCAGTCTCTCTTGCCCTTTGCCATCATCTGTAAGCTTTAAATCCCTCATGCCCTCTGGCATTGTCACGGGTGGTGTACCGAGTCTGTCTGAGACAGGGACAAATAGTCTGAGTAAAGTCTGCGACAAGACAAAAAAAAATATATCTGAGTTTGGACTGAGATGATAGATGAGCTATGGTGTTGAATGGGGATGGAGTGAATTATAGCTATCAGGAGTAAAAGTCAGATGATGACTCTCACCTCCTACCACTCAGTGCCTATGTTTAAAATAAACTAATTTCACTCCGCCTCTCTCTCTTCTAGGAGTAAGGACAAGTACACGTTAGTGACTCCACAAATAATCAAGTACAAGTACAGATAGGAAAGACGTCTGATCCGCAGATTGATTGTCTTATTTATTAACAACAACAAAAAAAACAATATTATGGCGAACAAAATTGCAATCACACAAAGACAATAAGTCATACTGTGCAATATTCCCAAAGAAAAAAACCTAGAGACAAATAAAATGATAACAATAATGGTAGTAATCGAACTAAACTGGAGTCAAGAGTGTGGCTCTCACGTCTGAACACGCCCATTAAGTTTTGGCTAGTTAGCGTACTAAGTATCCTGCAGAGAAAATCCTGAAATAAAGAAACGCGCTGACTCCTTTTGACCACCAACACAGCTGTTATATACCACTTAACGCGCAATATCCAGCTATTTCTCCAGCTTTCACCTCATTATTTCTTTATCAGAGTCGAACTCCCAAAAAGCCCTTCTTTGTCGGCACACCGGTGTGAAATTTCGCCTGTTGTTACAGTGTCGGCTGGTCGCCAGCTTAGATATGTTAACCGTTTCCTCTAAGTCGCTGACAATCCGTGGAATAACTATACATCCGCCACGGATGAAATTATTTTCCGGGTTTAATGTAAATTCCAATGCTGTACTGTTGTGCTTTAAATCCAGGACCTCAAAGGGTGGCTATGAATGCACCTCACGATTTAAATGCGATGGAGGCACTAAATCCACTATTGGCGCCGGCCCGTCAATCCTGTGACGGCGCGTAATATTATGGATGAAATAGAGCTCACGATGGCTACAAAGTGATAGAGCTTTCGATAAGGTGTAGCTTTCTGATGTTGATGCTGGTGGAGCATGGGCGCTCCATGTATGTGGCGGGAGTGGCGTAAAATTCCCAGCCGGGGAAATCACGCGAATGCACACGCAGTAGGATGTCGGGAAAATAAAACACCTTAGTAGATGGGAACATCACAATGTAAAGGGTTTTAAGATTTCTCCTGCCTTTCCAGGAAGGCAAAACGGGCAAGTGGCAAGGGGTCCTGCGGGTCTGTCAGATGAAGGCAGCTATCGCTGAAATGGAACATGTCAAAAATCTCTTAGCCGCTAGCCTCGTCAATGTTACAACAGCGATAATAAACAAAGTGTATACATGAAGTGCTACAACTTTCTCAGCCCTTCCCACCCCTCAAGTGGTCATCGCTGCGTGTCTGTAATTTACCTTTCCCTCCCCGTCACTAATCCAGCGCTCGAGTAGGTGCTTAGCGCGGGCCTACTGGTGAAGAATGCGAACGGGCGTATGCAGTTATGCCCGTGGGAGAAAAGGGGGAGGTGTATGTAAACATTTCCCGCACAGCTGACCTCAACGTGAATGAGTCAGCTCGGCCTAAGGACCCAGGTGACTAACAACTCAAGTTGCAAGGCGCGTAGCTGGTTATACCAGCTGGCTGATCTAACAAATATGCATACATACAAAGACATATAAGGCTACTTATCAGTGAACCTCTATATGAGAGAACAAAAACTACATCCAAATAATTAGAGTTACACTTATTGTTAAGGACAAAAACCAAACTCTCTGACTCAACACAAGAGTCCAGTAAAATTTGTTTACATTAAACTCTGGGTTAAAAAGGTCCCCTTTAGTGAAACAATTCAGATATATGTACATGTTATGATGGAGGCAATTCGTCTAGGTGGGCTTTTCATGAGCCTCTAAAGTTACCGTACAGTTGGCTTTAAGAAAAAAAATATTAAGTGGCATACAAACACAGTTTCCTTAAAAAAAAATCTATAGCTTCTTAGTGTTTGTTGGGTAATGGCCGCCCTTAAATAAAATTCTAGAACCCACTATAAATGAACTTGCACTGACTCCGTCTAAGTCGCAAGGAAAAAAATCACAACTATTAAGTTACTTAAGAATTCTTACCGAGATGTGAAGAATTTCCCACACTAAAAGTAACGGCAAACTGCACAAAGATCTCTGCCTCCTCACGACAAAAGTTCCAGGGACTAAAAGCAGTTAGAGACAGAAGGGGACTCAATATATATTAGAAATCGGACCGCAGGTGGCCAAAACATCTAGACAGAAAACTAAGAAAAACGACGTAACGTTTCCCGGAGGATATGTCCTGGCGTCGCACTACATGAAGGATTGTGTAACAGAGCGACCGCTCTTACGCTGCGAGGGTCCCAGACTTTCCCGGGACTCAAAAGACACGGGGAAGTTTCCGCCGTCCAACAACACAAGCGTCTCGGACGCGTCACAAAGTCACTCTTACCAGCATTAAAAGATCTTTCATCTCCGCTGGCCACTTTCGCGGGAGCAAAGGGAAGTTAACTTGTCAGAGCAAAGTGACATGCTAGTAGCGACCGAAAACTAGAAAAAAGATGCATAATGTGCGTGCCTACATTCAAGAAGAAGTTAAGGGGGAATGATAGCTCCACCCTAGAGCCAAAATTTGGAACCCAACGTCTTTAAGATCCTTGCCTCTTTTGCCCTTTGTCATAATCTTTAAGATCCTTGCCTCTCTTGTCCTTTGTGATCATCTGTAAGTGTCTAGCCTCTTTTGCCCTTGTCGTCATCTTTAAGATCCTTGCCTCTCTTGTCCTTTGTCATCATCTTTAAGATCCTAGCCTCTCTTGCCCTTTGTCATTATCTTTAAGATCCTAGTGTCACGGATTGCCTCCCCTTAGCTCTGCAGTAGTGGTCCACCAGTGGCCAACACTCAAGAGTATCTAATATGGGTCTTCAAGGGTGTCTACCTTCGCACAAGATTACTCTTGGCAGAGTTGTAGATAGAACGATAATGATGCTTCTATCTCAAGGGCGTGTTCACAAGATATTTTCAGAAGTCAAGAACAATGCTGCATAAGGCAGAGCACTATTAACTTATATCTGATCCGTCGCTTTTCGTGAAGAATTAAGCAATGGTTTTAGCCAGTTCAAGCCCCCAGCTGGTATAATACAACGATTTTTTTTAAGTATTTGCTCTATAGATGTAAATATATTTCTAGATGTATATATATATTTATGAGTCTTGCTCATACGTTTGCTTTCATGCCTATAATAACTACATCAACAATGATTGTTTTGTTTTAAAATAACATGTAACAAATTTAATAATCAATTCGTTTTAACAGGTTAAAATAACGATGGAATGATGGTGAATTTTAGATGCATATAAAAAATGTCTTCACTGAGACAGGGGATGGGGATTTATTAAAAATTTGTCCTTTTCCTGTTTCATTTAATAAGAACTTAGCTGGTCTAAGTGAGTCCTGCAGCCGTGGTTTCTTCAATTCTTTTGTGATGTGTGGTGAAGTGGGATGTTATAAATACTTATAGGGAACTTAGTGTACTGACTGAGATCAGCTGTGAAGGTATCTATATCTATTAAGAGTAGTGTATTATAGATAACCTTACTTGCTACCACATATCTATATATCTCAGTCAGAATTATTCTGGAATAGTGTGATGCTACGTTATGTGTCTAGGGTATGTGTATGATGAAGTGTAAGTCACAACAACAGACAGATAAACAATTTAATTTAATCCACTACTCTTGACAACACTGTGACACTCACATACATATAACACTCTACAAAGATATCTTAAAAGAGTCACTGATAAACTTTCAAATAACAATATGTATTCATTACTGGCATGAATGAATATGTGTCCTGATTCAACTACAAGGGAACCAGGAATCACAATCAATTTAAATTACAAGTTATGTACAGAATGTATTTAATATGAATATTGTAGTAACATATATTATTACAAATGTTCTATGTGTGTCAGTTGTGTAGTAGTAAAATGAGGTAATACTGGTTTTGTTTTGTTCAAGCTCTGTTGGTATTTGTCATCATGACTTCAATAGTTTGTCTTTAGGGACTAGTATTGGAGATGTTCACAGTTCCTGATTTTAAGACAAGTAAATTCCCCTCTTAATGTTAATTTTACAAAGTCAGTTCAAGATGAGGGGACATAATGTTGAGCTCAGCTGGCCAAGTTAGCTTATCTGGCGTGATGGCGGCAGGAAAGGACTCCTCTGCTCGAATTCTCCTCTGGGCTCTGGAGACACCTCACTGATAGCTAAAAGGACCAAGGAGTATGCTGTCCGACACTGGATTCAGCAAAGCTCTGACCAGGTGCTGCTCAGTACCATCAAGACCACTGTCCCACAATTCATACGAATAAACACAGATACGTTGATTAGCAATGAATTCTGGCACAAACTGGCACAAATTCCCATCTGCTTATCTTCCAGGCTTTTATTTAGCAAAATATATGCTGGCTTCAACGCACTGATGCTTTATCAAGCTATTTTAAACAAGTGGTTTCGAACTAACGCTCCCAAGTGTGTATATCAGCGAGTCTGACCAATGAGCCCCGTTTCGACAAGTGTTTGAAAAAATGTTACCTTTCCCCGTTTCCCCTAACAACCAAGATAGTATTTATAGCCCGACCAATCGTGGTTAGGCTTTCATTTGTTGCGCTCCAATCAATTTGGAGTTTACATGGTAGGCTATTTCTGTAACGTAAATTTTTTTCAAACACGTTATAAAAAAATCTTATGAGCAGAAATGATTTTATGCTGTCAGGCACCCCCAATATTTTATTTTGGGTATAATTTATTAATTCCTGGACTATTTGCGTAACGTTTTACATATTATTTGTCAGCAAGCCCTAAGGAACCCAAAAATACAAATTTAAAGGAGCTACGTGGCTGCATTCAAAATATGCAATTTCTTCTACCTCCTGTTTCGAAGATGTGCCGTCTGGGTACTGTTATGTTCTCAACCGTAAACCCATCTAATGTTATCTTTTCTAATAAGAGTTTTTTATGATTTATAAACCTAACTCTGGGAAAGGGTAGTGTATTTTATCACTGTCCGTCTGAAAAAAAATTAGTGCATGTAGACTTACACGCGTGATGCATGCGTTCCTGATTTCCAGCCCTCCCCTCTCTCTTTATCCTTTTGTCCATCTGTTCGTTCGTTTTGGTAACGCAGTATAATTAATGTTAGGATTAATTTAGGTCATTACGCAGTACGTCTCAATGTTTTTCTTAGAAATGCAGCACACGTTTCATTGAAGAAGGCGGGTAATAATACAGTAAGCTTTTATATCAACGTGAAAGCGTTACAATTTGCAGACGAAGCAGAAAACAAGGGGGATTTCGAGTACATTCTTTGTGACAGCACTGTTATTTTACCATTGCTCTTCTCTTTATTAATTTTATTTGTTAGGCTTCATATTTACCTAATAATTTATATATGTGGATTAGAATATTTCATGACATGATGAGGGCACTTCTTCACACAACCCGTCCAATGTAGATGGTTAGTGTTGAATCCCTGCTCTTGACTCACACTAGTGGCGTAGAAACTTTAGTCTTGCAGTTTCGTACCACCAACTTTAGGAAAAATAAAAGAGCAAATGCCTCTGCTAAGTACATTTGTGGGCTGCAAATTAACAGACGCATTGTCTCGCTGTCCACCCACCAATGTTAGCCTCTCTGAATAATTAGACCTTTTGAGTATACACAGCGTAACTCATGGATTATGACTAGAAATCACCGTTATTCTTCTGGGTATTCTAATGGGAAAATATGTGCTTGGACAGCGTGAGTATAATGATTTGTGCCTGAATTAAAATTATCAATTTCCATATCTGAGTTATCTCACAAAATGATACGATACACTTGATGCACAAGGAATGTAATCATCACTCATCACTGCTCCATTCGGAGTCTGGGGTTGCAGCTGCTTTCGCTTTTCTTAGAAAATTAGCATAAAACAAACACCAGCGCTTGCTGTAGTAGTTTATAAATACGCTATTTTCATATGTTGAGGTTGCCAGCCTCCTATGACTTGTATAACCACTTAGCAAGTACAGACAGGTCACATTCACATGGTAAAATAAATGTTTACACTTACCCCAAAGTAACTTTTGGGAACACAATCTCCTGGCACAGATGTATGGACACAGCACGTTGATGCGATGCTTCGAATCACTTGTCTGGGTAATTTTATTATTCCTCTTATGACTTGATTCTGATTCCTTAAGTATCCAATCTTTGTATTTAAAAATGCGGGTTCTCTTTTGAGTTATATAGACGCCGAAATACTTTGATCTGTCATTTATAATTTTGGAATTCTTTGTCCGATCCTTCTCTCTGGCTCTGTGGAATTGCTAACTTGACGTGGCGATGCAGTCTGATTTGTATCTCCGATTTCGCTAGATTATATTCCCATTTCTCAGTTCAAGTCCCAGATTGTATTTCCGACGAATTTGCCAATGAAATCCAATGTCTATTCCGTCTCTCAAATTAAACCAATCCAATCTCTTTAGAACTAGGTGGGGCGGGGAGTTAAATCATTTCTATCCCCCGCGTGTTTTAAATGTATCACTTTTTTTATTTAAACGCGTGATCTGTTTCAGATATGTCAATAATACTTCCGATGCCCTGTATGCAAACTCACAAACACATTTGTGAACTCATTTCCTGTCTGAATGCCTTTCCCACCATAATCTCCCTAGACGAGTTATCTGTATTTTTTTATACAGAACGTCCACCGGAAGCGATTATCTAACTATCACCTGTGTCTTTGCACACCTCTCAGATGGCTTCCTTTGACAGACAGACCGCGAACCCTGGTGGTCACTTGCCTGTTTGTCGCTGGCCCCGGAAATGAATTACGTCAAAGTCGCTATTCCTCTTCACGTTTACTGTCTGCATCAAAGGTGGCTAGACGACTTACGTGATAAAAGTATTTTCCGCTGACCTGTTCAATTAGCTTTGTCGTGCTATGATTAACATGGTGAAACGTAAATAAGTCTGGGAGCGGCTGGGCAAAAAATGTAGGTGCATAAAATATGTCAAATAATAGGACGATGAGGGAGAGAGAGAAGGGCGCAAAAGTACATAAACAAAACGTTTTGTGACACCTAGCCTCTCTTGCCCTTTGTCATCGTCTTTAAGATCCAAGTCTCTCTTGTCCGTTGCCATCATCATTAAATGTCTAGCCTCTCTTGCCCATCATCTTTAAGCGTCGAGTCTCTATTGCTCTTTGCCATCAACTTTGAGCTTCGAGTAACTCTTGCCCGTAGTCAGCAACTGTAAGCTTCAAATCACTTTTCTATGTGATTCATATTTGCTTTCTTACTCGTTTCGCTTTCTCTAAGGAATCCACGTACTGGACTTTCAAAGATTCAAGTTATGATTACAGTCCTTCCCTGAACGACCTCAACTGACAACTCAACCATTGAGCATAAGATACAAATTTACAATGCAGCAAGAACAAATTCTACAAAATGTATAACGAAATATTCACAAATGGAGACTAAGAACTTTAAACTTTACATTTCCAGTAATGACTAACACAGTGTAAGCAAACAGAAAGTTAGAGTAACGTGAATAGTGATAAATAAAATGTAAAGCAAGAAATAGCAAAACACCATGTTTAAAAATAAAACTCTGTATTGCAGGAAATAATATAAAATCTAAATTATACTGAGAGAATGTAACAAACGGAAAGCGTTTTTTTTTTAAGAAAGGATTAGTAAAATATAAGGTATCTTCTTCTTCTTCGTACACTCTCAGACTTGAACATTTCCCCCAAAAAGTCAGTTTCAGGCTATTTGCATCGCCATAAAGCTTTTCCGAAAAGGGTACAGGAAATAGAAGATTTGAAACCAGCATAATTTAAAGACCGGAATTTTAAAACCAGTTTTGCCGGAATTATTTTTTCCCCTAACGCAGTACCTATGTAACATCTGGTCTTCCTGGGTTATTACACAGGAAAGTCGTAAATATTATACATGAAAGTAAAGATTAATGAAAGTAGAATGTGAATGCTTTTTTTGTGATATTCTCTATATTATGAGACATAATAGACTAATTTTAAAAAAAAACTTATTTTAGTGAATGAAAACTGTACTCACCAACCCCTGCATAAAGACTGAAATATAATCCAGAGTGCCCCAGGGTCTTTTAAAGTAACAATAATCCATATATGAATATTATGTAGGCCTATAAGTTTCAGCTTCCTGTGATACTTTGTTTGTCTTTTCCAGACCATCCAACTAACCGTATAGGCCTAGGCCTAATCATTATTAAAATTTGGAGACTATAAAACATTTTCCAGGCTGCATCAACTTTTAAATTAAAGTTATTTACAGTTTTGATGTCTGATGCTGAAATCTAATCATTATCAATGTCCAATTGGTTGCCAAGTAGATGATTTGGTCAAAACCTGTAGACTTCTATTGTAGCACTAGGGTCTGGCTGTGATCATGCTCACTCCTCGTAAGAACAAGTTTATTCATGAAAGTAAGATCTTAAATGATCCATTAGGCCTACATTATTATCACTAATCGTATCCAACATAACCAGCTCTCTGGCCCTTTCAACAAATAAAATTGCTTTACTTTTGTATTAACCCGATGTGGTAGTTTCGCTAGACACTGTCTTTGAACACTACAAAAATGAGCTGATTGATAGATAATAAATTTACCGTCTGTTTACAGTGAAATTCACTAGAAAATTCGTGTTTCCGTATCACAAGTCGAAAATACCGCTTCCTGAATAAAATAAGAGTAACTTCCCTTAAATTAAAAATGCTGAATTGCAAAAATACGACACAAATTTCATGGAACACGATGGTGATGCTATGAGCGTTGTTTTTGTGTTTGCGGAAAAACGAGAAACAGTAATTTCGGCCGTTGAGAAAGGATTTGTTAAAGTAAACGTTGCAAACCAACATAGTGTCAGAGAGGAGTGGTAAAAGAAAAAGTCTGACACCAACATAGTTTATATCAAGACTGGTTAAATAAAAAGTTGGAAACCAACATATTTTAGGAAAGGACTTGGTCAAATAGGTTTGAAACTAACATAGTAGTACTATCGTAGATTAAGAAAGGACTGATTTAAAAAAAAAAAAAAAAGTCTGAAACCAACATAGTGTCAACAGTTTAAGAAAGGGCTGGATTAAAATAAAAAGGCTTTAATCTTGTTGTTGTTGCGATTGTTGAGCAGAATCGACATCACTGCATTCCGGGCAAACCCATAGGTGATCAGTCTCCATTAGAAAATGTCGAAGCAGGGCCGGCCCTAGGAATTTTGCCGCCCCGTGCAATACCATACCTTGCCGCCCCAGCCCAACCTCAAATTAACGTTTGAAATTTTTGAAACCATCAGGTTATTAAACAAGCTTCAACATTAATTTCATGACCATTAGCCTAATTTTAAACAGTACCATTAATAATAATGTATTGATAAATTGATGAAAATACTGTATAATCATAAAATAAAAGATTGACTTTATTAGAGACAATTATATGAAATAAATGTAGTTACATTACTTACATATAGGGCATACTCTTCTCATGTGGAACGATGAACTGCTGAGTCACAAACACTTAACTGTAGTATGTACATGTTATAGTTTTTAGCACTATTTTCACATTATTTGAATTTATGTGGTTTGAAGTATATACTGCTTAAAAAGACACTTTTCTTGCTTTCATATTTGCAAAAGCAGAAATAAGGTCTGCGTAGTCTAATTTTTGACCGATTTCATGTTCAATTGAAATCATGGCAAGTCCTTCCAATCTAGTTTCGGCCATTGTTGAGCGTAAATAAGTTTTAATAAGCTTCAGTTTTGAAAAAACTACGCTCACCACTTGCTACCGTTACCGGCAAAGTTAGTAATATTCTTAAGGCTATAGCGACATTAGGAGCAATGTTATTTTCAATAATGTAACGAAGAACTTCAATTGGTGGAGTATTTTCTGGTACTAATTTGGATACTACTTTCAGTTCATCACATAGCTCAATGGCATCAATGTCTCTATTTTCTTGATGTGTTAAAATGCTTTATAGGTTTCTACATTTGTTTAAGAGCTCATTTGTCATCTCAGATTTCAATTTAGGGATGTTATATAAAAAGGAAAAATGTGAACTGTGATGTTCCAATTGCTCGAACCTTTCTTCAATAGAATTAGTTGCAACATCAATAATAAAAAAGAAAAAATTCAATTTTGAATTTAGTTTTGGGATCTAAAATAGGTTCATCTCTTGCTTCATAGTTGTGTTCCTTTTTCTGCCGACGCACTCTAGTACATTCAAACGTTGGTATCAAATCAGGATCAGCTTCAACTTTCTCAGCTAATGTTGTAGCATCAACAAGAAAAAAATTTTGAAATGATTTATCATTTCTGAGATTCTTAAGGCTCTGGAGAACATTTCTCAAAGTTGTTATGGCACTAGTCAATTCCATTTTTATGCTTTGCAACAGTTTACTAGCAACATTAATTTCGTTTAAAACATAGTGCCATATAACCAGACAACATAAAAATTTAAAATCTCTGAGTTTTAGGGCAAGGGTTTCAGCTTCATGTCTCGCCATTTTGTCTACTGACTCGTCATCAGCAATTTCTATCAATGCATCATAAAATTCCTCAATATAATATCTTAAAGGACGAATGGCCTCGATTCTAGATTCCCAGCGAGTTGTACTTAGTGGCTTGGGCGTTAGAGTTGTAATATGTTTCTTAAGGATTCCCCAACGCAGTGTTGACGCTGAGAAAAACACATACAATTTCTGAACCGTTTCAAAAAATAAAACCCCTTCTCTAGATGACATCGCGCCATCAACATTGACCACCAAGTTGAGAGAATGAGAACAGCAAGGGATATAAAAAGCTCTCGGGTTCAAGTCCCTAATACGTTGTTGAACTCCTGAATGTTTTCCTTTCATATTTGATCCATTGTCATACCCCTGGCCACGCATGTTTGCGATTGGAATATCCATGTCTGACAATTTTCTTAGAATGCATTCGGTTAACGCTGAGCCTGTAGTGGCTTCTACAGCAATGAAACCAAGAAAATGCTCATGAATGTTGATATCATCTGGATTCGTATTAACAAATCTTACAATTAGTGTTAATTGTTCAATGTGACTTACATCGGGAGTACAGTCTGCAACTATGCTATAATATTTAGCTTTCTCCACCATAGAAATTATTTCTTTTTTTTATGGTTCCAGAGAGAAGAGCAATTAATTCATTTTGAATGTTTTTCCCAAGGTAATGTTGGGTCAATCCACGAGCTACTCTCATTAAATGTTCACACATAACACTATCAAATCTGGCAATCAGTTCAAGAAGCTTTAAAAAATTTCCATTGTTAGGGTCATATAATTTATCAGATGTTCCACGAAATGGCAAGCATTGTTGGCTCAAGAACTGGACAATAGCAATTAGGCGTTCTATTATGCTCCTCCAGTGTCGAACTTCTGAATTTAATAACTCTTGTTGCATTGAATCAATTGTCTGTACTGATTTAAGCCTGGACGATAATTCAATCCACTTTGTATGGGACTCCAAGTGGTTTTTAGATTTTTCGTGTTCATTAAGATACACATACAAATGACCCCAATCATTATAGCCATCAGTAGTGAGTGACATTTTATTACAGGAAAACAACTTACAGCAGAAACAAAATACAGAATCTTTTTCTTTTGAATACACTAACCATGATCGATTAATATGTTCTCCATTGCTTAGCTCCCTAGTGTAAAAATTTAGGGAAAATTTCCGACCATTAGAGCTGCGCGGAAAAACGAACTCATTTTTTGGTCTCTCTGGCAGGCCTTTTTTTTACGATTTCCAGTCTTTCGGTATCGCTTAAAGAAGGACTCCATCTTGCCGGATCAGTGTACCTCTTAAGTTCATCACTTAAATCTCTGGAATTGGAAACAGTCAAATCAGTCTCATTTTTGACATTGTTAGTAATATCTACGTTACTGGGGTCCGAGTTAGAAGTACTTGCCATGAGCTCAGAATCATTTGTTTCGGCACATTTGCTTATTTTCTTCTGTCCTACCTCAGCTGTTTCAGTTTTTATATATTTATGTAAAGCCCCGCTATGTTTTTGAATATCGCGTTCTTTTTCCAGTTTCCGTTTCCGATATTCAGCACCTGATAGTTTTTTTTTCTTTTATCGGACATTATATCTATTTGAATATTAAAACTGTTTTAATAAACCCTATAATAAAGTGTATTATTTAGTAATGAATGGAGGCTGAAGCACTGTACTCATTTCCATAAAACGTTTTAAAAAACTTATTTATCACTGTAACTTCCTTGAATGCACACTCCAAAACAACTGAAACATTCGAACCGCCAACATAGAACAGTCGATAAAAAAATAAACTCCTGATTCCCACGCCAAGTTAATTAATTCCCGTCTCTCGTTCAGCCATGCCGGAAAATTTATCGTGGCGGTCTTCAGTTGACCACTGAACATGGAAAAATAATACTCTTGGAACAACTGTGGTTTCGACCAAGCCAATAAATTGTACTGACGTCTCTAAAGAAATACCTTTTACTGCCTTTGTAGGAGGAGAAGCTATCATTAGGATCGTATGGCAGAACTATTAGTGAAGACTTGAAAAACAGCTAAAGAACAGATCGCAGGTGCAAATATTTCTTAGAGAAAACAGACAAAATGTGAAGGAATAGAAAAGTAAGGAATTTTAAAATAATCTAGACGAAACCTTCAAACTCTCCGCGACACCATCCACGGAGGGTTTATTTCAGGGGCCGTTCAGGTTATTCAGTCAAAATCCTGGTCGATGACACTCTTACAAATGCCTGCGCCCGGGCTTGAACACCTGATCGCTAGCGCAGTGTGGTAACCATTACACCAGCGATGCTCCCAGGCGGAATATTTTGGCGGGATTGTAAAAATAAGTGAAAAGATTTTTTACCGCACCCCAAAGCTTGCCGCCCCGTGCAAATGCACGTGTTGCGCCGTCGGTAGAGCCGGCCCTGTGTCGATGGATATGAATGCTAACAGTTCCTGTTGCGCGCTGGTTGTATACACGACGGATGCATCCTCTCATGCGTCCATCTCTGCTAGCTTTACGTTTGATGCCAAATTCCAGCAATGCTAGTCTTAGTCTTGTTAATTCATCGACTGCAGTGTAGTTTTCTTACAAGCGATCATTACTTGCCCTAAGTATCTCTCCCTTATCCATATCCAATGTCCACATTATGGGTGCTCTTGATGTTAGTCTGTCAGCTCTCTCATTACCGCGTACACCTGCATGACCAGGACAGTAGATCAATACCAGTACCTGAAGATTCGAAGATTCTATGGATGTTTTCCTTTCATGCCGTAGCCATCCATTTTGAACCTTCGGATACATGGACTGAGAGCCAATAACACAATAACTGTCCTGGATGACAGTCGCAGACAGCCACCCCAGAGCTACAGTAACTGCCTCTATCTTCATTCTCATGCTTCGGCTTAGCGTTATGCCAAAGTTAGCAAAATTGTTTCCCTTATCGACAAAATGTGCCAAAATAAATGACATAAAAAGAGAAGATGAACTCTTTGATCACAGCTACCAAAGAAACCCTAAAAAGGAATGTAAGCTTTTATTGCTAGCGTTGGTCAGTCCTAACAAGGACTTCTAGCTGAGCAAATGCTGTCCATAATTGAGGTTATACATTGGTGGAAGCCATCTTCCTTCGGGCACAAGGCAAGATATAGACATGAGGATTTATGCTAAGTATAACATTAATTTTAAATAGTCATCAGTTTTAAATGTACATTAATTAACTAAGATTTGTTTTTACGCCTAATTATCTAAACAGACATTCCTTCAGACACAGTGGTACTTCGAAGTCTGCGGCTGTTTGAAGCTTCGATCTACAAATCGCTCACAACGGCGGTCAGTTTTGGCTTTTTCTGTTATTTTGGTCTGTTGTGGGTTAAGACTTTTAACTATAAGAGTCAGTTCCACTGTATATCTTCTCAGCGCTGTCAGATCTTGAAGTCATTTAGGGAAGTAAGAAAATATGTCTTAGTCGTGGCGTGTATACCTTATCTCCCTTGCTTTCTCAGTGGTCCGCACCAGAGTTTACTTTTACTTTTGTAAAGTTTCGTGGGATTTCAATGCTGTTGTGCGAATTTACCGACACAATCATAATTTCCTCGTCAAATACCAAAGATAACAATTTTCTATTGCCATAATTACATGTATTTGTAGTTGCAGTTCAAATCCCAAAAGAAATATCCTGTTCGGGACTTTAACCATAAATTTATAAAGTTATAGCAGCATTTCTGTCGTGCAGTTTATAATTGATCATAAAGACACTAGTTTACGTGGTAATTCCAGAGTGTCTTGCCCGTATTATGACAGTGGCCTTGGCTGCAGTGAGTCTGTAATGTTGTCTATCCATAATCCTGTTGGTCTTCCCCGTGCTCTAAACCCAGCTCTTTTAGTGCTATAGGCGATTAGTGATAATTTATCGGGCTCCATTCTCATGAGGTGGCCAAACCACTTGATTTTCTGTGTCTTTATATACTTGATGCAGGATGTAGTTCCTAAAATTGCCAGATGTCATCGTGATGTTGATAATCATCATAATCAAGCGACTTGCTAATAAAGGTGAGTTACTGTGTTGTCCTCACCATTTCCAGTACCTCATGTTCTCTGTCAGAATAGTTCTTCTGGTTTTACAATGTCACGTGATTAATTCATTCTTTATCGTTCAGCTCCCCAAGTAGCATAAACCTTCACAAAACTCATACCATGTTTTCCTGTCCCGTGCCATCAGCTCTTTCCATGTTCTCATCCTTTTCATTTCTGACTCCAGTTTTCTTCTCATTGTGTTTTTCGGTTTCCTTCTACCTCTCTTGCACTGGTGGTTTCAGAACAAGGAATGCCCTGCAATGCTATCAAAGTGTTAATTACGTGTGTATTATATCCATTGTCCTCGTTTATCGTGAGGAGGCAGAGATCTTTGTGCAGTTTGCCGTTACTTTTAGTGTGGGAAATTCTTCACATCTCGGTAAGAATTCTGAAGTAACTTAATAGTTGTGATTTTTTAATCAGGATACTTGTATTTCTCACAACGTCATTCGTATCTCTTTTTTTTCATTTACACGATCCGCTTAAAAGGATTTGAATAACGTTAACAATTTTAAAAAAATATTATTTAATAACTTAATTTTAATATTAATACACATCTGACACATATCGATTTAAGTAACTTATGTATGAAGAAATCTCTGACATATATCGATTTAAGTAACTTATATATGAAGAAATCTCTGACATATATCGATTTAAGTAACTTATATATGAAGAAATCTCTGACATATATCGATTTAAGTAACTTGTGTATGAAGAAATCATCAAGAGCTAACACTCTTTGATGGTGGATCGAAGGCAAGACAAGACAAGACATGTATGAAGAACACCATCTCTGAACCGTTGTCCTAGCAGCAATACTCAAGGAGAGTTACTTATATGGTGCGCCATATTGCCCGATTGGACCTCACTTGTTCGAAAATGACGAAGATTCAGTCGTTACTGTTAATGGTGAAAGGTACCATTATATGATTGATACATTTCTTGTACCAGCACTAAATGCAACTGAAAATCACCACAAATTGTTGCTACTACAGGATGGTGCAAAGTTTTGGGCACAAAATCATTTCACATGGTGGTGACATTAACTAGCCATCAAGGTCACTGGACGTAACTGCGCCATACTTTTTTTCCGTCTGCGGATATGTAATGAGAAGGATCTACATCAATAAACCACGTACTATTGATGCTGTGAGGCAGAATAAAACAAGGGAAAGTTGTGGAATCGGTCAAGAAATTTTACTTTTTGCTATGGACAACATTCTTTTGACAACACATTCATCTATTGCTGCTCAAGGCCAGCATTCGAGTAATGTTGTTCTTCATACACATGTCTTAAACCTCTATGTGTCACTTGCATATTGATTTTTTTTAAATTGATTTATTAAATAATAATTTTTTTTATGTCATTCAAATCCTACACTACTTTTGGCGGACACCGTCTCAATATGTCCTCTTTGATAAAACAATGACAATGAACTGTCTAACCTTTGCATTTATTTTTTCGTTGCCTTTGATCTCATCAAAATAATCGTTTACTTTTTAATCTGATCGTAAGATTCTTAACCTTTGAAGAAACATCTTAGGTAGTCTCTTAATCCAGTTGTCGAGACACGACGATATTTTGAGCAGCGTGCAGCTTTCTTTAAAAATACAATAATAATAATATTAATAATAATTTTAAAGCCGTATCTCTAAATTGTTCACTAGAATGTGAGTGTATTATGAAAGTGAATTTAATTTGCTCTTACACTGTTCCTGAGGGTAAGAGGAAAAAAGGAAGACCAAAAGAAACACTCAGAAGAACAATAATAAGAGAAGGAAGAACGTTGGGCCTAAATAATGTGCAAGAGCTAAGAGGAGTGGCGTCACAACGAACAACCTGGAGAGCACTGGTTTCTGCCTTATGCGCCGTGTTTGGTGCTTAAAGAATTTATTATTATTATTATTATTATTACACTGTAATTCGTTTGAAGCAATTTGTGATCGTGGTAGGAAACTCTTTATAGATCTTTACAACAGGAGGCAGTCTGATCATCAGAAGTAATCCTCTCGTCAGAAAAGTGTTTTAGCCCATCTATTTCCGTTGAACTCAATGGGAGGCATGCCCACTTGTGTCATCACTCCCAAGTCTACAAACTACACAAACTCACATTAAAAAATAAAACACTTTTCACAAGTTTTTCATACCACAGTCACATGTTCACAGGGTTCCTCAATCAGTGAGAACATTATCTACAGGGTGAATTTAAAGTATTTTCCCATTTTTAAAATGTTATTTCTTCTCTCACATCCAATTAATTTAAACGAAACAAACGTCAAAATAAAGACAATTAACCGATATCTTATAATAATAATAATAATAATAAATTCTTTAAGCGCCAAACACGGCGCATAAGGCAGAAACCAGTGCTCTCCAGGTTGTTCGTTGTGACGCCACTCCTCTTAGCTCTTGCACATTATTTAGGCCCAACGTTCTTCCTTCTCTTATTATTGTTCTTCTGAGTGTTTCTTTTGGTCTTCCTTTTTTCCGCTTACCCTCAGGAACCCAAGTGAGCGCCTGTAGTGGTATTCTGTTGTTTTGCATTCGTAGGACATGACCGATATATGACCATCGTCTTTTCCTTATATAGTCGGAGACATATTTCTGCCTAGAGTCTTCTCTTATTTGTCGATTAGTCTTGAATTCTTTCCAACTGATGTTCATGAGTTTTCTAAGACATTTGTTCTCGAATGTATTCAGCTTGTTCTCCAATGATTTTGTTTATTTTCCAACTCTCACAGCCGTATGTTAACACTGAGATAACATTTGAATTAAACAGACGAAGCTTGGTAATGTATATTCAATGATCGTAATTTCCAAATGTTAGATAATCTATTGAAGGCGCTAGCTGCCAAAGCAATTCTAGTATGGATTTCTCTTGTTGTGTCACCATCCTGAGTCATTTTACTGCCTAAATAATTGAAACTTTCAACTTTCTGTAGTTTTTCCCCCTTCAAGATGATATCAAAGGTCTCGTTAGAAAAGTTCATAGCTTTAGTTTTAGAGGCATTTATTTGGAGACCAATTTTAACCGAGAGATGACACAAATTATTTATTGCTTCTTGGGATTGTCTTGGTGTTGAACTTAAGAATGCTACATCATCTGCGAAATCCAGGTCCCCCAGGAATTTTCCATTTGTCCATTTTATACCCAATTGTTCATTGTGGGTATAGTTATATCTTATAATACGTAATATAAAATGATTATTCACATTAACATTACAGCTCAGCGTGAGATCCGTTCTCTTCAATACATGATTTCCTTGCAGGCATATATTTTTTGTTTGCCTCTTTTTAATATCAATTTATTGGTCTCTTTAAATTTTATTTTATTTCATTTTCTCTCTCGCGCGCACGTGTGTGTGGGAATAAATAAATAAACATTAAACGTAGAACTCATATTACATCTACTGCTCCTTAGTTTTACGTTTATTTAATGTATATCTAATACGTTTATTTAATGTATATCTAATACGTTTATTTAATGTATATCTAATACGTTTATTTAATGTATATCTAATACGTTTATTTAATGTATATCTAATACGTTTATTTAATGTATATCTAATACGTTTATTTAATGTATATCTAATACGTTTATTTAATGTATATCTAATACGTTTATTTAATGTATATCTAATACGTTTATTTAATGTATATCTAATACGTTTATTTAATGTATATCTAATACGTTTATTTAATGTATATCTAATACGTTTATTTAATGTATATCTAATACGTTTATTTAATGTATATCCAATACTGAGAACAGCAATGACAGAAGCAGCAGTAGCGACCACCGGATACCTAGTACATAAAAAGAAAAAATGGATGAGAGAAGATACTTGGGATAAAATACAAGAAAGGAAAACAGCAAAACTTAAACTACTAGCGGCAAGTACACATAATGCAGTTGAATCTTGCAAACTAACTTATAACTTGTTAAATAAAGAAGTGAAGACAAAAACTCGAAGAGATAAAAGACATTTCATCAATGAACTGGCCGTAGAAGCTGAAAATGCTGCAAGAACTGGTAATAGTAGGTGCCTTTATCAAATTACAAAACAACTATGTCACCAGCCTACTGCTATGGAAACACCTGTTAAAGGTAAATTAGGGAATTCAATACCAACAGAAAAAGAACAAATGAAGAGATGGGCTGAGCACTTCATGGAGGTGCTAAACAGACCACCACCAACAGTAACACCTGATTTTAATAATGAAACACCCACAACCACCTTGCCAATAACTTGCGATGAATTCACGCTGGACGAGATCAAACAAGCCGTTAAAAGATTAAAAAATTTTAAAGCTGCTGGAGTTGACGAAATTTCAGGGGAAATGATTAAAGCAGTTAATGACAACAACCTCTTGAGAATTTTAGATATTATAAATGAAGTATGGAGAGAAGAACAACCACCACAACAATGGAAAGACAGTATTATTGTAAAGTTACCGAAGAAAGGTGATCTATCAGACTGTAATAACTGGCGTGGTATATCTCTATTATCAGTACCTGGAAAATTATTATGTTGCATGATGTTAGAAAGACTTAAATTGCATGCTGACTAAAAGATCAGAGAAGAACAAGCGGGTTTCAGGCCGAAACGATCATGTATTGATCAAATATTCACACTAAGAACAATTATAGAAGAATCAGTGGAAAGGCAATCGCCACTTATTATCACCTTCGTCGATTTTCAAAAAGCCTTTGATAGTCTACACCGCCGATCATTGTGGAAGATACTTACAATCTATGGTTTTCCAACAAAATATGTGAATATAATCAAAGCGCTATATGACAATGCAAGATGTTGTGTTAGAACAAATAAAGGGAATACAGAATGGTTTACAGTAGAAACAGGGGTGAAACACAAGGCTGTATTATGTCACCACTACTTTTTGGAATAGCTATTGATTGGGTTATGAGAAACTATACCCACAATGAACAATTGGGTATAAAATGGACAAATGGAAAATTCCTGGGGGACCTGGATTTCGCAGATGATGTAGCATTCTTAAGTTCAACACCAAGACAATCCCAAGAAGCAATAAATAATTTGTGTCATCTCTCGGTTAAAATAGGTCTCCAAATAAATGCCTCTAAAACTAAAGCTATGAACTTTTCTAACGAGACCTTTGATATCATCTTGAACGGGGAAAAAAACTACAGAAAGTTGAAAGTTTCAATTATTTAGGCAGTAAAATGACTCAGGATGGTGACACAACAAGAGAAATCCATACTAGAATTGCTTTGGCAGCTAGCGCCTTCAATAGATTATCTAACATTTGGAAATTACGATCATTGAATATACATACCAAGCTTCGTCTGTTTAATTCAAATGTTATCTCAGTGTTAACATACGGCTGTGAGAGTTGGAAAATAACAAAATCATTGGAGAACAAGCTGAATACATTCGAGAACAAATGTCTTAGAAAACTCATGAACATCAGTTGTAAAGAATTCAAGACTAATCGGCAAATAAGAGAAGACTCTAGGCAGAAATATGTCTCCGACTATATAAGGAAAAGACGATGGTCATATATCGGTCATGTCCTACGAATGCAAAACAACAGAATACCACTACAGGCGCTCACTTGGGTTCCTGAGGGTAAGCGGAAAAAAGGAAGTCCAAAAGAAACACTCAGAAGAACAATAATAAGAGAAGGAAGAACGTTGGGCCTAAATAATGTGCAAGAGCTAAGAGGAGTGGCGATTATTATTAATACGTTTCTTTAATGTACATCCATTACATGTCTTTAATGTACGTATATCCAATACGTTTCTTTAATGTATATCCAATACTTTTCTTTAAAGTATATATATTTATGTTTATTTAATGTAAATCTAATACGTTTAATTAATGTATATCTAATACGTTTATTTAATGTATATCTAATACGTTTATTTAATGTATATCCACTACGGTTATTTAATGTATATCAAATACGTTTCTTCAACGTATATTCATTACGTTTATTTAATGTATATCCAATACGTTTCTTTAATGTACATCCAATACGTTTCTTTAATGTATATCCAATACGTTTCTTTAATGTATATCCATTACATGTCTTTAATGTATATCCAATACGTTTTTTAATGTATATCCAATACTTTTCTTTAATGCATATCCATTACATGTCTTTAATGTATATCCAATACGTTTCTTTAACGTATATCCATTACATGTCTTTAATGTATATCCAATACGTTTCTTTAATGTATATCCAATACGTTTCTTTAATGTATATCCATTACATGTCTTTAATGTATATCCAATACGTTTCTTTAATGTATATCCATTACATGTCTTTATTGTTTATCCATTACGTTTATTTAATGTATATCCAATACATGTCTTTAATGTATATCCAATACGTTTCTTTAATGTATTTCCAATACGTTTCTTTAATGTATATCCATTACAGTCTTTAATGTATATCCAATACGTTTCTTTAATGTATATCTAATACGTTTATTTAATGTATATCCAATACAAGTCTTTAATGTATATCCAATACATTTTTTTAATGTATATCCAATACATGTCTTTAATGTATGTCCAATACGTTTCTTTAATGTATATCAAATACACATCTTTAATGTATATCCAATACGTTTCTTTAATGTACATCAAATACGTTTCTTTAATGTATATCCAGTACGTTTCTTTAATGTATATCCAATACTTTTCTTTAATGTATATCAATTACGTTTCTTTAATGTATATCCAAAACATTTCTTCAGTGTATATCCAATACATTTCTTTAACGTAAATAAATGCGTTTCTTTAATGTAAATCCAACAGATACAAGGGAGTATATACAAATTTAAAAATAAGAAGTGTGTTTTCAGTCTTCCTATATATAGCAGGTACATAACATATCCCTGTTTAACATGTATACACTGCTTAGACAGCGCAGACTACGTAGGCTTGGTCATGTCCGCCGCATGGAAGATGGTAGCACCACGAAAGATATCTTCTACGGACAACTGGCAGATGGCAAAAGAAAAGTTGGGAGACTGCAGCTGAGGTTCAAAGATGTGTGCCAGAGAGACATGAGGGCACTGGATATAATTCCAGCAAGCTGGCAGGATGACGCTGCCGATCGCACCAATTATGCTGTCTACGGCGCCGGCTCAGATTTGGCGAAAAGAAGCTCTCAAGGCAAGCATAAGAAAACGTCGAAAAAAACACCAGGGAAAAAAGCAGCTGAGGGCTGTCACCTCAGGGGCGCATTCCCATAGTCAGTTATAACTGAAGGGGCTATTATTATTATAAAGCAGGGGTGGCCAACTAGGCGACCTTGTGGGAGCTGCTATACTGGAGCAAATTTTGGACAGAGCAATCCCTACATTTTGGCAAAACTAAAAAGTTTGTATTTGTTTATATATTAAACAATATTCTTTCTCTTAACAATAAATGTCACTGGTATCTCACCTTCCTATTAATGCGTTTGTAGCATCTGTATGTTAAAAAAATGTAATATTGTTTAATCGTTATCCAGCAAATTTTTAATCTAATTTCGAGTACGTAATGAGAGCTGCGCGGAAGGCTTGCGCGAGCCGCCTGACTACATGGCATAATTACAATTTCTGTCTACCTTTTTTTACTTGATATGGAGCATGAGCGATTACTGTAGTTGGTTCCCCTTGAGGAAGTCTGCACCAAGAATTCTCAGCAGTGGTTTCTGTAGCATTGTGTTCTACATGATGAGGTTCCCAGTCCCGTGCTTAACCTCATATTAGTCACCTTGTACGACATCCTTGCAATTACAAAAAACCAAATACCCCCACCTTTCACTCCCCAACCCATAAAACCACCACCCAATACCCCCAGTCCCATTCCAAACCAAGGTCCCCCAATTGAAGCAATACCATCATGCTAACAAAAAAAGACACCATAATATTCCACCCTTCCAATAATACATCAATCACATCCAGATTAAATCTTCATAATTCATGGATTCCACACTTACACAGCATCATAAACATTTAGACAGTATATTCCATCCCTCCTGAACAACAAGCAATAATTAACCTGTCTACACCCACTTGTGTGTACAACTAAGCGACAACACCACACAACCCTATCATTCCAGCGATATACTCATACCTTCATTTACCCCTTGAGGATTCGAGTTCTATCACCCCCCAACAAACAATCCCCCCCCCCCCCCCCCCCCATAACCCCCACCCACATTGATTCATACCCCCATAATTTAGAGATTCCCCAAATCCCCCAGGTGATTGTAACCCCCCTCATATATATTCCACCAATTGATACAACCATCCAGGTTTAACTGATCCGACATTGTCCCAATGTCAAATAACACGTAACGTGGTTTTGACACCAGATCGCGGAGACTCAAAGCATCCACCAGCTTTGTGAAATGAGTGATGAGCAGCTCACACAATATGAACTGTTTAGTCTCAATCACTGGCCATCGACCAGATTGCTTAAGCCACCTCTGTTCTCCATACATCTAATGTACACTCAAAAGAACGAATCTCTTTGTTCACATGAACGGCTGGAATTACAATCAAGAGCCTGAACATATCTCTGCTCAACACTGGACACATACTCCTCTCGGCCCATTTCATGACCTATGCCGTAAACCATATATGCACGTAAAATCTGATCTCGATTTCTTATCGCGTCAAGAACACGTCTGCACTCAGAAGAACTTTGAAGGCAGACAACCGTCAAAAGCCAAATGCTTTGCGAAATCCTATTAGCACACTCAGTAGTTGAAGTCTAGTTACTCACGTCCCAAAAGATTCGACACTATTGCAATACATCCTGCATCGCGAAGTGTCCGCAGTTTAGGCTGTTGGCATGATCACCAGATAAGATTTGTACATCCTCCCAAGACGCACAAGTAATTGTGTGTGCAATAATCAAACTTGGAGGGGGGACACTGATACGTGTGTGTTCTCTCATGGTCATGGGACAATAGTAGAATCAGTTTACTACTGTAACCATGAGCTGATGGACATAATTTTTAGCGCCTAAATCCGGTACAAGGTTTGAAAGTAGAGAAAGTCAATGCTATTCACAATTGTAATGTGTACAGTACTACAACTTGAGCTACGAAGTCTACTGTACGTTAACAGATCTGGGATATTGCGACTAAACCACCAGCTTAGTGTGGAGGTATGCGAGTTCCTCTCTTCAGGGGGATTTGTTTAGAAGAATGAAATGGCCATTAATATGAGACAATGTATATACGGCGGATGCTTCCTGGTAGGAATCAGCTGCGTTATCTTAGACCTGTGGTGTGAATTGATGCTTTGATCACGGACAAGTCGTCCTGAAAATGAGCCGAGTGAGAAGTCCTTAGAAACAGATCAACTATCTCAAGAACTGAACTGCTTCGGACCCAACTGTGACCTTGACTGTTGTGACTACATGCGTCCAAGAAAGTTTAGCACCTGTGGTTTTGAAGCTATGAGTGTAACTTGTGCATGAAAAAGATCCTATGACATCCTCCGGTAGCATTGACAGCCTGCATAGTTGTACGCTATGAATAACGTCCATGTCTTCCCATTAGAAACTCGATGTAATCAACATTGGACCTTTGGTCATTGCTGATATGTTCAAGTTGTTCAGAATATCAATGTGTAGGATGCGCGTGTAGAAGATGCTTAGAAGAGATATGATCAACTAGTAGTCGATGCTTCCATTAGGATATATTTTGCTATTAAAGAGAGTAAACAGCGGCTCTCGTCCGCCACCAGGGTAGGTGGTTACACCAGACCATGACCTTTTAATTAATAATACGATGCTTCAAAGTTCCAAATCAGCACACAGGTTACTCAGCCTGCTGGGGTGAAGAATCCATAGTAGGGGGCAGAATGATACCTATTTGATTCAACGTAATAAGACCTGACATTTTAGTAGGGGTTCTCACCCGATCTGATTGGGTGAAGTTTGCTGTATCGAAGTGAAGGGGATACTAGTACTCGCTTATCGATCACGGAGAAGGTAGATAGTTGTCCTCGGGCAGAAGAATCGTATCAGCAAGGTGTAGCTTTACACGTGCACCTACCCTGGATTAGACATGACTCGTCAACCAGTCGTTAGCAAACGATGCCATATTTAGTGTCTTCTTGTTCCAATTGATTTTATTTAAGAGTATCGAAGTGGAGGTGAGATGATCCAAGTCGGCTCATCGACACCTCTCTCAACTGACTCTCATATCAGGGTCAGGAAAGTCTCAGCTCACGTTAAAGCTCTCATATAATTAGGAAACTTAATCACGTTGTTGAGAACTGTTACATTGCGAATTCATCACCTGGCATGAATACTGAAGAATGACACCGTGGTGTCGTTATGTATACATCCAGTGAGTTCAGATGTGAGAAAGGTACACATAGGGAGAGACCCCTCGGGGTTGTGAGTGCGTACACCGCCAGGGGGGGGGAGGGGAGTTGTGTTACATTGAACCTTTGTGATGTGATGCCTCTCAAAGTGAATGAACAAACAAAGGATATCACCAAGCTTCACTGATATACCGTTGTTGTGCAGATCCTTAATGAAGCAAGTTTGTATTCTGATTACAAGTAGAGTTGCTATGGTGCCGTGTGGCTTCTATGATACATTGGATTTGTTTTATTTTGGAAGATGTATGTGCTTGATGTAGATCAGGGCGTTCTCAGCGTGCCTAGGGTGTGTTGGTGAAACACTTCGCCATTAGGTTCGCTAAACAATTCCCTGACTTCTAATAATTGTCCCGTGTGTAACTCTCACTATTTTTTAGTGCGAGTTAGCTTTGGCTATCTTGACTAGAAAACTGTGTCTAGTGGAGTACTTCTCAGATTGGCTAGTGATGGTGTGCAAGAGTTTAGTATCTTCACATGTTTCTCTACACTATCTATGAATGTCCAGTCTGTCAGACACTTCATAGAATCGTGTCACTTATATTTCCCCTGTACTGAGAAGGTTTTACAGGTGCCGAACATAGATCCGGGCTGCAATCAGATATTTTCGACTCTACTTTCTCAAAACATTTGGTACAAGATAGTCGCCAGCTTCACCGCCGTTTGTTGACATTTTGAGTCGTGGTGATGAGGGATAGAAAGGTTTGGAAAACAGACTGCTCTAGTATATATGTCTAGCTACTCTTCATGAGGGACACAGTTGTATAAAGCTGTGGTAAGTGTTATACTTCTGCTTCTAAAAGGTCATTGTAAAAAAAGTTTTTCGTCACGGTAATTGAGGTGTTAGGGGTCGTCCATCAAGACATGCTCACGTACGTGAGGGAGAGGTTCGTTTCCCCATTAGTCTGAACTTCTGTATGTCCGCGCAATATTAATTAGAACACTCCGAGTGGGGCGAGGGGACGATCTTTATTGCAGGGGTTGGTCCAGACTCGCGGGGGACTGAGTGGAAACTACTTTAGAAACCACTGCAAGCCTCTTTAGTAAGAATGTATCTTATAAATAAAATAATCAAGGTTTTTTTTTTATTCTCAGAGTATTGAGAATTTGCAATAAGTGTCCTCATAGTTTTACTCTGCCTGACGATATGCTTCTTGCAATTTCATCGATAGAACGGCAGAAAATTTAAACTAAGTGATACTTTACCGAGATTGCTTCCTGTCGTATGCAGTGCCCGAATAAAGTGAGTGTTAGTAAGATAGCTTGCGGATTTTCACTGGGAATGTTGTGAAAGTAACTTTAACACAAGGACGCACCGCACTTGTAAGTGTTGGAAGGAAAAAGGGCTAGTCCGCCATTTGCCTAGGTGACAAATTATTTTTTTCCCCTCAGCCATCTAAAAATCTACTGAATGACCCCCCTGGGATTTACCGGCAGATCAAGATCGACCGGTTGCCGACCCCTGACTCATACTGTATTAATATTATAATCTCAGCTGACATATCTGATAATTATTATAACCGTTAATTGGTTAAAATTGTTTTTACAAAATTATATATATATATATATACATACACACACATACATACATATATATATATATATATATATATATATATATATATATATATATATATATATATATATATATATATATATAACACACACACACCATATATATATATATATATATATATATATATATATATATATATATATATATATATATATAATATATATATATATATATATATATATATATATATATATATATATATATATATATTATACACAGCTTAAATAACAAAATACAGACAAAATAAACATACTGATGATTAAAATTAAAACAACCACACAATATTACCATTCCGACAACGGTATCATGAGATCTAAGGGGTCCTCCACATCTGACGTCACGCAGTTTTGCGATTTTTAATACCCCCTCCCTTGTCACAAAAATCCAGACACCTCTCTAATGTGACGTCAATAAATCTCTTAAACTACCCCCCCCCCCCCCCCTTTTCTTTTAAATAAAATTTTAAGTAGAATAGTGTTTAATTAATCAGTCTTTTACAAATGTCTGCCTTTTCATGTGCCGCGTCCTAGCATTAGACACCGCCTACACTTTGCTCTACCAACTAAACGCTTTTGCACCCCTCCCCCCTTTTCATTCCCCCACTAAAAAAATAAAAATAAAATAAACTTTTACACCAATCCCAATTCAATCTTTCAACTTGCTGACCGTTTGTATCTTTGATTTCATTGAACTATTGTAGGGATAGTGGTAACTTGTAATTGTTTTATTTTTTAATATTTAATATTAATCAACAGTACAGTTTATTTAGTCTGCATTTTTTTTTAAAGATGCGTATAACATTATATTTAGAAAAGGAATATATAACTAAAAACAATTTAAACAGGTTAAAGATTATAATAATTTCAACTAACATAATTACCGATGTATGTTACGTCGGTCGGTCTCACTCAAAATAGTAACTCACGCCAGGAAAAAAAAGTGCGCAACGCACGGTGAGCAACTTGCGCGGCGTGCATGTTATATAAAACAAATACTTTGGTTTTATTTTTATTTTTTTATTTTTTTTATTCTTTCACGAAATTAGTAGCGCTCGACAAAGAAAACCACTTATTATCATGGAACACTCTTTGAAAACAATCCACGCACTTTCACACGAAATGTTGTCATCAAAGAACTTTTAAATTGAATCTAAAATAACATAATTCTCGCCGTGTGTACGTTGGTCACAGCTGAGGAATGCAACCGTGTTGAAAAACTGTATTGTTTCCATTATATATACTCTCCCGAAAATAGTTACAATCAACAAAGAAAAGCGTTCAAATGACGGTGTTCATGAACAGTTTGATTACATTGTATAATGCAAAGAAACCAAAAAAACTCTAAGAATGTACTTCTATCTGCTCATCCGGGAACGGAAACAGCACACTATAATTAAAAACCCGTCAAGTTTGACGGGTTATTGCTAGTTATCCAATATTTCAGCTGAGATTATAATATTAATGTAAGTCTTTCACGAGGGAGTTGTTAATTATTGCCCCCCCCCCGCCCCCCCCCCCCCCCCCCACCCCCCCCCCCCCCCCCCCCCCCCCCCCCCCCCCCCCCCCCCCCACCCACCCCCCCCCCAAAAAAAAAAAAAAAAAAAAAAAAAAAAAAAACAAAGAGTACTTTGAGGATAGGGGGCTACAAAAATCTATTTCTTCACTACATCACTTGTGGAAGTAGAGATCAACACTCCTATTGCTTTGGGAAATTTTTGGTCAACCCCTCCCTCTTTCGTCACAAAACGTCACACAATTTTGAACCCCCTCTCCGCCACCTCACGGAGTGACGTCATACGTGGACGACACTTAATAAACCCACAAGTTTAACAAGTTGAAAGATGGTGAATGTTTAATTTTATTTTCGTGGGGGAAGAAGAGGGGGGGAAGGGTTTAAGAGATGTGTGACGTCACCTAAAGGGGGGGAAGGGGGTCACGATTTTAAAAGACGAAATGTGGTCACCCGCACAAAAAAACACATTTTTAAAAAATGGCAACAGAAACCAAACAAACAAAAAACTGTGATGTCATATGTGGACGACCCCGTAAAAAAATGTATCAGACATTTAGCCCTAACACAAAGTGGGCCGTTTATTTCCCTGGTGTATATTTAAGCTGTTGATCTCAAGAGAAGGTCATGTCTGTTGTATTCAGATCGTTGTCACAGAAATGCAGTGCAAATGTCTACAATATTTATTCAGTTTTTTTTTAAAATCATCCTTCTTTTCCTTGTGCACATCTTCCATCTTAAGTGCTTGATGCCAACATATAGCAGCTGTACGGCATAGTTGAACCCTTTATCCAACAAAGTGCAAAATTTCTTCTGTGTGAATATTTCCAAAGATCCATCTCGTAATGCCCGAGAGGACACGGGTAGTTGGAACTCAATAAAAAAAACAATATCCACAGCGCAAGTTTTCAGATTCGATGACAGGTAAGTAAGTACTGACGTACATATTTCCATTGCCTCACACAAGGTACATCATACTAGTTTTCAACCTGAACAATACACATTCACAGAGCTGTCCAACGATTCACGAACAAACGATAAATCACTGTGGAGTCAGTCAGTCAGACAGTATCACTAGCTCTGTTGCATGCATTGGATAGTAGTGCTCACGCCCTTCCTATTCGCAACGTCTCGCTGACACTATCTACATCTGTCTTTAAGATGTGTGCTCATTGTTTCTATTTTTCCATGGAGGTAGGTGTTCGTACTCTCATTGGCATCTTCCTGAGACGCTTGATGCGATCACGTCATGAAGGCAGCAAGTCGTAGAACTTTCCTTTCCTCCATGAATCAGTCATTTTTTCTTTAACGTTTAGACTATGCCAAAAAAGAATTGTCACAATTAATTATTAGTTAAAACAAAGAAATCAGATCAATTATGCTATCCATGAACACATATTATTGCATCAGTGCCAGCATCACACGCTCTGAGCTGCGTTCATTGAGGTAATGTTACAAAGATGATGTTGCCATCGTGTCATCTTCATTAACAGAGGCTATTAAACAACGTCATTAGAACGAACAGTTCTTGTAGGTTTATGAATCGTTAAATGTTTTTTTTAAACACAGCCTTGTTAGAAAAAACAATAAGCGGGACCACTAGTTACAGTAATGCTTTTCTATGACTTTGGTACACCTTCTGCATTCCACCCGGCAACACCAGAAGAACTTGCAGTCACAGTCATGTTTCTCCTCGATGATCAAGGTCTGGTACCCTCGCCCGCAGCACATCAACGTGCAGCCGTCAAGTCCATAGCTGGTCTTGTTGCATTGGCGCCCCCTGGTACCCAGCGACCCGTAGTCTGGATTGTATTCGCAGAAGTCTGGCGACTCAACCAGGTACACCAAGTCCTTCTTCGTTGGTCGCTTCTGTTTGCCGCTGATGCGTTTTAACCGGCTCCTCTTTTTGTCCCAGCGAACAAAACTTGCGCCGTCAAACTTTTGTTTCAGTGCAGCTCCTATATCTCGAAAAGAACGCATTTTTCGCCAGCAGATCTTCACCGAGCAGTCGCCTGAGACGCCGTGGCACTTGCACTGAATTTCAATCTCATCCTTGATTGTCTGGGGGAGAAAACATGCAAAGTTAGACTGTGTCACTTTAAGGAAAGTTTTTGTCAAGTTAAAAAAATAAAAACGAACTGAAAAATTAACAATGGATAAAGATAAATAAAGTTTATAAAATATAGAGGCTAATATATTAGAGCGTCCGATTGGCAGAGTGGTTAGAGCGCTGGTCTCTCGCGGCAAAGGTACCAGGTTTAAATTACGGTACCGACACGCTCCAGTCTACCCAGCTGTAAATAGGTACCTACTCTGCTCTTTGAGTTAGGGAAAGAAAAGGCAGCGAGGAAGGGAAAGAAAAGGCAACGAGGAAGCATACTCCACCCCACCTCTCGATGAGGTTTATAGTATGTTGAAGTCTCTAACACTTCCCTCCTCTACGGCAGTATCTGCTATGGGGCTACTCATATGGTCGACAAATTAGCCAATGAAAATCTACGAATGTGCACATAACAGAGAAACTGCCAATCATAATTCTCCTTCTCGCTCCTTATGGAGACTGAAGCCACTCATACAGCTGGTCGCTTTGCAAGAAGCCTTCACCAAGCATTCACATGGTCTTTCAACGGGGGCTTCTGTAGCAATTCGTTTTTTCATGATGAGGTTGCCAGCCTCTATTTATGCACAACTTCGTGATAGTCGCCTCATGCTTGAGGAGGGATCAGTAGTACTATTCTTTCTTTGTCTTATCAGCCACCCCCCCCCCCTTTTTCACCAGGGAACTACATGGGGCTAATCACCAATGAATACGCCTTTATTAAATTTGCAGTAGTAAGTTAGTAGTCTCATTTTTACCCATAAAGCACCACGTAAATGTGAAGCCCTCTACAATAAAGATGTATTAAAATGCATGTATCGAGTGTCACGCCTATCAGCACTGGCGATCATGTGTCAATATCTCCGAGGGCTTCATGAATAGTCTTCCTGTCACGTGTCAATATCTCCGAGGGCTTCATGAATAGTCTTCCTGTCACGTGTCAATATCTCCGAGGGCTTCATGAATAGTCTTCCTGTCACGTGTCAATATCTCCGGCGGCTTCATGAAAGTCTTCCTGTCACGTGTCAATATCTCCGAGGGCTTCATGAATAGTCTTCCTGTCACGTGTCAATATCTCCGAGGGCTTCATGAATAGTCTTCCTGTCACGTGTCATCCGCTCAAGACTTTTCCGTGCCTTCTTTATCTATTCATTTCTGTCTCTAGTTCTCCTCTCCACGTGTTTTTTTTTTTTATTGCTGTCCCTACACCTGTCTTACCCCAGTGACTCCTGAACTTGGACTGCCCTGTAATGCTATCGACAGGTATTATTAAAATCGAAATATGGAAATGCGAGTTATATTTCGTAACTGACCATGAAGTCAGTTCCGTTAAGTAAGTTCTGCGGGTAATTGTGAATTATCGTTTCCGTCCCATTATTGTGGAAAGTGTGTGATCATTTTGTGTATAACGATAATTGTTGCAATAATTGTTAGGTGCAGAGACATAACCAGCAGGTAATATTTTAAGATAACTTGGCACATGAGTTCCAAGGAATGTAACTCAAAATAATAGTTTGATAGTAAGAATGGAATAAGGAAATGAGCAGGGCTGCAGTAGCACGGTGGTAAACGGTGGAATGGAAAGGTGGGGAGTTAACGGTAATACGTCTTACAAGGACAGAAGACGAGAAAGAACCTACGCTGCGGCCCTAAGGCCTTCGCCAGGGACAGACAAAAAAAACCCAGAAAGGACAGAAAGAGAGAACTAAGTAAAAAAAAACATGTGCTAGGCATAGAAAGTGGTCATTGTCTTGGCATAAGCGACAAAAGCGGAGAAGTTGAGAGAAAGGCAAGGAAGTCCCGGTAAGCGCGAGGATTAGAGGAAGTATACAGAAGGTAATTACGTGCATCAGTATTAATGAGTAAAACAACGTTATATGTTTGCAGAAGCGAGAGAAGTAAAGAGGGACTTGGGTGAATAATCGTGCACAAAGTGTGAATGTTCAACAGATGTTTATGCATCACGTGAGCATACGTTTGGAACATTAGAGGTTAGATTAATCTGACACTTGACATTCCTGCACTGGTTGCAGAGCAGGACAGTAGCTTTCTCATTGAGGCTTAGATGCAGTCACTTAATTTTGTGAGATCTCTTGTTTGACCACTGTTGCATGTTATAAACATTTATATCTGGTAGTGATCAAACTGACGGTGAATATTTTATAAACCGTTATTTCCTGTTATAAATAAAATTCAATGTAATTTATTCCGCGTTACACCACAAACAAAATCTCTTCTTCTTTGGTCCTTGGTTGCTGGCTGACAAAGCAAATCAGTGGCCATCACGCTTAGTGGTATCTTGTAAGGAACGCAGTATAATACAAGATCAGCAATGTGGAGATTATGACAAAAACCAGATAGGTGCCAGTGGGAATAGAGATGAGAATACGACGCTGGTGATGGACCGGATACACACTGAAGAGACCCGTTCAAAGCATTACAAGGCAGTCAGTCTTCTGGGATCCCCGGGGTATGATAAAGAGAGGACGAAATACACAATGATAAACAAGACATGGAAAAACATTGAGTGGATGGCAGGCGGCAGGAGGACTTGGCATCAATTGGTTAAGGTCTATGCTACTCCAGAAGCTGAAGGGTAATGAGAGAGAGGTACATCAAATTGTGACAGTTAGTGCCAACTGAGGCATTTCAAAAATGCTAATACACAGAACCAAACTGATCTAACCTTTCTGCCAGCTCCATTGTTCCACAGATTCATACTTCCATCATCTTTGTTCTTGACTTCGTCAGAGTCTACGAACTCCTTAGAGAATCTGGCGCCATAGCGTATGTTGTCAGAGCATCCACCCCACTCGAAATCCGCTCCTGGTTCACGAGTTCGGGCTTTGCTATCGCAGCCACATTTGTCTAGTTCGCCCTTTGCACATGCGCGAGTGACGCTGTACATGACTCCGGCAGAAGAAATGGCGTAAATGTATGCTGTCTCTCGACTCTCTGCAGATTAAACAAATAATAAAACACCATTTTTAAGCTGCATTCATGACTTCAGTGTATCAATATAAGAAAAACAAAAGCAATAATAAGGTAAGTTACTGACGTCATTACGAGGCTGTCCTTGGTCTAGATTCCCTATGGTACGACAGGAAGAGGGAAAAGAGAACTGGAGAGAGAAGCGAAAGGGATACAGAATACATAGACAGATTTTGAGGGAATGGCACATGATAGGAGGACTTGTCATGAAAGAGAATGTTAGTAATCCAGTACGTATCCATTGTTAAGGAATAAAGTTAATATGTCATAGTATATTGCCACACGCAGGCATATAGACATTGTTATTTTAGGAGATTTGTCGGCTTGCGGTAATGCATGTTTTGCACGATCTTTAACTTGTATTGAACGCTGTATACTTTGATATGTCACCGGTTGTAAATGACGTAACGCGGTTGCGCTAATTTATTCTTACTTACTTAGTCGTTCCCATTCTACCATGAGGTGTAGAGGTTTGGAAGAGAGAGCGCCAGACTATTCTATCGGCTGTCTTCTTCCTCCTGGCCTGGTTCCATTCTAGTCGTCGGTCCTTCAAAGATTGTCTAATGTTGTCCTCATAGCGGACTCTGGGTCGTCCTGGGTGTCTGGATCTCTGGCTCTTTGTTTCCCATGCTTGTCGTGGTAGCCGATCTTCTCCCATTTTGCAGACATGGCCAAACCATCTTAGTTGGGACTGTTCTACTTGGGTCTGCAGGGAGTGGCATTTTAGGCCTTGACGTATCGTCTGGTTGCGGACCATGTCTATTCTTTTTACTTTAACCACCTTCCTCAGATACCTCATTTCTGAGATTTGGATCTGGTTTTTGTGGGCTGTAGTCATTGCCCATGACTCGCATCCATATGTCAAGACTGGGACACAAGTGGAGCGCTATACAGCCATCTTCGTTTTCTTACCAACCTCTCTTGCTGAGGAATCCTCGATTTATGGCCTGAAATACAAGGTAGTCTCCCAGCTGCTGCTTTTCGAGTGGCCAACTCTTCTTTGATGCCTCCCTTTCGGTCTATAACAGTTCCGAGGTATTTAAGCTGGTCGACCTGCTCCAGGACCTGTTCTGCCAGCTTAATCTGATGTCTTCTTTCTTCTCGTGATATCACCATGGATTTTATTTTAGAGCTGCTTATGACCATCCCTCTCTTCTCCAGCTCTTCCTTCCAGACTTGCAGGTTGGATTGGAGATGTGCCTCTGATTTAGCAATCAGGGCAACATCATCAGCAAATGCCAGCTCTGAAATACAGACCTGTCTCATCTTCCAGTACCCCACTGAATACTTTCTTGTTCTCTCCTTACATGCCTTGATGACATCGTCCAATAGGAGTATGAAAAGATAAGGTGACAGGATATCACCTTGTCTTACACCAGTGGTGGTCCTGAACTCTTCTGACTTATGGTTTGCTGTCCTCACATAATTTCTGCAAGACTTGTAGAAGCTCTGTATAGCATGAATCAGAGGTGCTGGAATATTCTTCCTTGCCAAACAGTCCCAAAGTTTGCTCCAGGGGACCCTGTCAAACGCCTTTTCCAGATCTATGAAATAAAGATGCATCTCACTCTTATACTCAAGGGTCTTTTCACTCAGCTGTCTGAGTGTGAAGATTAGGTCTTGAGTACTTCGGTTTGCTCGGAATCCGCACTGGACCTCATCCAATTGTGGCTCAGCTAGGCGTCGGAGTCTCTGCTCTAGGATTCTAGAGTAGATTTTACCAGGGACACTAAGAAGGGATATGCCTCTATGGTTTCCACACTGTCGATTGTCACCCTTTTTGAAAATTGGTGTTATGATGGCAACCATCTAATCCTTTGGTATGGTCTTGTTGTACCACGCTGCCTGTAAAACCCTTAAGAGTAATAGGTCGCCTGATGCTCCCATGAGCTTAACCATTTCTGGTGTTATACCATCATGCCCTGCTGCTTTGCCCATCTTGACTTTCTCCAGTGCTGCCTTCAGTTCTTCCATCTTTATGTCATCTTCACCATCATTGGTTTTCTCTTCTGTGCTAGTGTTTATCATTTCTTATGCTTCACCATGCTCACCATCCAGGAGTTCTGAGAAATATTCTTTCCATCTTTCCATTACTTCCTTCGGGGCAGTAAGCAATTTGCCTTGCTTGTCCTTTATAAATTTGAGAGGGCATTGTTTTTCCTTCCTCATGTTCTTTAGGGTCTCATAGAACAATTTCTGGTTTTCTTGTGCATCTTTTTCCAGCTTTTCTCCAAATTCTTCCCAGGACTTCTGTTTTGCTGCTAGCACTTTGTTCTTTGCTTCTGTTCTGAGTGTCACATATTCTCTATATTTTTCCATTTGTCCGGTTCTGTTTTTAGCTCCTAAGTATTGTTTCCATGCCATTTTCTTCTCTCTTATTTTCTCTTTGACTTCCTCTGTCCACCAAGGTGTCCTCTTTCTCTTGTTCCCAAGTCGGACTTCACCGCATGCTTCTGCAGCAGCTGTCTTTATGATATCCTTGAATTTAATCCAGTGGGTTTCCAATTCATCAGGTCGTTCTTCTGTGTTGCTCACCGCTGCAGCAATAAGCCCCTGATATCTGGTCTTAATTTCTGGCTCTCTCAGCTTGTAGGTCTTATTGCTCATTTCTCCTGCTCGTTTACTTGGTTTTTTGCGTGATGTTGGGCAGTTCCTAGGCTGGGCAACTCTTTCAGTTGTTCTTTTGATTGTTAGCAGGTAGTGATCACTTCCAATCTCTGGCCCCCTCCAGATTCTAGCATCTCGGACATATTTGAATGAGCTTCTCCAAACAATGGCATAGTCGATCACTGACTTCTCATTCTTTGTTGGTTCACATCTAGTGTATGCATGTATGCGCTTATGGGGGAACTTTGTGTTTGTAATGATCAGATTCTGCTCACTGCAGAATCTAAGGAGTCGCTTTCCATTGTCATTGAGAGTATCTTCTCCATATCTTCCGATAACTCCACCCCATCTAGCATGGTCATTTCCAACTCTGGCATTAAAATCGCCGAGCATGATAACTTCATCTAGGCAGTCATCCACTGTCCTTTGAAGCAGCTCGAAGAATTCCTCCTTGACCTCTGCTCTCTCATCCTCATTTGGCCCATACACTATGACCAGGTTGACTATGGTTTCTCCTTCTTTAAGTTTAACAACCATAATGCGCTCCGAGACAAAGTTCCATCCCTTGATACTATCTTTTTGATTTTGAGCCACAATGCAACCCACGCCCCCTTTAGCTCTTTTAGATATGGGTACACCACTGCAGAGCAGCGTGTTGCCATCGAGATCCATGACTTCTTGTCATTTTTTCTTTGTTTCCGTTATAGCCAGGATTTCTAGTTTTGCTTTCCTCATCTCTTCCACCAGCTCCTCTTCCTTCCTATTTATACTTCTTGTGTTCCAAGTTCCATAAGTCGTAGTCCGTTCCAGTTCGTCGCCTTTAGAATCAGTCTAGTTTTCTCTCTTGTATTGCTCGTAATCGTGATTTAAAGCAAACAGGTGATTGGCCTGTTGTGCCTTTGCATGGTGGAGGGGCTGCCTCCTTACGGCCTCCATGCAGGCCGCCCTCCTCCTTTTTCATCCGGGCTTGGGACCGGCATAGGCGGAGTTGCTAATTTATTCTAACGGCTAATATTCTGGGCCTTTCGTATGTTTCATTCGTCCAAGCAAGACGTATTTATCGAGCTCCCGGAGTTGTGGAGAAATTTAGTAATTTTTATGTGGCATTATTATATTCTCGAACGCCGCCACTTGTTTTCAACGATCGTTACGATGGTCCCGAACTTATGAAGAAGTTCCGCACCTTACAGAGAAGTATTTTTATTCAAGAAACATAATTCACACGTTTTTTGGTCGCATAACTTGGGTGTCCGTGATTGGCCTCTTAGTCAGAACGGCCAGAATTGAATAGAGAAGACGAAGATATGTATGATTTCAAAATTTGTATGCTTATTGACATGGACTGACAACATTTATTGAGGAGACAGATGTTGAAGATTCTCCATTGCTTGTATTGTGAAGGAATTTAATAAATATGTACTACATGTATATTGTGGACCTGCTAACCGTCGACTTGAGTTGTTCTGCCAGTTTCATGTCCTGTATAACGAAACCCTAATGCATTCGACAACATAGCACGATGAACTCGTTAAGATAAACATCCACACATGTAAAAGAAACGACCGTCGTAACATCCATGAGTAAATGAAAAACAATTAACAAGGGCAGGAATAGTTTGAAAATAAAAAACAACAAACAAACAAATGTGGAACACGTTGCAACAGTATTAAACCCTGATGGACAAGATGATGAAAAATACCAGAGTACATTATGAATGATGGAACTAAATGACGAAGTCATTCAATGGACAGACAACACCAATAATTATAAATTTTGAAGAGACACTTAATGGTCAAGATAGTCCCACCTTCTAATATCAAAAGTAAAGATGAAACTCAAGAGATATACAACAATACATAGCAACAGGCAGCAATTTAATGTATGACATCTAGGAAATCAAGAAACAAGAGACACATTTACAGTCACAATATCCGACAAATAATAAGTGCTCCAACAGGTGGAAGATGTAGTGAATACAGAAGAGCACTGGCAGCAAATCAAAACTATATGGAAAGAGACATGCAAAGAAATACTGGGGAAAATAGAACGACAACAAAAAGCGTGGATAACATCAGAAACCATCAATAAGATAAAAGACAGAAAAAAAGAACACAAAATTAAACAGGAGCTAAACCAGAAGCTCACAGCAAGACGCAAGAAGTGTACACAGAAGCAAACAAAAGAAGTAAAAAGAAGTATCAAAAGAGACAAGAAGAAATATATTGAGGAGTTGGCAAGAGAGACAGAAGATGCTGCAGCGAAAGGAAATATGACTGTATAACAGCACAAAGAACCAACGGGCTGATCACCCGTTTGCCAGTCACTTCGATTACGGAAACAACAGCAGATGGATTGATTTGCCATTGCCCTAAAGACGCCAATAGGCGTGATGGGAAACAATGGCAAAGAAAACCTATCTGCTGTTGCCCTAAGACGCCACTAGGCGTAATGGCCACTGACTGCTTTGACGGTCGGTGGCTAAGGACGGAAGAAGAAGAAGAAGAAGAACAGCACAAAGAAGCTAACAGGGAAATACAAGCAAGTAAAATGCAAGACAAAATGAAAATTCTCGATGAAAGGTCAACGCAATTGGGTCTGAAAATACACAGGGAAAAGACAAAGATAATGAAAATAAATGCAGGAAATGATACAGTGTTGAACTGGATGAAACACCACTAAACGATGTAGAATTGTATACATATCTTGGCTGCAATATAGCCAAAGTTGGAAGTACAGACAACGATATGAAAATAAGAATACAATAAGCAACAGGAGCTTTTAATGAATTGGGAAATATATTGAGATCGGGTCCAACACAAAAATAAGAATCTTCAACTCAAATGTCAGGTCAGTCATATAATATGGCTCTTAAACACGCAGAACAACAAAAACAATAACCAAAAAGCTAAAGACTTTCATAAATGGGTGCTTACGTAGAATAGAATTATTAAAATGGTATAACAAGGTTACCAATGAGGAATTGATGACAAGAACCAGACAAGTGCCAGTGGAACAAGAGATGACAAGTACCAGACAAGTGCCAGTGGAACAAGAGATGACAAGAACCAGACAAGTGCCAGTGGAACAAGAGATGACAAGTACCAGACAAGTGCCAGTGGAACAAGAGATGACAAGTACCAGACAAGTGCCAGTGGAACAAGAGATGACAAGAACCAGACAAGTGCCAGTGGAACAATAGATGACAAGTACCAGATAAGTGCCAGTGGAACAAGAGATGACAAGTACCAGACAAGTGCCAGTGGAACAAGAGATGACAAGAACCAGACAAGTGCCAGTGGAACAATAGATGACAAGAACAAGACAAGTGCCAGTGGAACAAGAGATGACAAGTACCAGACAAGTGCCAGTGGAACAAGAGATGACAAGAACCAGACAAGTGCCAGTGGAACAAGAGATGACAAGAACCTAACAAGTGTCAGTGGAACAAGAGATGACAAGAACCAGACAAGTGCCAGTGGAACAAGAGATGACAAGAACCAGACAAGTGCCAGTGGAACAAGAGATGACAAGAACCAGACAAGTGCCAGTGGAACAAGAGATGACAAGAACCAGACAAGTGCCAGTGGAACAAGAGATCAGAAGAAGATGGTAGCGATGGATATGACACACACTGAGGAAACCTGCTGATAGCATTACAAGGTAGTCCTTGTTCTGCAGCACCCAGGACAAGTAAACCAAGAAGCACACGGAGAAGAGAGCTGGAGACAGAGGTGAAAATGCTGAGAGAACGTGGAAAGAGCTTGAGCTGATGGTACGTGACAGGAGGACTTTGCATGTGTGTGTTCAAGTTCTTTGCTTCTTCGGTAGCTGAAGGTAATGAATGAATGAAAAACCCTAATTAAAACGGACACTTAGGTTGAGCAGGGCAGACCAAGATGGTGAATTAGTGGAGGCAAATGAAGATCATCTGATGCTAGTCCGCTCTTCTCCCATGTCGTTATAAAACTAAGTATGTGGGGAAAAGAAAGATACTTAATCAAGAGCATAATGGAATTACAGCAAAACTGGTACTATATCAAGATTTTTTTTAAATGCAATATTAACACGCGACTTTAAATATTAACCCTTCACCATCCGAGTGGTAATGCAGAACGGACGTGCTTTACGATAACGAACATTTAAGTACAAAGCGCTGAAGAAAGAAGGTCAGCCTAGTGCAAGAAGAAATATTATCTGTTATGGCTGTAACAGTGTAAACTAATAACATAACCACGGTATGGGTTTGACATAGGTGGCGGATTCGTTAACAAATTTTCCCAAAACAAGCGATTAATACTGAAACAGATCTCTGTGCTGACAACATCGCTGTCAAGCATGAACGGGACATTCGAAGGGAGACGCCACTGAAAGCGTATCAAAGCAACTGTTTTCTAGACTTTTTTTTTTTTTTTTGGTACGCACTTGCGATCCATAAACGTCTTAATGATTACCCCAGCAAACAATAGAATCTGAGATACACAGTAAGCTAAGGGTGGGTAGGAAACAGACAGAAGAAACAAAATACCAAAGGTACATACAATGGCTGAAAGAATATCACCCTTTCTCATTCAAATCTATCATAATAAACAGGATCCAAGCGCGGGGCTGTTTCTATTGACTTGCCTAGATTGGTTTTTGCTGTACCGCGTTTGACACGAGTAACGACGAGATTGTTTGTGGAAATTGTGCTTGCGGAAATAAACTGATCTCCAACTGAGAAAGAAAATGCTTTGACGTGGAGAACGCTGAAGCCTTTCTACGTTATCACAGGAGGACAATTTGTTTTCCGTACAGGTAAACTCCTGGCGATGTGTCAGTCTTTCTGTACGAATGTTTAGGAAGAAATTCCTGCGATGCTGAGTTACTAAGGCCTCGGGTTTGTTTCTGGTGACGAACGTCAGAATGGCGAAGAAGACAAAATATATATGGTAGTTCATGACCGTGGGCAAGAAACGATTGTATTAAAATTAATAGGATACATGGTTGTTTCTACAACATTGTGTTGTACATCCTTGACTAGTATGTGTTATCAGTATTACAAGCATCGATTCCAGTGCTCAAATTTATATTCCGTAGTATTGAAAAAGGAATGGTTAATACAGTAGTGACAGAAAATGAAAATAAAGGACTTAGATTAAATAAGAAAAAGACTAAAGTAAAGGATTCCGTTTCATGCCCATCGAGGCATATTGGGAATATGGTGATAGGCCAATATTTTCTTGACCATACGGCACACTAAAAAAACTAAGGGCTAAAATAGAATAACTTCACCAGAATGTGCAATCTAAATAAATGGAAGTCTTGAAAGAAGTCTATAGATTCAAATACTCAGGCGCGTTAATAATATCAGACGAAAGATGAATTAACAATAAAAATAAAGAATTCAACAGCCTACGCAAGAGAATTCCTCAGAAAAATGAATAGTATTTTAAGTAACATATTGTTATGTCTGGAAGTAAGAATAAGACTTCTTAAGTGATATATAAAACCACTTGGTCATAAGGTTTGGACCCCTTAGCAGACGACGAAAATGACTGGCTAGTTATGGACAATCAAGTATGCGAGTAAGAATATCTCCCGGGGCTACGGGGGACTGATTTAACAAAAGAATGTTAACGATACCTTCGACGGTTTAAAACTAGTAATTATGACGTGTTGACAGATGTCAATGTTTAAAAGAAGCTTGTACTTCTATCAAAAGGAAACAAAACACTTTCCTGCGACGTGTTATGAGAAGTAAAAAGATGGAATACGCGTGAGAATAAGAAAGATGGTTTGGAAAAGGAGGTTGAAAATAAAAAAGAGTCATGATACTAGGCAGTTTAACATTATAGAATGGAAAAAAGACAACGAGGACAATTTAAAAAAAAAAAGAAGGAATGAAAGTTTGTGGAGTAAATAAATCAATAAATTTACAGATTTATTAATAAATAAGTTTATATGAGCACAATCTGGCATGGTTTTGTACTTGTGAAAGAAGACTTGAACACTGAACAAAAGTCAAATGTAAAGAGCGAACATTAGCTAGTGATATCATTTATTACCTTATATATATATATATATATATATATATATATATATATATATATATATATATATATATATATATATATATATATATATATACGCCTTACAGTCGTTTAAAGATTGTTTAAGTGAAGCCTACTGTAACGCACAATGAAAAAAACCGCCAGCTTATGCGGAAAATACGGGAAAGGTGCGCATTGCACCGTGAAAGTTATATTGAACATCCATTAAAATAGTACGCAGGGCGTTACAATTTTTCGTGAATACGGTTGTGGTGAAGTGGGATGTTATAAATATTTATAGGGGGACTTAGTGTACTGACTGAGATCAGCTGTGAAGGTATCTATATCTAATGAGAGTAGTGTATTATAGATAACCTTACTTGCTGCCACATATATATATATATATCTCAGTCAGAATTATTCTGGAATAGTGTGATGACTACGTTATATGTCTAGGGTATGTGTATGATGAAGTGTAAGTCAAAACAACAACAGACAGATAAACAATTTAATTTATTCCACTACACTTGACAACACTGTGACACTCACATACATAAAACACTCTACAAGGATATCTTAAAGAAGTCACTGATAACTTTTCAAATAACAATATGTATTCATTGCTGTCATGAATGAATATGTGTCCTGATTCAAATACAAAGGGAACCAGGAATCACAATCAATTTTACTTACAAGTTATATGTACAGAATTTATCAATATGAATATTGTAATGACATATATTATTAAAGGTATCCTATGTGTGTCAGTTGTGTAGTAGTAATATGAGGTAATACTGGTTTTGTTTTGTTCAAGCTCTGTTGGTATTTGTCATCATGACTTCAATAGTTTGTCTTTATGGGAACTATTATTGGAGATGTTCTCAGTTCCTGATATTAACACAATTTAATTCCCCTCTTAATTTTATTTTTACAAGGTCATTTTAAGCTGGGGGTACATAATTTTGAGCTCAGCTGGCCACATCAGCTTATCTGGCGTGATGGCGGCAGGAACAGACTCCTCTGCTCGATTCTCCCCTCGGCTCTGGAGACACCTCACTGATAGCTAAATGGACCAAGGAGTATGCTGTCCGACTCTGGATTCAGCAAAGCTCTGACCAGGTGCTGCTCAATACCATCAAGACCACGGTCCCTGAAAACAAGAAGGATGTACCTTCTACTTCATAACTAATTTATACTCTCTTTTTACACTGATCACAACACATCACAAACATTGAGTTCAGAGTGTTAGGCCAACTATCAGTTTCAATCTGAAATACTTTATACCAGCATTAACCTCCTTAATGGTTACTACGCCTCTGCACTTCCAGCATTATTTCTTTCTAGTCAATCATCTAGGTGTCAGTGTACTGTTTGGCCATTCCATGCCGTTTTACTTTCCTCCGACACCTTCTGTTCAGGCTGGAGCATTATAGGCTTTACATCCTGTGTGCTACTGAACTACACATATATACAGGCATAAATTAACAATTCACATTCAATTTTCATTACAAGATACTGAATGGTTTAAGCTTACCACAATTCATAGAATAAACACAGATACGTTGATTAGCAATGAATTCTGGCACAACTACTGGCACAAATTCCCATCTGCTTATGTTCCAGGCTTTTATTTAGCAAAAATATGAGCTGGCTTCAACGCACTGTTGCTTTATCAAGCTTATTTGCACTAGTGGTCTCGAACTAACGCTCCTAAGTGAGTATATCAGCGAGTCTAGCCAATGAGGCCACGTTTCGACAAGTGTTTGAAAAAATGTTACCTTTCCACGTCTCCCCTAACAACGAAAGATAGTATTTATAGCCCGACCAATCGTGGTTAGTTTTTCATTTGTTGCGCTCCAATCAATTTGGAGTTTACATGGTAGGCTATTTCTGTAACGTAAGGTTTTTTTCAAACACGTTATAAAAAAATTTTATGAGCAGAAATGATTTCATGTTGTCAGGCATCCCCACTATTTTATTTTGGTTATAATTTATTAATTCCTGGACTATTTGCGTAACGTTTTACATATTCTTTGTCAGCAAGCCCTAAGGAACCCAAATATCCAAATTTAAAAGAGCTACGTGGCTGCGTTCAAAATATGCAATTTCTTCTACCTCCTGTTTCGAAGATGTGCTGTCTGGGTACTGTAATGTTTTCAAACGTAAACCCATCTGTTGTCATCTTTCCTTATAAGCGTTTTTCAGGATTTTAAAACCTAACTCTGGGATGGGTAATGTATTTTATCACTGTCCGTCTGAAAAAAAAAATTAGTGCAGGTGGCCTTACACGCGTGATAGTAGTAATTGTGTATCGCGCGACGCGTGTTTAATTTTGCATGCGTTCCTGATTTCATTCGCCCCTCTCTCTCTTTCTATTTGAGTCCATCTGTTCGTTCGTTTTGGTAACGTAATATAATTAATGTTAGGATTAATTTAGGTCATTACGCAGGGTGCCTCTCAATGTTTTTCCAAGAAATACAGCACACGTTTCATTGAAGAAAGCGGGTAATAATACAGTAAGCTTTTACTATCAACGTGAAAGCGTTACAATTTGCAGACGAAGCAGAAAACAAGGGGGATTTCGAGTACCTTCTTTGTGACAGCACTGTTATTTTACCATTGCTCTTTTCTTTATTAATTTTATTTGTTAGGCTTCATATTTACCTAATAATTTATATATGTGGATTAGAATATTCCACGACACCTCCCCTCTTAAAACAGACATTATATGTCAGTCCTTTATTCTATATACACATAGAGAAATTTATTATTATTTCTGGGGTTTACGGTGATTCTCATCACACGGATGGCGGCTTAAAAAATCCGCTCCCAAATTGGTTTTTCCAGATATATACTCAATGCTAAAATTATATGGAGCCAAAAGTAAAGACCACCGGAGTAACCTGGAGTTCTCATGCCTAGCCTGTGCTAGAAACGATAAAGGTTTGTGGTCTGTTTGCAACTTAAAGGCCTTCCCATACAGATAAATATTGAATTTCTTTATTGCCCATATTACTGCAAGACATTCTTTTTCGCTAGTTGAGTAATTGATTTTAGCTTTATTCAATTTTCTGCTAGCATATGCCACTGGGCTTAATTCCCCATCCAATGCATCGGATTTCTGTAGTAGAGTTGCACCTAACCCAATATTACTTGCATCCGTCCTTACTATGAATTCTTGACTTAAGTCAGGTAATTTCAAAATGGGTTTACTTGTGAGCTTTTCCTTCAATTCTTGGTAAGTCATTTCACATTGTGGTGTCCATGTAATGCGATCTGGATGTCCTTTACGTGTCAATTCAGTTAACGGTGCACATATGGAATTAAAGTTTTTGATATACTTCTGGTAGAAACCACATAATGAGACAAAGGATCTCACGTCCTTCTTGGTTTGTGGTCTCGGGGCTTTCTGTAGTTTCGCTAAATTCTTTGGGTCAGGGGTCATGTTTCCCTGATAAACTGTGTGTCCCAAAAATTCCAATTCTTTACATCCAACGCAACATTTGGTTGGTCGGGCTGTTAAATTTGCCTCCCTAAGTCGATCAAACAGCATGTTCAGAGAGTCAATGTGTTCCTCAAATGTTTCTGTTGCTATAAGGATATCATCCATAAAATTTGTTATACAGGGATTATTCAGAGGATCCAATAATTTTCTCATCATTCTAGAGAAGACACTAGGCGCATTCTTCAATCCAAATGGCAATCTATTAAACTCATAGTGTCCTTCTGAGGTACTAAAAGCTAGGTATGGTCTAACCTCAGGCTTTACTGGAATCTGATAATATCCTTTACTCAGATCCACTTTGGAGAAATATTTAGCTTTATTTAGTCTGGCAAACAGCTGATTTGTATCCGGCAATGGATCCACCTGTCCTTCTGTAATAGCATTCAGTCTCCTGTAATCTATACAGAGTCTATGTTCTCCAGAGGGCTTCCTTAAGAGTACCACACCGGAACTATACGAAGACTCACTGTGCGAAATAATTCCTTCCTTCAACAGATAGTCTATCTCTTCCTTCAAAGATTTCTCCTTAGCAAACGGAATCGAATATGGTTTCATACAGACAGGTGTGGAGTCTATTAGTTTCATATCATATTCCAATAGGTTTGTATGCCCTGGTCGGTCTGTTAACACCTCTGCATGATTATTTAGAACCTGTTGCACTCTCTCTTTCTGAGTTTTCGTTAAATGTGTACTGATTTTCACCTGTGCTGCTGTCTCACAGGGGTGTAATGGATACTCAAATGATGAAAGTGGTTCCTTTTTCATCTCCATGGCGATGGACAAGGTCAACAAGTGTGTCTCTTCCTGATGTTCTCTTTCCAAATATTTCTTCAGGAGATTCACATGATAGATTTTTTCTTTCCCCTTCTTATCTATCTTATAATTTGTTCTAGATACCTTCTCTAGAACTGTATATGGACCCTGCCATCCAATTTGTAACTTATTCTGACTCCCGGTCAAAAGAAGCAGTACTTTCTCTCCCACAGCCAAATTTCTGTCTTTCGCCTTCCTGTTATAATAGGCAGCATGTTTCTTCCTGGCTTGTTTCAAATTTTTATTGGCAAGTTTCCAGCCAGTTTTTAAACGAGTGGTCAGCTCATTCACATATTGGTATGAAGATGTAATGTTTTCCTCTGCCTTTTCATCAGTCCACGTTCTTAACATAGCTACATATGGACCTTTAATTGTGTGGACCTATTTGTCCATGCACCGGTATAGTCTCTTCCACTCGAAGCTTTATAGTGATGATTTTTCCTCCCAGAATTATCATTCACAAAACGACCGCTACCAATTCTTCTTTTGGGGCTTTCTCCCCACTTAAAATTCTTGATGAGAGATTTCCTCTCTACATCCTCTTCCTCCAGTTTGTTTAAGTCCGATTGAGGGATTTTCGGCTTATCCTGGGGTAAGACATCTTTTTGCACTCTCCGCATAGTGGCCATTGTAAAACAGTTAAGTGAAGCTTGTCCGTGAAAAGGGGCTTCCCATTCCATTTGGTCCACTTTATCAAATCTACTTTTCTTTTTATTATCAGGCCTAATTTTGCCCCGTGGCGTGTCCAGGTCCTGATCCATGTTCCCACTTGTGGGTGTTCCCTCATGTGCTATGCTACACCTTTCTACAAAATTCTCAATGTCCCATCTTGCTTTGGGCCAATAATAATTGTGAGCCACCTTTTGAATGATGGTACCTATCTTCTCATGGTCCCCATCTGGTTTCACATGTAGGCTCCTTATTAAGTCTGCCCTATATCTTTTAGGAAGTACCAGCTGTCCCTGACCTTTGGATCTAGCTCCAGTCTTCCTATACATCAACTTGTTTTTCATGTAAAAATCTCCCTTGCCTGGAGTTGTATGACAAGTTGACAATTTTCTGAAACAAGGCTTGAGTGTTTTATCCCCAGCCTGTGCCTTCCTCATCTCTTCTGGAGTGGTATCTAACATAATATCCTCCTCCTGTCTTGAGGTCGACCTGACCTGAAGGGTTGCCATATACACAGGTTTCCTTCTGCAACGGTCAGTGTCATGATTGTTCATCTTACAATTTTTACACCACCTTTTTCCTTGGTTGAAAGATTTTCTTTCATCATATTTCCTTTCATCGAATTGTGGGAATTTATTTTTATTTTCATACCGTGGCCTATCAAATTGGTGCTTACCTTTATTTTGATCCTTAGGATCAAATTTATTAAAGTTCTGTGGTGCCCTAAAGTTGTCCACCTGTTTCTTTTTATTACCTGTTACCTCTGCTTGAGCTGCTTGATACCTTTCAGCAACATTTAGCAACTCACCCAGCCTCTCTGCACCTTGTTCCATGAGAAACTTTCTCAGGTCTGGAGCCATGGACTCTCTTAATTGTTCTATAAGGACCATTTCCTTAAGATCTTGGGTTTTCCCCAGAGAAGTCCATTTCTCCAAGTATGTCTCTATTCGTGCAGAGAACTGGTGATAGGTTTCACCTGACAGTAGTTTAGCATTCCTAAATTTTTTTCTATAGAATTCTGCATTCTGTTCATATCTTAACAAAAGAGCCTGCTTTAGCATGTCATAATTTTCCTGATCACCTCTACTCATTTTTGCAAAAACTTCATAAGCTGCCCCACGAAGTCCTTGTGATAACTTTAAGCTCCACCTTTCTCTCTCTAACCCATACGTGGTAGCTAATAGTTCATACCTATTTAGGTAGCTCTCTATATCATCGTCTTTCTCAACAAAATGATCTAAATGAAAATTCATAGCTGAGGTGGAGGCTCCTTGGCTAGCAGTGGCATCAGAGGCAAAGGGACTGGCACCATTTTCAGGAGCATGGCCCTGAAACTCAAACTCCCTTAGTCGTAACTCATGTTCCCTTTGTAATCTCTTCTCCTCCTTTTCTGCTTCCCTTTCTGCAGCTAATTTCTTCTCTTCCCTTTCTGCAGCCAATCTTCTTTCTTCTGCTTCCCTTTCTGCAGCCAATCTTTTGTCTTCTCTTTCTGCCTCCAATTTCTTAGCCTCAGCCTCAATCTGCAACCTCTTAGTCTCAGCCTCTAACTTTCTTTCGGCCTCTTTTTCTAATCTTCTTTCTTCGCGTTCAATAAATTTGTCACATTCCGTAGTGACATAGGCAACCATAACTTGCCCATCTAATCCTAACTCTTTTGCAGTCTGAACATGAGCAGATCGAAACTTGGCCAGGTCCGCCATTGTCTATCAGGTAAATTTATATAATGTATAACCAACAATTCAATTTCTAACTATACATCTAATGGACAACACAGGCACCGTGAGCTCAACCTTATTTAATTCCACCCAAGGATACCTTTTAATTCTTATATTCCCTGAAGTGAATTACCCCCAATATTTTTAAATAGGTAAAGATTCAAAATCCCAGACGACCCCCCAATATATGTGGTGAAGTGGGATGTTATAAATATTTATAGGGGGACTTAGTGTACTGACTGAGATCAGCTGTGAAGGTATCTATATCTAATGAGAGTAGTGTATTATAGATAACCTTACTTGCTGCCACATATATATATATCTCAGTCAGAATTATTCTGGAATAGTGTGATGACTACGTTATATGTCTAGGGTATGTGTATGATGAAGTGTAAGTCAAAACAACAACAGACAGATAAACAATTTAATTTATTCCACTACACTTGACAACACTGTGTGTGGTGAAGTGGGATGTTATAAATATTTATAGGGGGACTTAGTGTACTGACTGAGATCAGCTGTGAAGGTATATATATCTATTAAGAGTAGTGTATTATAGATAACCTTACTTGCTACCACATATCTGTATATCTCAGTCAGAATTATTCTGGAATAGTGTGATGACTACGTTATGTGTCTAGGGTATGTGTATGATGAAGTGTAAGTCACAACAACAGACAGATAAACAATTTAATTTAATCCACTACTCTTGACAACACTGTGACACTCACATACATATAACACTCTATGAGAATATCTTAAGGAGTCACTGATAACTTTTCAAATAACAATATGTATTCATTGTTGTCATAAAGGTATATGTGTTCTGATTCAAATACAAAGGAACCAGGAATCACAATCAATTTTAATTACAAGTATATGTACAGACTTTATCAATATGAATATTGTAGTGACATATATTATTAAAAATATCCTATGTGTGTCAGTTGTGTAGTAGTAATATGAGGTAATACTGGTTTTGTTTTGTTCAAGCTCTGTTGGTATTTGTCATCATGACTTCAATAGTTTGTCTTTTGGGACTAGTATTGGAGATGTTCTCAGTTCCTGATATTAAGACAATTAAATTCCCCTCTGAATGTTATTTTTACAAAGTCATTTCAAGATGAGGGGACATAATGTTGAGCTCAGCTGGCCAAATCAGCTTATCTTGCGTGATGGCGGCAGGAAAGGACTCCTCTGCTCGAATTCTCCCCTGGGCTCTGGAGACACCTCACTGATAGCTAAAAAGACCAAGGAGTATGCTGTCCGACTCTGGATTCAGCAAAGCTCTGACCAGGTGCTGCTCAGTACCATCAAGACCACGGTCCCTGAAATCAAGAAGGATGTACCTTCTACTTCATAACTAACTTATACTCTCTTTTTACACTGATCACAACACATCACAAACATTGAGTTCAGAGCGTTAGGCCAACTATCAGCTTCATCTGAAATACTTTATTCCAGTATTAACCTCCTTAATGGTTACCACGCCTCTGCACTTCCAGCATTATTTCTGTCTAATCAATAATCTAGGTGTCAGTGTACTGTTTGGCCATTCCATGCAGTTTTACTTTCCTCCGACACCTTCTGTTCAGGCGGGAGCATTATAGGCTTTACATCATGTTTGCTACTGAACTACACATATATACAGGCATAAATTAACAATTCACATTCAATTTTCATTAAAAGATACTGAATGTTTCAAGCTTACCACAATTCATGGAAACAAACACAGATACGTTGATTAGCAATGAATTCTGGCACAAATTCCCATCTGCTTATGTTCCAGGCTTTTATTTAGCAAAATATGAGCTGGCTTCAACGCACTGTTGCTTTATCAAGCTTATTTGCACTAGTGGTCTCGAACTAACGCTCCTAAGTGAGTATATCAGCGAGTCTAGCCAATGGAGCCACGTTTCGACAAGTGTTTGAAAAAATGTTACCTTTCCACGTCTCCCCTAACAACGATAGATAGTATTTATAGCCCGACCAATCGTGGTTAGTCTTTCATTTGTTGCGCTCCAATCAATTTGGAGTTTACATGGTAGGCTATTTCTGTAACGTAAGGTTTTTTCAAACACGTTATAAAAAAATTTTATGAGCAGAAATGATTCCATGTTGTCAGGCATCCCCACTATTTTATTTTGGTTATAATTTATTAATTCCTGGACTATTTGCGTAACGTTTTACATATTCTTTGTCAGCAAGCCCTAAGGAACCCAAATATCCAAATTTAAAAGAGCTACGTGGCTGCGTTCAAAATATGCAATTTCTTCTACCTACTGTTTCGAAGATGTGCTGTCTGGGTACTGTAATGTTTTCAAACGTAAACCCATCTATTGTTATCTTTCCTAATAAGCGTTTTTTTATGATTTTAAAACCTAACTCTGGGAAGGGTAGTGAATTTATCACTGTCCGTCCGAAAAAGTTAGTGCATGTAGCCTAACACGCGTGATAGTAGTAATTGTGTATCGCGTTACGCTTGTTGGGGGTGGCATTAATAGCGAGACGCGTGTTTAATTTTGCATGCGTTCCTGATTTTATTCGCCCCTCTCTCTTTCTATTTGAGTCCATCTGTTCGTTCGTTTTGGTAACGCAGTATAATTAATGTTAGGATTAATTTAGGTCATTACGCAGTCTGCCTCTCAATGTTTTTCCAAGAAATACAGCACACGTTTCATTGAAGAAAGCGGTTATAATACAGTAAGCTTTTACTATCAACGTGAAAGCGTTACAATTTGCAGACGAAGCAGAAAACAAGGGGGATTTCGAGTACCTTCTTTGTGACAGCACTGTTATTTTACCATTGCTCTTTTCTTTATTAATTTTATTTGTTAGGCTTCATATTTACCTAATAATTTATATATGTGGATTAGAATATTCCACGACACCTCCCCTCTTAAAACAGACATTATATGTCAGTCCTTTATTCTATATACACATAGAGAAATTTATTATTATTTCTGGGGTTTACGGTGATTCTCATCACACGGATGACGGCTTAAAAAATCCGCTCCCAAATTGGTTTTTCCAGATATATACTCAATGCTAAAATTATATGGAGCCAAAAGTAAAGACCATCGGAGTAACCTGGAGTTCTCATGCCTAGCCTGTGCTAGAAACGATAAAGGTTTGTGGTCTGTTTGCAACTTAAATGCCTTCCCATATAGATAAATATTGAATTTCTTTATCGCCCATATTACTGCAAGACATTCTTTTTCGCTAGTTGAGTAGTTGATTTCAGCTTTATTCAACTTTCTGCTAGCATATGCCACTGGGCTTAATTCCCCATCCAATGCATCTGATTTCTGTAGTAGAGTTGCACCTAACCCAATATTACTTGCATCCGTCCTTACTATGAATTCTTGACTTAAGTCAGGTAATTTCAAAATGGGTTTACTTGTGAGCTTTTCCTTCAATTCTTGGTAAGTCATTTCACATTGTGGTGTCCATGTAATGCGATCTGGATGTCCTTTACGTGTCAATTCAGTTAACGGTGCACATATGGAATTAAAGTTTTTGATATACTTCTGGTAGAAACCACATAATGAGACAAAGGATCTCACGTCCTTCTTGGTTTGTGGTCTCGGGGCTTTCTGTAGTTTCTCTAAATTCTTTGGGTCAGGGGTCATGTTTCCCTGATAAACTGTGTGTCCCAAAAATTCCAATTCTTTACATCCAACGCAACATTTGGTTGGTCGGGCTGTTAAATTTGCCTCCCTAAGTCGATCAAACAGCATGTTCAGAGAGTCAATGTGTTCCTCAAATGTTTCTGTTGCTATAAGGATATCATCCATAAAATTTGTTATACAGGGATTATTCAGAGGATCCAATAATTTTCTCATCATTCTAGAGAAGACACTAGGCGCATTCTTCAATCCAAATGGCAATCTATTAAACTCATAGTGTCCTTCTGAGGTACTAAAAGCTAGGTATGGTCTAACCTCAGGCTTTACTGGAATCTGATAGTATCCTTTACTCAGATCCACTTTTGAGAAATATTTAGCTTTATTTAGCCTGGCAAACAGCTGATTTGTATCCGGCAATGGATCCACCTGTCCTTCTGTAATAGCATTCAGTCTCCTGTAATCTATACAGAGTCTATGTTCTCCAGAGGGCTTCCTTAAGAGTACAACACCGGAACTATACGAAGACTCACTGTGCGAAATAATTCCTTCCTTCAATAGATAGTCTATCTCTTCCTTCAAAGCTTTCTCCTTAGCAAACGGAATCGAATATGGTTTCATACAGACAGGTGTGGAGTCTATTAGTTTCATATCATATTCCAATAGGTTTGTATGCCCTGGTCGGTCTGTTAACACCTCTGCATGATTATTTAGAACCTGTTGCACTCTCTCTTTCTGAGTTTTCGTTAAATGTGTACTGATTTTCACCTGTGCTGCTGTCTCACAGGGGTGTAATGGATATTCAAATGATGAAAGTGGTTCCTTTTTCATCTCCATGGCGATGGACAAGGTCAACAAGTGTGTCTCTTCCTGATGTTCTCTTTCCAAATATTTCTTCAGGAGATTCACATGATAGATTTTTTCTTTCCCCTTCTTATCTATCTTATAATTTGTTCTAGATACCTTCTCTAAAACTGTATATGGACCCTGCCATCCAATTTGTAACTTATTCTGACTCCCAGGCAAAAGAAGCAGTACTTTCTCTCCCACAGCCAAATTTCTGTCTTTCGCCTTCCTGTTATAATAGGCAGCATGTTTCTTCCTGGCTTGTTTCAAATTTTCATTGGCAAGTTTCCAGCCAGTTTTTAACCGAGTGGTCAGCTCATTCACATATTGGTATGAAGATGTAATGTTTTCCTCTGCCTTTTCATCAGTCCACGTTCTTAACATAGCTTCGAGTGGACCTTTTATTGTGTGGACCTATTTGTCCATGCACCGGTATGGTCTCTTCCACTCGAAGCTTTATAGTGATGATTTTTCCTCCCAGAATTATCATTCACAAAACGACCGCTACCAATTTTTCTTTTGGGGCTTTCTCCCCACTTAAAATTCTTGATGAGAGATTTCCTCCCTACATCCTCTTCCTCCAGTTTGTTTAAGTCCGATTGAGGGATTGTCGGCTTATCCTGGGGTAAGACATCTTTTTGCACTCTCCGCATAGTGGCCATTGTAAAACAGTTAAGTGAAGCTTGTCCGTGAAAAGGGGCTTCCCATTCTATTTGGTCCACTTTATCAAATCTATTTTTCTTTTTATTATCAGGCCTAATTTTGCCCCGGGGCGTGTCCAGGTCCTGATCCATGTTCCCACTTGTGGGTGTTCCCTCATGTGCTATGCTACACCTTTCTACAAAATTCTCAATGTCCCATCTTGCTTTGGGCCAATAATAATTGTGAGCCACCTTTTGAATGATGGTACCTATCTTCTCATGGTCCCCATCTGGTTTCACATGTAGGCTCCTTATTAAGTCTGCCCTATATCTTTTAGGAAGTACCAGCTGTCCTTGACCTTTGGATCTAGCTCCAGTCTTCCTATACATCAACTTGTTTTTCATGTAAAAATCTCCCTTGCCTGGAGTTGTATGACAAGTTGACAATTTTCTGAAACAAGGCTTGAGTGTTTTATCCCCAGCCTGTGCCTTCCTCATCTCTTCTGGAGTGGTATCTAACATAATATCCTCCTCCTGTCTTGAGGTCGACCTGACCTGAAGGGTTGCCATATACACAGGTTTCCTTCTGCAACGGTCAGTGTCATGATTGTTCATCTTACAATTTTTACACCACCTTTTTCCTTGGTTGAAAGATTTTCTTTCATCATATTTCCTTTCATCGAATTGTGGGAATTTATTTTTATTTTCATACCGTGGCCTATCAGACTGGTGCTTACCTTTGTGTTGATCCCTAGGATCAAATTTATTAAAGTTCTGTGGTGCCCTAAAGTTATCCACTTGTTTCTTTTTATTACCTGTTACCTCTGCTTGAGCTGCTTGATACCTTTCAGCAACATTTAGCAACTCACCCAGCCTCTCTGCACCTTGTTCCATGAGAAACTTTCTCAGGTCTGGAGCCATGGACTCTCTTAATTGCTCTATAAGGACCATTTCCTTAAGATCTTGGGTTTTCCCCAGAGAAGTCCATTTCTCCAAGTATGTCTCTATTCGTGCAGAGAACTGGTGATAGGTTTCACCTGACAGTAGTTTAGCATTCCTAAATTTTTTCCTATAAAAATCTGCATTCTTTTCATACCTTAACAAAAGAGCCTGCTTTAGCATGTCATAATTTTCCTGATCACCTCTGCTCATTTTTGCAGAAACTTCATAAGCTGCCCCACGAAGTCCCTGAGATAACTTTAAGCTCCACCTTTCTCTCTCTAACCCATACGTGGTAGCTAATAGTTCATACCTATTTAGGTAGCTCTCAATATCATCGTCTTTCTCAACAAAATGATCTAAATGAAAATTCATAGCTGAGGTTGAGGCTCCTTGGCTAGCAGTGGCATCAGAGGCAAAGGGACTGGCACCATTTTCAGGAGCATGGCCCTGAAACTCAAACTCCCTTAGTCGTAATTCATGTTCCCTTTGTAATCTTTTCTCCTCCTTTTCTGCTTCCCTCTCTGCAGCTAATCTCTTCTCTTCCCTTTCTGCAGCTAATCTTTTGTCTTCTCTTTTCTGCTTCCAATTTCTTAGCCTCTTTGTCAGCCTCAATCTGCAACCTCTTAGTCTCAGCCTCAGCTTGCAACCTCTTAGTCTCAGCCTCTAACTTTCTTTCGGCCTCTTTTTCTAATCTTCTTTCTTCGCGTTCAATAAATTTGTCACATTCCGTAGTGACATAGGCAACCATAACTTGCCCATCTAATCCTAACTCTTTTGCAGTCTGTACAGCAGCAGATCGAAACTTGGCCAGGTCCGCCATTGTCTATCAGGTAAATTTCTACAATGTCTAACCAACAATTTAATCTCTAAATATATCTAATGGACAACACAGGCACCGTGAGCTCAACCTTATTTAATTCCACCCAAGGATACCTTTTAATTCTTATATTCCCTGAAGTGAATTACCCCCAATATTTTTAATAGGGAAAGATTCAAAATCCCAAGAGCGAGACCCCAATATATGTGGTGAAGTGGGATGTTATAAATATTTATAGGGGGACTTAGTGTACTGACTGAGATCAGCTGTGAAGGTATCTATATCTATTAAGAGTAGTGTATTATAGATAACCTTACTTGCTACCACATATCTATATATCTCAGTCAGAATTATTCTGGAATAGTGTGATGACTACGTTATGTGTCTAGGGTATGTGTATGATGAAGTGTAAGTCACAACAACAGACAGATAAACAATTTAATTTAATCCACTACTCTTGACAACACTGTGACACTCACATACATATAACACTCTATGAGAATATCTTAAGGAGTCACTGATAACTTTTCAAATAACAATATGTATTCATTGTTGTCATAAAGGTATATGTGTTCTGATTCAAATACAAAGGAACCAGGAATCACAATCAATTTTAATTACAAGTATATGTACAGACTTTATCAATATGAATATTGTAGTGACATATATTATTAAAAATATCCTATGTGTGTCAGTTGTGTAGTAGTAATATGAGGTAATACTGGTTTTGTTTTGTTCAAGCTCTGTTGGTATTTGTCATCATGACTTCAATAGTTTGTCTTTTGGGACTAGTATTGGAGATGTTCTCAGTTCCTGATATTAAGACAATTAAATTCCCCTCTGAATGTTATTTTTACAAAGTCATTTCAAGATGAGGGGACATAATGTTGAGCTCAGCTGGCCAAATCAGCTTATCTTGCGTGATGGCGGCAGGAAAGGACTCCTCTGCTCGAATTCTCCCCTGGGCTCTGGAGACACCTCACTGATAGCTAAAAAGACCAAGGAGTATGCTGTCCGACTCTGGATTCAGCAAAGCTCTGACCAGGCGCTGCTCAGTACCATCAAGACCACGGTCCCTGAAATCAAGAAGGATGTACCTTCTACTTCATAACTAACTTATACTCTCTTTTTACACTGATCACAACACATCACAAACATTGAGTTCAGAGCGTTAGGCCAACTATCAGCTTCATGTGAAATACTTTATTCCAGTATTAACCTCCTTAATGGTTACCACGCCTCTGCACTTCCAGCATTATTTCTGTCTAATCAATAATCTAGGTGTCAGTGTACTGTTTGGCCATTCCATGCAGTTTTACTTTCCTCCGACACCTTCTGTTCAGGCGGGAGCATTATAGGCTTTACATCATGTTTGCTACTGAACTACACATATATACAGGCATAAATTAACAATTCACATTCAATTTTCATTAAAAGATACTGAATGTTTCAAGCTTACCACAATTCATGGAAACAAACACAGATACGTTGATTAGCAATGAATTCTGGCACAAATTCCCATCTGCTTATGTTCCAGGCTTTTATTTAGCAAAATATGAGCTGGCTTCAACGCACTGTTGCTTTATCAAGCTTATTTGCATTAGTGGTCTCGAACTAACGCTCCTAAGTGAGTATATCAGCGAGTCTAGCCAATGGAGCCACGTTTCGACAAGTGTTTGAAAAAATGTTACCTTTCCACGTCTCCCCTAACAACGATAGATAGTATTTATAGCCCGACCAATCGTGGTTAGTCTTTCATTTGTTGCGCTCCAATCAATTTGGAGTTTACATGGTAGGCTATTTCTGTAACGTAAGGTTTTTTTTTCAAACACGTTATAAAAAAATTTTATGAGCAGAAATGATTCCATGTTGTCAGGCATCCCCACTATTTTATTTTGGTTATAATTTATTAATTCCTGGACTATTTGCGTAACGTTTTACATATTCTTTGTCAGCAAGCCCTAAGGAACCCAAATATCCAAATTTAAAAGAGCTACGTGGCTGCGTTCAAAATATGCAATTTCTTCTACCTACTGTTTCGAAGATGTGCTGTCTGGGTACTGTAATGTTTTCAAACGTAAACCCATCTATTGTTATCTTTCCTAATAAGCGTTTTTTATGATTTTAAAACCTAACTCTGGGAAGGGTAGTGAATTTATCACTGTCCGTCCGAAAAAGTTAGTGCATGTAGCCTAACACGCGTGATAGTAGTAATTGTGTATCGCGTTACGCTTGTTGGGGGTGGCATTAATAGCGAGACGCGTGTTTAATTTTGCATGCGTTCCTGATTTTATTCGCCCCTCTCTCTTTCTATTTGAGTCCATCTGTTCGTTCGTTTTGGTAACGCAGTATAATTAATGTTAGGATTAATTTAGGTCATTACGCAGTCTGCCTCTCAATGTTTTTCCAAGAAATACAGCACACGTTTCATTGAAGAAAGCGGTTATAATACAGTAAGCTTTTACTATCAACGTGAAAGCGTTACAATTTGCAGACTAAGCAGAAAACAAGGGGGATTTCGAGTACCTTCTTTGTGACAGCACTGTTATTTTACCATTGCTCTTTTCTTTATTAATTTTATTTGTTAGGCTTCATATTTACCTAATAATTTATATATGTGGATTAGAATATTCCACGACACTGTGACACTCACATACATAAAACACTCTACAAGGATATCTTAAAGAAGTCACTGATAACTTTTCAAATAACAATATGTATTCATTGCTGTCATGAATGAATATGTGTCCTGATTCAAATACAAAGGGAACCAGGAATCACAATCAATTTTACTTACAAGTTATATGTACAGAATTTATCAATATGAATATTGTAATGACATATATTATTAAAGGTATCCTATGTGTGTCAGTTGTGTAGTAGTAATATGAGGTAATACTGGTTTTGTTTTGTTCAAGCTCTGTTGGTATTTGTCATCATGACTTCAATAGTTTGTCTTTATGGGAACTATTATTGGAGATGTTCTCAGTTCCTGATATTAACACAATTTAATTCCCCTCTTAATTTTATTTTTACAAGGTCATTTTAAGCTGGGGGTACATAATTTTGAGCTCAGCTGGCCACATCAGCTTATCTGGCGTGATGGCGGCAGGAACAGACTCCTCTGCTCGATTCTCCCCTCGGCTCTGGAGACACCTCACTGATAGCTAAATGGACCAAGGAGTATGCTGTCCGACTCTGGATTCAGCAAAGCTCTGACCAGGTGCTGCTCAATACCATCAAGACCACGGTCCCTGAAAACAAGAAGGGTGTACCTTCTACTTCATAACTAATTTATACTCTCTTTTTACACTGATCACAACACATCACAAACATTGAGTTCAGAGCGTTAGGCCAACTATCAGTTTCAATCTGAAATACTTTATACCAGCATTAACCTCCTTAATGGTTACTACGCCTCTGCACTTCCAGCATTATTTCTTTCTAGTCAATCATCTAGGTGTCAGTGTACTGTTTGGCCATTCCATGCCGTTTTACTTTCCTCCGACACCTTCTGTTCAGGCTGGAGCATTATAGGCTTTACATCCTGTGTGCTACTGAACTACACATATATACAGGCATAAATTAACAATTCACATTCAATTTTCATTACAAGATACTGAATGGTTTAAGCTTACCACAATTCATAGAATAAACACAGATACGTTGATTAGCAATGAATTCTGGCACAACTACTGGCACAAATTCCCATCTGCTTATGTTCCAGGCTTTTATTTAGCAAAAATATGAGCTGGCTTCAACGCACTGTTGCTTTATCAAGCTTATTTGCACTAGTGGTCTCGAACTAACGCTCCTAAGTGAGTATATCAGCGAGTCTAGCCAATGAGGCCACGTTTCGACAAGTGTTTGAAAAAATGTTACCTTTCCACGTCTCCCCTAACAACGAAGGATAGTATTTATAGCCCGACCAATCGTGGTTAGTTTTTCATTTGTTGCGCTCCAATCAATTTGGAGTTTACATGGTAGGCTATTTCTGTAATGTAAGGTTTTTTTCAAACACGTTATAAAAAAATTTTATGAGCAGAAATGATTTCATGTTGTCAGGCATCCCCACTATTTTATTTTGGTTATAATTTATTAATTCCTGGACTATTTGCGTAACGTTTTACATATTCTTTGTCAGCAAGCCCTAAGGAACCCAAATATCCAAATTTAAAAGAGCTACGTGGCTGCGTTCAAAATATGCAATTTCTTCTACCTCCTGTTTCGAAGATGTGCTGTCTGGGTACTGTAATGTTTTCAAATGTAAACCCATCTATTGTCATCTTTCCTTATAAGCGTTTTTCAGGATTTTAAAACCTAACTCTGGGATGGGTAATGTATTTTATCACTGTCCGTCTGAAAAAAAAAAATTAGTGCAGGTGGCCTTACACGCGTGATAGTAGTAATTGTGTATCGCGCGACGCGTGTTTAATTTTGCATGCGTTCCTGATTTCATTCGCCCCTCTCTCTCTTTCTATTTGAGTCCATCTGTTCGTTCGTTTTGGTAACGTAATATAATTAATGTTAGGATTAATTTAGGTCATTACGCAGGGTGCCTCTCAATGTTTTTCCAAGAAATACAGCACACGTTTCATTGAAGAAAGCGGGTAATAATACAGTAAGCTTTTACTATCAACGTGAAAGCGTTACAATTTGCAGACGAAGCAGAAAACAAGGGGGATTTCGAGTACCTTCTTTGTGACAGCACTGTTATTTTACCATTGCTCTTTTCTTTATTAATTTTATTTGTTAGGCTTCATATTTACCTAATAATTTATATATGTGGATTAGAATATTCCACGACAACGGTAACTACTGACCACAAGTCATGATGGTGCATTGACCAGGGAGTTATAATAAGATCCAACTAAGTTGAAATGGAACGGAAAGGAATTAAATTACCACAGGAGAATGCGTGACGTCATCAGGACATGCAGCAGACAGAGCACAATATTATTATCCCTTCTCTTCCCCCCCCCCCCCCAATTAAAAAAAATCTTGTTTTTTCGGGTTACTTGCTCTTCATTTAAAGATCTTTTTAATGTGGAGCAAATATTGAAAGCGACTAAGAGTAATTCTACTACGGCTTCTCTGATGACTTTATTACCGACAAACCGTTCGATAAACTTATGTAACAGCATAATATTTGAGGCGTAGAGCTCACATCCCATGTGAAACTATCGCATTAACCTCTCTGAAAGATCCTAATATACCACGTGTTTTGTTCTTCTCAGGTCAATAAGTTCTGTTAAAGAATAGCTTTAGATAGTCAATATTAGAGGAAGTGTTTCAAACGATTCAGTCTTCCCGGACTGCTTCGTCTTCGCCTGGTCAAATTCGCTTTAAAAGCAGATAAAAGAACAAGCAAATAGCGATGGCTATAATACATTGTCTGTCTAAATCTCAAGTGTCTTGCACAATCGTCAGCCTAGATGTATTTAGAGTTCATGTGTATCTTCCAATATCCGAGAAGCCGCCATCGAATAAAAGCGAATTCATGCCTTTTCTTGGTCTGTTTTCCCGGGGGAGTCGTTTGGTCCAGATAGATGTGATTTAGCTTGTCTGAAAGACAGCAGCGGGGGGAGCTCAAACTTCCGGTCATTCATTTTAAACCCAGATAAGAAACGTGCTCACTAGTTTGCCCTCGACTGGGAGTAAAACAGATACCACTACGTTCTCCCGGAAAATGTCAAAGGAGGGCTCCTGGGAAACTTCCTTTGATCTAGCAATCTTGTATGTTTCTGGTAAAAACATGAGCAAACAGACGGCCAAGGAATTTCCTACACTAAATGACTACCACTGCATTATTCCGCTTTTCAGAAACTTTATTTTCTTCCACCTGCTTGCTGTCTCTGAGTTTGGGTGGGCACACACTTGGTAACTTGTCTGAAATCTCAATACATCTCGAGCTTTAATACTCGGGTTTGAAAATCGGTTTCCGAGCAAACATTCGTGTGGGTTTATTCCCTTCAAGTGCCCTATGAGAGCTGCTAAAAGGGTTTGGGTTAGTTTGACTCATATTTAACACCTCAATACTGGAAAATGAGCTTTCTCCGAATGGGCAGCAACTCGCGCTGTGCGTTTACTGAGGATTTCTCAAAGGTACTATTGGACATAATATGGGTGACAGCGGGCATAAAACCTCTTGAGACACTCTCCATATCGCCAATTCATTGTTTTGGGCGGATATGCGTGCAGGACTCGACAGCTCTCAATATTTAAAGCTCTTCTGTGAAAATCTTTGATGTGGTAGGAGTGAATGAAGCTTAAATTTGCTCGATGTAATTGCTTGTGAAAAGAGGTTGAATCGCACTATGAACTAAGGGCAGACCCGGGGAAAAGTATTGTCGTTGGAGGGATTTCCACATTGTGTGAGGCTTAAAAGATCCTTTGATGTTGTGTTAAACGAGCCTCAATAACTCGTAAGAGAGTTCAATTTCTATTTTCACTTAACAAGAACATATCAGATGAATAGTAAAACGAGAATATTTACACTAAAGAGCACATGAAAAGAGGGAGATACAATGTATGATTACTGCAAATAAACAAGTATTTTCCATAAAACATCGTATTTAATATTGGTAAACTCTTACTGTGCGTCTACTTTCAACAGAAGACCCCGAGCGGCATTTCAACAGGCCATTTCATCACTAGAAAGTTCTCCCGTCGGTTTTAACTTCTGCAAGAAAAAACTGTCATTTGCTCCCATAGCTACGTGGTTGCTGGATAGTGGTCTGATAAAATGTTGCAGTTTGAGGCTTTACTGCAGTTAATGTTTTAATTGTTACCATGCTTGCTGCCTTACAATCCAACGCTTTTTCGGTTGTTCCATTTAAAAGTTAAGAAACCTAACCACCACAAAAATATTTATAGAATGTGTGATTCCTATACAGTATATATACACATTGCGATTCTCGCCGGTGCTACGGAGTTCGTGCACTGCGCTGAGATCCTCCTTGTGTGATCTAAGGGAGGAGATCGGAGCACTGATGGTTGTCCGTGTGCAATGAAGATAGTGTTTAAAAACAAACCAAAACATTGCCAGCACAACCCTTTTGGCGTTTCACCAATTTTTTCCCGTTATTCTTGACTGTATTTTCAGGCCTCATTATTTTTAATAAAACACATATGAATGTAACCATTAGTCCTCTCGCGCTACTTCCGCGGTTAAGTCTTTTGTTATGAAACTCCAGTCTCTAATCCATGACCACCACATTGTGCACGTTTTGAAAGGGTGTTGTGCGTCTAAGGATGATTACAATTTCATTACGCTCCATAGAATTAAATATTACACAAGCGTTTAAACATGACACATAAACATTTTGTAATGATTATTATTTCTTCACCTGATCCATCGTATTTCACATAATCCTGATAAGTTTACATTCATTATTTCCATATTCTAAATAAATATTTTAGACAGCTATGAAGGGCCATCAATAATTGCACAGATTTTGTCTTTACTATTTTAGTGCACTTACCTGCACCTCTGGATTAAGATAAGTTTCTTTTGCTATGTTGGATTTGTCTACGATTTCTTTAGTTACCCTTTTATATCCTTCTTTTAATGCACATTCTATCTTCAAGAGTACATTAACTATAACATTTTACATGTTAACCATTTTCGGTGCAACCATTTTTATTGCTGGTTTAATTTTTTTTTTCTTATGCGCGGAAAATAACTGAGCATTAATCAAAACACCATGAGGTCAATGACAGATGATGGATGACGAAGAATACGATTTGGAGAAAGACAAAACAGGAAACAGAGAAGAAAAAAAAACCTACACACAATATCAGATATAGAATCAGAAGCCTGCGATTTTAAATATATCTGCAATCAAATTTTCTCAAAAGAATACAGAGTAATGAGAATAGTCCAAGCTAAAACAGTTTTCCATATCTGGACATGCGCCCTAATATAATCGACGGACTTTGTGCGTAGGTTGAACCGATTTGCGTAGCAAAAACCAGACAAAATTTGAATTTTTCCAAGAAAATAAATCAATAAAACACATATAAATCAGATAATCTTTATCGAAGAACATGAAAAAGAAGGATTTTTTTTTTTTAAGTGCTGCATCGAATCAATTTTATTGCACAGAAGTGGACACCTGGCTAACAAAGGAGAAAATCTTTGGCGGAAAAAGAAATGCAGTTTCTATGATGAACGTTAAGATTCTTCCGGGCGGCGAAGATTACCAACGAAGAATTATTTCGAGACGAGCTACGGAACAAATTAATATAATCATTAAATTAAGTGGAAAGAAGTCGACTGTCACTGCTAACGTGTTGAGAGAACAAGCACCCGAAAACAGCGCCACAACATGAAAAATAAAGAGAAGAAGAAAGAGATAATTGACAGGTGTACACAATGGCATTGGCAGACTTTAGCATCATAATTGTAAAAAAAAAAAGCTTTAATATAAATTTTGCCTCATTTTTGCGAGGCGCAGTTCTTTCAACCTAGCCACAAGGCCTGTCTGTGGTTATATTAGGGACCATGTCCAAACAGTAAGACCTTGTGGCCTTGGGAATAATCTTGCATCAAAGATGACAGAAAACAACAAGGATTAAAATATATGGACACACAGGATCGAGGCCACCTGGCAGCATGGTATTTGTTCATTTGTGTTTTTGTAGTCGGAAAATTCTTGGGTAACAATAATGAAATGTTTAGAAATGTCGTTCCTTACTCTTGTTCTTAGCAAAAATTAATAGGGTCATTTATGTCGGCTTACCAATTTTTAGGGTGACTATATCGGGAAAAAAATTATTAGGGTAATTATATCGGGAAAAATTATTACGGTAATTTTATCAGGAAAAAATTATTAGGGTAACTATACGGGAAAAATTATTATGATAACAAAATTAGGAAAACCGAATAAGAACAATGACAAATTAAAACTATGATAATTATCAAAGCAGATAATAAATAAGCCAACGTTAGAAATAAGGATAAATGTGAAATACTGGAACACGTCAAGAGTTCCTTATATCTTGGATAATATTAACACAAGATAACAAGTGCAAAAACAGGAATGAAGAAGAGAATAGGAATGGCCGAAGCTACATCAAGCAACACTAAACAGATACTAAGATCCAAATAAAAAAACGGACAAATTAAAAATGAGAGTTATCAAGTGTTATATGTACTCTTCTCTACTGAATAGGTATTGATACGGACAACGAACAAGCGGTCTGAAAAAAAGAAATGAAGCCTTTGTGACAGGGATAACTGAGAGTGTAGGGGATATCTTAAGGAAAGAGAAGGAAACAAAACAGGAAGTCCAAAAAAGGTTATCAATCAACATAGAAATAAGACATGAGATTAAGTCAGACGGATACAATATTTTGATCACATTAAAAAAAAAACCCGAAACAAAATAAAACACCTTAGTGAAAACCATAAAGGACAGAAGAGTTGTGAAGGCAAACGTGCAAGAGGAAGACATTTAAGTGGAAAGACAATATGAAGATATGGCAGGAAAGAGCATATCAGAGTGTACCATCAAGACAAGAGACAGGAAAGAGCATATCAGAGTGTACCATCAAGACAAGAGACAGAAGACAATGGAGATCCACTGAAGCCGACTTTTCCATGTGGAGATGGTATTTGATCAAGTTCAGTGAAAAATTTCCATATATCATGTTTTAACTCTTGCTTTCTGTAAAATTATTAGGGTAACTTTATCGGGAAAATTATAAGGGTAACTATATCGTCAAAAAATATGAGGGTAAGTGTATTGGGAAAATTGTGAGGGTAACTATATCGGGAAAAATATGACGGTAACTATGTCGGGAAAATTGTGAAGGTAACTATATCGGGAAAAATATGACGGTAACTGTGTCGGGAAAATTGCCCCGTACAGTTCCCGGTGGTCTCTAAAGAGACAAAGAAAAAATGGACTACTCCACTCTCAGGCATGTCGTACAAGTCGAATATTATGAGGTTAAGCAAGGGGTTGACATTCTCATCATGTACAACAAATTGCCATAGAAACTATAGCTGCAAAAGCACGCGACTGCTTGATGCAGGCTTCCTTGTAAGAGGTACAGCTGCAGTGGTGGAGCCATGCTCCGTAAGGAACGCAAAGGAAAGGCTAGGCTATAACGGGAAAATCTTGAGGATAATTATATCGGGACAATCATGAGGTTAACTATATCGAGAAAATTATGCGGTTAACTATATCGGAAAAATTATGAGGTTAACTATATCGTGAAAATTATGAGGTTAACTATATCGGGAAAATTATGAGGTTAACTATATCGGGAAAATTATGAGGTTAACTATATCGGGAAAATTATGAGGTTAACTATATCGGGAAAATTATGAGGTTAATTATAGCGGAAAAATTATGAGGTTAACCATATCGGGAAAATTATGAGGTTAACTATATCGGGAAAATTATGAGGTTAACTATATCGGGAAAATTATGAAGTTAACTATATCGGGAAAATTATGAGGTTAATTATAGCGGAAAAATTATGAGGTTAACCATATCGGGAAAATATTAGGTTAATTATATCGGGAAAAAATGTGCGGGTAACTGTATCGGGAAAATTATGAGGTTAATTATAGCGGAAAAATTATGAGGTTAACCATATCGGGAAATTTATGAGGTTAACTATATCGGAAAAATTATGAGGTTAATTATAGCGGAAAAATTATGAGGTTAACCATATCGGGAAAATTATGAGGTTAATTATATCGGGAAAAAATGTGCGGGTAACTGTATCGGGAAAATTATGAGGTTCATTATAGCGGAAAAATTATGAGGTTAACCATATCGGGAAAATTATGAGGTTAATTATATCGGGAAAAAATATGCGGGTAACTGTATCGGGAAAACTATGAGGTTAACTATATGAGGAGGGGGGGGGGGGGGGCATGAGGGTAACTACATCGGGAAAAATATTAAGGCAACTTTATCGGAAACAATAGGACGAATAGTGAGAAAACCACTTGACAGCATTACAAGTTCGTTCTGGAATTCCAAAGTAGTTGAAATAGTAGGAGACACAGAAACATACAGCTAGGAGATCTGGCGGCAAAAGGTATAAAGATGGCAATGAAAGAACTTTAACTAACAGGAAAACTTTATATTAGCTACCTGGTGGCCTATGCCTCATTGAGAGCTGAAATTTTAAACAGAAGAAATTAGGGAACATGGGTTAAAGTGGGTAGGACAATATCACTAATATGGAACTGAAGAAGAACGAAACAAGTGCCAGGGGAGCAAGAGATAAGAAGAACACGCTGACGATGGAAATGACACACAATGAGGACAATATGTTGATAGCATTACAAGGTGGTCCTTGTCCTGTAATCTCCAGGGAAAGAGAGGCAGAGGTAGACCAAAAACACACACAGAGAAGAGAACTGGATACAGAAGTGAAAATTACGAGAAAGACGTGGAAAGTCTTGAGCTGATGGCACGTGACAGGAGGATTTGGCATACGTTTGTTGAAGGCCTATGCTCCTTGTAGCACTTTTAGGGTACTGATGATGATGATGATTGATGATGATGATGATGATGATGATTGATGATGATGATGATGATGATTGATGATGATGATGATGATACATTAACGTTCTTACTGATATATAATACTCGTCCAAACACGCTTGTGTTGTTGTAGGTGGTACAATTCCATCTTCTGTCTTGAAACTGGAACTGGCATTCTTCGATCCCCATTGATGCGCCCTTGCGTATGACGTCAAGCAGTTTCACGTCGTGTCTACAGATCTCTCTTTGGTGAGGCTGCAGGAACCCTAGGTTGGAGCATGCGACGTCAGGTTTGTGACGTACCTCGTCTACAATGATCTGGTAGGAACTAGCAACACCGAGGTACCTGAGGAGAAATAATTGTCAAAGATGATTACAGGTTTACTTTATAGCCCGCGCGTTTATTTGAAAGAGGTTGGTAATCAATGTCACGGAAGCCTAGCCAGCAAGGAATCAAGGGCAGGAAGAAACAAGGCATTGCAGATGTGGAGGTAACGTAAACGAAAGATTAAAGGAAGTACGAGAAAAATAATAGATGAAAGAAAAAACAGAAAAGTTACAAGGAATGATATGCAGATGAGAACTCAGTAGGAATGTAAGGTGAAACATAACAATGTCGTAAGTACACAAAGAGAGAAAGAATGGGAAAAGTACAACGCAAAATGGTGCGTGAAACAATTAGATGGGCGAGACGCAATAAGAGACAGACAATGTCCGAAGTAATCAACGATGACGGTAACGACTAGGTAGATGAGATAGGTAGTAATGAGATACAAAGGAATCTGAACGGATTAGCAGAGGATGACAAGAAAGAAAAACGCCGTGGAAAGGTAGAAATATGATAGACATTACAAACAAAATGGATAGAATACACTCACTATGAGGAAACCTGCTGATAACTTTACAAGGCAGTCCTTGTTATGGAACTCGAAAGTAGCAGAAAGGTAGAGGGGGACTGAAAACCCAATAGAGACGAGAACTGGAAACAGAAATGAAAGGTATGAGGAATACATGGAAAAATGTTGAGCCAGTGGCAGAGGAAAGGAGGGACTTGGCATGAGTTAGTTGAAGACCTGTGCTTCATGGAGGACAAGAATGATGATGAAAAACATAATGGAAGGAATATGGGATGGAGAGACAGACAACATAAAACATGGGGCGCTGTAGGACAAGAATGATGATGAAAAACATAATGGAAGGAATATGGGATGGAGAGACAGACAACATAAAACATTGGGCGCTGTAGGACAAGAATGATGATGAAAAACATAATGGAAGGAATATGGGATGGAGAGACAGACAACATAAAACATGGGGCGCTGTAGGACAAGAATGATGATGAAAAACATAATGGAAGGAATATGGGATGGAGAGACAGACAACATAAAACATGGGGCGCTGTAGGACAAGAATGATGATGAAAAACATAATGGAAGGAATATGGGATGGAGAGACAGATAACATAAAACATGGGGCGCTGTAGGACAAGAATGATGATGAAAAACATAATGGAAGGAATATGGGATGGAGAGACAGACAACATAAAACATTGGGCGCTGTAGGACAAGAATGATGATGAAAAACATAATGGAAGGAATATAGGATGGAGAGACAGACAACTTAAAACATTGGGCGCTGTAGGACAAGAATGATGATGAAAAACATAATGGAAGGAATATGGGATGGAGAGACAGACAACATAAAACGTGGGGCGCTGTAGAACAAGAATGATGATGAAAAACATAATGGAAGGAATATGGGATGGAGAGACAGACAACATAAAACATGGGGCGCTGTAGGACAAGAATGATGATGAAAAACATAATGGAAGGAATATGGGATGGAGAGACAGACAACATAAAACATTGGGCGCTGTAGGACAAGAATGATGATGAAAAACATAATGGAAGGAATATAGGATGGAGAGACAGACAACTTAAAACATTGGGCGCTGTAGGACAAGAATGATGATGAAAAACATAATGGAAGGAATATGGGATATAGAGACAGACAACATAAAACGTGGGGCGCTGTAGAACAAGAATGATGATGAAAAACATAATGGAAGGAATATGGGATGGAGAGACAGACAACATAAAACATGGGGCGATGTAGGACAAGAATGATGATGAAAAACATAATGGAAGGAATATGGTATGGAGAGACAGACAACATAAAACATGGGGCGCTGTAGGACAAGAATGATGATGAAAAGCCTAATGGAAGGAATATGGGATGGAGAGACAGACAACATAAAACATGGGGCGCCGTAGGACAAGAATGATGATGAAAAGCATAATGGAAGGAATATGGGATGGAGAGACAGACAACATAAAACATGGGCCGCTGTAGTACAAGAAATGATGATGAAAAGCATAATGGAAGGAATATGGGATGGAGAGACAGACAACATAAAACATGGGGCGCTGTAGGACAAGAATGATGATGAAAAACATAATGGAAGGAATATGGGATGGAGAGACAGACAACATAAAACATGGGGCGCCAATGAAAAGTCACTTGATCATGTGGCACAGTGGCTATAACGCGTGCTTCACGAAGCAAAGTTATCGGGTTTAAAACCCACTAGCATTCTGCTCCAGTATACCCTTCTGTAAATGGGTACCTTCACTCTGCTCTTTATTTAAGTAAATAAATAAACTAATACAGGTAATTAACAGGCTCTTGTTGGACAGAGAGGAGGACACCAAACAACAGAAAAGAAATATATGTGATAGGCTTACTGAGAATCGAATAGAGGAACATCCAAACGGCGCCCATCGCCTTGCTGTGAAAGTAAAACGTGAAAGGGCGCGCAGCCAAATGTGCACCCCGTTTGGATGATCCTTGGTTCGATTCTTGTACGCCTATCAATTATACTTCTTTTCTTTTGTCTGGTATCCTCTTTTCAATTATATCAGGTCACATGTTCAAACATTTAAGATCTTGCAGTCAGGAATACGCATATCATAAGAAGAGAAATAACTAGACGACCCAAAGGGTTGACAATTTCAACAGAAACTAGACTCGGCAACAACAACAAAAACATGAGAAGACTTCTTTTGGCTTGTTACATGGAATTCCGGTCTCCCTTAACCCTATACGTCAGAATTAATGTTGGCTACACTCATCACGCTTTAAAGCCAAGTGCAGTATGTCTCATCTCCGGTGCCAGAGAGACAGATGCACACTTCACTTCAAGACTGACACTGTGATTTTCATTTCGCCAAAGCCAGTCGTCATACCTGTCAGACCCACTTACGTTTAGCTTGTAACCAATCCCCACTCGCACCAACTTGCACCCGAACTAGCGTTTGGCAGAACCACACAGTTAAATAATATTTGGCAACTAACAAGCGACGCATTTCATATCTGGAGTCTGGATACAAGAAACTGCATCAGTTCAATTCCGTTGGTAGCGTCAATAAATAAGTGAACTGCCCCTGATGTGAAACGTGTTCCTACAACGTATTGTGTGGCACTGACAATAGCATAGACTCTAAAGGTAAAGACAGCTGCATGGCAGATGCTGCAGTTGGTGGGTTGGGGGTGAAGTGTTAGATCAGGGTTTTTTTTATACCTTAACTGTGCCATGGATCCCTTTGATTGTCCGATGAAGGTCATGGGCCCTTCAATGTCCGATGAAGGCCATGGACCCCTCTGTCCGATGAAGGTTGCAGGCCTCTTCTTTGAAAAAAAAATGTACATAAAAGCATCATAAAAACTTAATATTTTAGATCATGTACACAGATCCCTTAGAATACATTCACGGACCACCAAGAAGTGGAAACAGCTTAAGAAACGTTGTGTTAGATTTATTTCGTCTTACTGTGTTTCAACATTATGAGGTAAGGTGACTGTCGCAAAATTGGTTTCAATACATTGCAAACGCGGCTTCGTGTAGTTTTACAGACCATTCACCGATCGATTGTCACAGGGCCGGCCACTTACAAAATGGCGATGTATCGACAAAAATGTCGAGGAGACCTCGGCAATCGGCAATGATAAATGGGAGCTAAACGGAATTATTATGAAAAGGATTTCACCTTCTATTCCAGGAGAGGATTGGGCATAACTATATGTAAGGAAAAACTGTAGGAAGTTATCAGTTACGGCTGTTCACAGTTAAGCTGAAAGCCTATAAACCCACTTCTGTTCTACATATTTAAATCAACAAGTAACAGATTGTGAAAGTACATGGATAGGAAGATAGAAATATATCGGCTGTATAAAACCAGATAGGAGGGAACAGTATGGATAATATATAAGCCGAGGATGAACAAGGGAAAGTTTCAGACAACGCACAAATCATGTGAAATCGCTGCCTCAGAAAAAAAATTTTCAGCCGGAGTATAGGCTGTGACGTCAGTGCTCTCCGATACGTCCACCAGAGTCTTATAAAGAGCGGATCGTAAACTGAAAGGACACACACTGAAATTAGGTTTGAGACATACTGACGGCAGAGATCGCCACTACGCTAATACCATCTGAATTGTGAGTGAATCGCCAGAAGTTTCAGTCAAGTGTCTGGAGTCTGAGGGTAAGCGAAATTATGAAACTATCATGTATAATAAATTTTTTGTTGTTATTTCAGGTTCGTATAGACTTCACAAAATATATGCACGTAGAATATTCATTGATGTATGTAATGTTAATTTTAGTATGATCTAAACATGTGCATTGTGGATGATTGTTGCTTATACAAAAATTAATCACAACTAGCCCCACAGTCAAATGTAGTCTATCATATTAATTGCTGTATCTCTTACGAAGAGAAAGGCAGTCCCATGGCAGAGATTGTCGTAGGCAAATGAAGTGTTAAAAGCTTTATCATGGAAGATATCGCTTTTACGAGGTTAGGTGACCAGTCTCCTTCCTCGCTGCCTTTTCCTTCCCCAGTTCGAGCGCACAACTGAGTGCCCATTTACAGCTGGTAAACTGGAGTGTTCCACAGCCAGGTCTCAATTCCAAAACTATGTAATTGTACTACCGAAGAAAGCAACTTGATCGCTTGGTCAGTTGGTCACTCACTTTATCTAGTTGTGTATTAATTTGGTGTAGATGCTAAGAGTGGCATCAGTATTTAAATTTGTACCTGATGTAGTTGGAAAGATCAAGTTATAAAAAATTACAGGATGTACAGGAGAGGAATAAACCAGATGATAATTATTACTGAGAATGTAAATACTAATCCTGTATCATTGAAATGATGTTATTTGCTATGACTGTATAACTTTGACATCTGATGATTGACTAGTCTGACATTTGTGCTAGTCAGTTACAATTAATTGAAATATTAATACTTCTGTATCACTGAAATGAGGTCCTTACTTACTATGAATGTATAACGGTGACATCTGATGACTGACTGGTCTGACATCTGTGCTAGTCAGTTACAAGTCTAGCCAGATACTAGCCAAGGCTGAACTGATGTTTCAGGTTCCATGAAATAACTCAAACCAGACTGTCCAGTATCAGAAGCCTGTGTTGTTCATCAGAGGCAATCCCACAAGAGTGCAGGACCCCAACGAGTGAACTTCAACTGGTCATTGGCATCCCCAGGCTGGGTCTACCAATACTGATATATATACAACAGACAGTCCGTGTCAGCAGGATCACGAGTCACAGATAAGTGTCCAGTTATGACACTGACTACCAATATATATGAAACAACAGCGATAGTGGATTCAAATCATTATAAACTTCAGTCACATGATGACAGTAATGTGTAAAGTCAGAGGACTAAGAACAGTGATACAGTAAAAGTGATTCCAGTTTTCAGTAACTTTATTATTCAAGATCTTGAAGTCTAAACAGACAATAATAGTAATTGTGTGAATATTTTTTATATATTTTAATGCTCTTTTCCAACTAGCAGAAATAGAATATTAGTGTACATATTAAAATATTTTAACTGTACCTGAGGAATTATTCACTTCTTACATTTGCGGTTAAAGTGAATGTTCATTTTATTTATCCCCTAGACATTTAGTAATCATAAGATAGTCACAGGGAGGAGACACCTTAAATCCTGGTACAATTTCTTACCAACTGGCCAGGGTTTTCACAGTCTGACTATTCCTACGATATCAATATAACTGTGCTTATTTCTAAGACTGGGGTATTACTTGTAAGACCAGAACTCTTTACTGGCATACTATTCTGGTAGCATATGAGATACCTGGTTATCCATCTACCAACCCTATTCTTACCTAAATAAATAATTTTAATAACCTCCCGCTACAGTGACCAGTACCTTTTCTTTGCCTTTCCTTACTGAAGAGCAGGTTCAGATACCTATTTACAACTGCGTGGACTGGCTAGAGCAAAAAAAAAAATAATAATAATCATAAAGCACGAACAACGGGTATATATATGGTCGGTTTTGCAAGAGACAGATAGGCCTACTACAAAAAACACAATATTACACACACACACACACACACACACACACACACACACACACACACACACACACACACACACACACACACACACACACACACACACACACACACACACACACACACACACACACACACACACACACACACACACACACACACACACACACACACACACACACACACACACACACACACACACACACACTCACACACACACACACACACACACACACACACACACACACACACAAATATGAATCCTGAGAACAAGAAAACAATACTACAAAAACACGAGAGTTTGATATTACAAAAAAAAAATGCTCAGAAATTTTACCAAAAAAAAAAATTCAAAATAATAACAATAATAAAGAACAGAAAAGGGGGGGGGGGGAAACAACACCGAGAACAAGAGAACACTACTACAAAAACAAGGGGCGTTTCGAGGTTAACTTTCTCAGTCACTGTTACAAACAGGAGGCACAGACAAGCAAATATAGGCAGGTTAAGAGAACACGACAAAGAAGACTTTTTGTTTTCTTTCGTACACTCCGAAACTTCTTGTATTTTTTAAAAATGTGTTGCATCGTTCTATTATTCTCGTTATTCGTTTTTCGTAACTTTATCTTCCAGTTATAACAGCAGTCTCCTGTATTATTTACACATGTAAGATTCGAATCTGACAACTTTATATCGAGGAGTAAGCGCTCTAACCCCTCTGCCACGCCACTATACACTCTACTTTTTTCTTCTTCTTCTTCTTCCTCGTTCGCCCTGAAAAGGACGGTGGTTGCGTTGTGTCTGTTTACAACGTAGCTGTGATATCTGCACCTTTCGATCGACACATCCGACTTCTGCACGGCATTTTTTAGGACCGGGTTTGCCTTCCCATTGCGATCCGTGCTAGCTCAGCCAGCCTGCACTGCTGCAGACTGTTTCCAGGACCACCACGTGGAGGTGGAGCACGGTCTTGACCAGCTCTGGTTCGCTGGTCCTGACGCAGGCAGTCAAGCTATGAGTCGCTGACTGCGGTCTCTATTGCTGCGTCTTCTGGTCCCACTCTACTTTTTTCAAATTCTGAGCCTATCGTGGAATATAAAATTGTATAATCTTCGTTTTATTTTATTTTGTATATCTATTTTTTTTTTCCCCAGAAGAAATTGGGGCCCCCCAGTGGCGTATTCTCTATGTGTGCTGTGCGTGCTGCGCACACCTATGCCCGAAGGAAAATAAAAATTTAATTTATTATTCTATAAAATATTTCTCTTCTAATGTTCTGCTTTCGGACCGCACGCACAAGGATAACGGATTTTCCCGCATAGAATCTACGAGTATAATCTAGTTTCAGTTTCCCCAGACGCTTTTTATAGTGCAGTTTTTTATTGGTTGGTAGCAATCGCCCGAAGTTTCTCGGGTAATTCCGTCACAATGCGTGCGGCACGTTTCGGATTCACGTCTGAACACTGGTTTGATTGGATCGGGGTCATGACCAGATACGTAAATACAATGCGAACATGCGTGCAGTGGTCCTGCAGCTCTCGAGTTGTAAAAATCGGTTGTGTCCGTCCAGCGTTTTTTGTGATTAATTTTTGTTAATTGCCGGGAATGCAGATTATTACAGTGACAGTGAGTTTCAAGTAGTAAGTTAATTAGTATTTCAGAGATAGTTGACATATACCCCTAATAGCTATCGTTGCGTAATTGAATATAGTTGGTTTTTAAATTAAGAGGGGAAGAAGTTAAATAGTAGGCGTACATATTCATTTTAAGTAGCAGCACGCCTAGCTCGCATTACCAGGATACGCCACTGGGCCCCCCTCTATACTTACACTGGTTGTCGTTAGAAAACGTCCCGTCAAAAGAATTTGGAGTTACGAGATGGGCTTATAGCGCTTCGTGAGGGAGGAAAACTTGGTTACAACTGTCGCGAGGTGTGAATTGGACAACTGTAACCGGGGCAGGTGTTCCTTAGGACTGGAACGGCACCATATTACCTTCATGTGGCAGTGCCGGTATATGCAGTATTTTAGTTTACTTTACAGAGAGCAGATGTTTAACTGGCCTTATCACCAGAGATTTAGATTTCTCTCTTAAATTTGTGTTACCAGGTTCGATTTTCTTCTCTTAGGTGTTGATGTAGCGAATTTAATTGAAATGGATAGATTTCTTATCTAGATCTCAAAACTGTAGTAATTCACCTTTTCAACAGCGTTCGATTTCATGCAAAACTTTTAATATCTTTCAGCATGAAACTTAAAATTTCAACAAAGTCTGGAATTCAGAACATTTTTACAATAATAAGTATAATAAAATTCTATCATCTCATCAGATGCTTTCATCGATGCAAAAATCCCTTTTTGCATCCTTGTCTCGTAGGCCTACTCAATTGTCAAATATGGCGAACCTTCTCATTCCACCGTGTTCCTTCTTTTAAGTTACAGTCTTATTTTAGGTTCGACGACATTTGCCCATCTCCTCAGATTTGTCCTTGATCTCTTTATAATCATAAGCATTCCTTGAGTTAAATGCTTTCCAACACAAGAATATTTTCTACTCTACATGGTTTGAGGTGTAAGACATTTTTTTGCAAATAGACTCAAATCCTCGAACCTAGTTCTGCTGCGACTAGGGTTGGGAGCTCCATTCAAAATACATATTTAACGATTGTCACTACTTACGCCAGTAAGAAAATTATAACCACTCAATGTCCTGAAATACACATTTTATAAGAAATGTTGAAGTTTGATTTTCTCAAACTAAGAAATATGTAGAGCTGGACCAGATACGACCTCTTGAGTTGCGCTCTTTCATTCTACTGCCCAAATGGCGTCGTTGTTCCACTTTCCCCGGGGTAAATCTGAGCTATCCGATTGGTCAGGGGAAATCACCCAATTATTAGAAATGGCGTGTAGAAGCGACTCTACCCTAAATATGTGACACTATTTATTATTTTCTGTTTCTCATAAAATATAAAATTATGGGGTGGTCTGTGCTTCCTCTGTCTTGTAAGAATATAGTCTGTTTCCAAAGGAACAACTATGTACACGGCCACACAACCAACATATTCGACTAGTCTGGTATCATTCGTTATCTTGAATTTTAATAATCTCAACGGGAGCCGCGCTAGCGTAGTGGTTACAACACCGCTCTGGCGACCGGGTGATACAGGATCAAACCCGGGCGACGGCATTTGAGGATTTTTCGTCGACCGGGATTTGGACTGGATTAACTCGAGACCTGGCGAGGACATTTGAAGAAGTGTCTTCGACCAGGGACTGGCGGCTCCTGAGCCGACCCAGCTGCAATGGGTACCTCCGAAATCGGCGAGTATTTGCCTGAATGGCGAGGGACACCTGTCTCTGTACAAGAAATAAAGGGATACTCACGTAAAATCAATGTCAGGTTAGACATAAAAAAAAAAAAAATAATAACCTGAGATTTCGCCTTGAGTATTAGCGGGCGAACGAAAAAAAAAAAAAAAAAAAAAATAATCTCAACACCTCCACCATACTCGCTTAGGTCTTTACAGTAGCAGACAAGATCTCGGGACAGAATCGAAAGGTAGAAAGGATTGTCACAGCGGAGTGTCAAGTGATTGACTGTGACATGTTTTCATAAATTTGCGCCAAAGACTTTGTTTTTCTATCCATAAAAAACGTGCTCCGTGAACTTCCCGGCGGGTCTCTAAGAATATAATAAAATTTAAAAAAAAAACAGGGAGCCGCGGTAGCATAGTGGTTAGTGCACTGGCTTCCTAGCGCAATGGTCTATGGTTCGATCCCCAGATGAGACGGGAATTTTTTAGGCCACAAACGGCTCCTGGGTCGACCCAGCCCCAAATGGGTACCAGAGCAACTCTGGGAAGGTTAAGGCGGCCGGCGTGATGCCGACCACATCACCCCTCGTGTGCCGACGGTCAAGATAATATGGGCCTAACACCATATTCCCAATATGCCTCAATGGGCGTGTAACGGGTTTCTTTACCTTTACCTACTTAAACTTACATTTATGCTAACATATCTCATAAGATATATGATAAATACCATCAAAACTAGTTAACTGCTTATTTATTCTTGAGCTGACTTTCAGGACATTAATTCAACTGTTTATATATATATATATCTTGTATATAGCTTACTTCTATCAGCAAATGGTCTTCAATGTTTTTCCATCTCATAATTAAGCACTTAGTATTTTTCTATAAGGAATATTTACTTCTTTTACAATCACGTGTGGTCCTAGTGGCGTAAAACATTGAAAGGGTCTTTTTTTTTAAGATGTTTATTTTATTTTTGCTTTAATTAATTAGATCATTTTAAATTATTTTAATATTACGTTCCTGTCTCTGCTCGGATACTGGTAAGTTCATAAAGTGAAAAAATATATACTAAATCCGAAATAATAAATTAAATACTGGAATGTAAATTAAATTATGGACTGTACATGTACTGTTTTGGTCCAAAGGTGCCAGAACAATGCAGTAAAAGCAGTTTGTAATACAGAATAGTACATGATTAAATGCTCTTTATAAAATATTTTTTTAATGACAAATTTATAATTAAACAATAATGATTAAATGAGATACAAGACCACTGCCAATAAACAAACAAAAGAAGACATAAAATGGCATGTGACATACTGAATACAAAATTTCCAATGTGGAACTGATGACAAGAACCAGACAAGTGCCAGGGGAACAAGAGATTAGAAGGAGGCACTGTCGAAGGATAGCACACACATTTTAAAAAAACTTACTAATAGCATCAAAAGACAGTCCTTGCTCTAGAATGACCTGAGTAACAGAACTAGAGGAATACAAAAAAAAAAAAACACACACACGGACAAGAGAACTTGACACATACATGACAAGGATGACGAGGACATAAAAAGAACTTGTGTTGATGGTACGTAAAAAGAGAACTTACTATAAGCTTGTAACGCCCATGCCAATTAGGCAAATGAATGAATAAGATTAATAACTCATCTTGGTTGGTAGATATGTAGTTTTCTCTGCTTTTAAAAAAAAAAATCTGTCAACATAAAAACCCAAAACAAGCCGGATGAAAACTTTGAGAAGATGAACTCTGAGATCAAAGAACTCGTTAAGAAACCGCCGAAAAGTGTTATCTACGTTATCGTCACCCGGATAACGGCAGGACGCGGCCTGGCTCAAAATGACTGACTGTTTACTTAAAACCCGGACGGGCGGCAGCGATAAACTAGAACAGTGTTTTGATACGCAGCTCGGCTGGTTTCTGATGACACCCTTCAGTGAAGACGTCACTAGAGGACGAGACGGGGACACACAAAAGAGGATTAATCTCACGCGGTCGCACAGGGCTTATCGCTTTCAAGATGTTTTTTTTCCTTCCTCGCGAAAGTGAGGTGTAAAGCGTGAATCTACACCCTGACGGACATTTTTGCAGTTTACACACATAATGACAAAATTATAATTTACAATCTAACAGACATTTTCTGCAATTTACACACAGTCTTGCGGACATTTTGTTTTTTACAATTTATATCTTTACTGAAAAAAAAAAAATATATATATATATATATTTGTCTTTCACCGAAACATCCACACTGGCTTTTCTAAATCGTTTGATCTGGGACAAACATATTAGGCTCTAAAATCTCCCCCGAAACAATCGAAAATAAAGATAATTCTACATTTGCATGCAACCACTGGTATAACTGGTATATCAGAGCTGTGTGCTTTCTGTGCTTCTCTATGGCGCGGAGAGCTGGAGAGTTACAGAGAAGGAAATGTCGAAATTGTCCTCTTTTCACACAACATGCCTAAGAAAAATTATCTGAATCTTTTGGCCGAATACCATCACCAACCAAGATCTGCTTACTCGGAGCAAGCAAGAGGGCATGCACACCATCATAGCTGGCAGACGCTGGAGCTGGGTTGGTCACGTCCTCAGAAGAGACCCCGATGCCATCACAAGAACAGCTAAGCTATGGACCCCTGAAGGAAAACGAAAGAGAGGCCGACCAAAAACAATTTGGCGGAGGACTGTGGAGGCTGAGATGCAAAGAATGAACCAGAGTTGGGGCACTGTACGAAGGATGGCCGCCGACAGAGCAAAGTGGAATCAATTTGTTGTTGCCCTACAAGACGCCTCCAGGCGTAATGGCCACTGACTGCTTTGACGGTCGGCGGCTAAGGATCAAAGAAGAAGAAGACTGGTATAAACATGAAAACCAAACTTGTAAAAAAAATAAACATTCAAACAGAATTAATTACACTGACTGAAATTTTCAAAAGTTGTTGTGGCTTAAGAGAAGAAAAGGTTGACCCCAAAATACACACGCAGAAGAGAATCGGAGATAGAAATGAAAAAAAAATATGGGGGCAGATATGGAAAGACCTTCAGCTGGTACCACGTGACAGCAGGACTTGACATGCATTTGTTGAAGGCCTATGCTCCATGGGGAGCTGAATGGTAAATGATGATGACCCGCAATATGTGTTGGACACGTGACATCTAAGACAAGTCGAAAGTAAACAAGAGATAGGAGATGTTTTATCTTGGGAAGATAATGTCAAAAGATAGACATGAAACAGTGTATGATAGTCTACGTCAGAGACGGAAACGTCAGAGGCCTGTTAGTGCGACCGTCGAATGTGGAGATGGTACTTTATCTAATATAATAATTGTGGCTCTATGCAGGTCGTGACAATTCCTTGGGAGAGCCCAGAACCCGAGTACAGTATTTTAGCTCAGCATAGTTGGAGAGCCCCCCTAGATGGCGGGGAATGCACAGTATGCCATGCACTTCTTACTCCTATCTTGGGACCAGATGGGACGATCCTTTAAACACAAGCCAAGCTGGAGAAACTGGAGCTCATGACTTCAACTCAACACGTTTCGGAATGTCATAAAAGCCACAGGAAAAGCCTAGATCTACAGTGTAGATAATACCAAGGAGTCTTCAACTTGGTGTTGGCAGCTAAAGAGCGAGAAGCTCAGCAGTCCTAGTTCAACAACAACAACAATAACACTGTATTCAGAAAGACATGTCACATGGAGACAATAGGGGATTCTTGTTTTAAATTTAATAGACAATCATCATGCTGTGCCTTAACAAAGTAGATGGTATGAACGTGATTTGAACCAAAACATTTTCACAACTACAGTCATCACACTTATATTTGTTATTATCTTTTTATTTGATCGTACGATTGGCTACGCGGTTAATGCGATTGGCTCTGGCGGCACAATTCCGAGATCGAAACCTGGTAGCATCACGCTCCAGTCTACCCAGCTGTAACTGGGTACCTGACAGTTCTTGAGTTAATGAAGGTAGCGAGGAAGAGAATTGGTCACCCCACATCATAAAGCTGGACGTAGTATGGGAAAGTTTCTAACACTTTACTCCCCTACGGCTGTTTATGCTATGGGATTACCTACCGAAGTGGGTATATTTGAAACGGTGAACTTATCCGGTAACAGATTCCATAAATGTCAAGAAGACATCATCTCCATCGGTTCAGATTCCGTGAACGTTTTCAAGGAATTCTTATTTTCCGTTGACGAACATCTTATGACACTGGCAGGATGTATTTGGAGGTTTATGTGGCTTGAGGTTTCTATAGGATGGGGTTGTCGGTCGTATGCCCCAAAAGATGCTGACGTAGAATAGACAGATTGAAATGGTACAACAAGGTCACCAATGTGGAACAGGTGACAATAACAAAGAAGTGCCAGTGGAATAAAAGATAAAAAGACACTGACAATGAATAGGACACCCATTGAGGAAACATGTTGATAGCATTACAAGGCAGGTTATGGAATCTCCAGGGTATGAGAACGAACGAACTTTATTTTCAAAGGGTTGAGAATCTGACATTCTGCCCTTCCTTTCTCTCACCTTTCAAACTGAATTCATTATTCTCAAATGCATTTTACATATCACTTTCAAGGAATTCAACGTTATAAAGTAAAATAAAATGGCACACTCATATTAACATTAACTACTTATAAGCATGACATAAAATATGTTGAAAAGTACAAACATCGTCATTAGAACCTACAGTTGATATTATAAGAAAGGATAATCCGATTAGGACAGATGTAATCAGAACTCATAAAGTATTCGAAAAGTCTTCGATTGTATGAATAGGGACTGAGGTTGTTCTTAGGTTATATGGAAAACAATTCCAAAGATGTGCAGCAGAGTACGCTAAGGTAGACCGAAAAAGATGCGAAAAAGTGATCTGGATACAAAAATAACAAATGGTGAGGAAGATAAAGAGAGACTGTTGCACGCGATAGAAAGGCGCGGCATATGTTTGTTAACGATCTATGCTCATTTGCGGAGTTTAAGGGCAAAGAATAAATGAAAATGTGCTTAGGACACATAATATAACAATCTTTAAATAAGTGCTCTTTAAATAAGTGCTTTTATTCAAGATACGTGATACTGTGGACTTATTATGTGATTTTAATAAATCCACTAATAGATAGGTCGGCAATGGACATTAGTGTCATCTTATTGCTTTATCTTGCCACTTTTACAATTTATGATTCATGTGTACTTGAAAGGGCATCGCAATTTCCTGGGTTCGTTAACACTCGAGGTGTGCCAGAACAAGCACTTTGAAACTTAACTGCGCATCTATTGCACCTTGTCTGATAACATTTGGATAACGTGAAGTCCTGCAATACATCTTCCTGCCAGCAGTACCGACACTGATTTAACTCTTTCCCAGCAAGTACATTTATGAGCTTGTTTTAGATGGTGAACAAACAATGTGAAGAAGGTATGGACCAATCTAAACACATACAAAGGAAATAAAAACTTTAAAAGACTCAGCAAACTTTCTCAATCTTGTCTCTTATTCTTTAATGTCGTGAGGTGACTATACAAAGTGAAAAAAAGAAGTTAAATATACTTTTCATTATTAAAAAAAAAAAAAATTTGCCTCGTTTTGGCGAGACGCGCTCCGTTCAACCTAGACCCATGGAGCTTCTGTTATATTAGGGCGCATGTCCAAACATAAAAGACCTTACGGTCTGGGTGTATTCTCCAATATTTTCATGATTATTTCCATCTTTGATCCTTACAGCCTGTAACCACCCTGAAGTTGACCTCTTGCAGGAAGAATGCGCGTGTTTAACTTTTCAGCATCCCGCGGGAAGCATTGCGGACCGTAAATTGAATGCCTTCTTTCCGAGGTGAACAAATGTCACCGAACATGACAGAGCTCGTGCTCCCTCAGGCATGTCGTACATGTGACAAATACGAGGCTGCGCATGGGGAAAAGGGGAAAAAGGGGGGGGGGGGGTAGCAACCTCATTTGGTAAAACTAATAGCTACAGATACTACAGCTACAAAAGAATGTGAATGCTTGGTGTAGGCTTCCTACAATGGGGGGGGGGGAGGAATGGAGGGGGGTCAGCTGCGGTGATGATGATGTGCACTTGCAGCAGTGGTTCCTGTACAGATTTTTGTACCCGCAGTGTTAACCCCGTAAACAATCTCATAATAGTCGTGTCATACGACATGCTTGAGAGAGCATTAAGTCTAGTCTTTCTTTGTTTCATCGGGAAACCCTCGGTTACTACTCGGGACAAATTTGGTTTTAGATCCATGCGCCCAACCTCCACGCGCCCAACTTCGTGTCCATCGCCGAGACATCGTTTTGGGGGCGCGTTCCTAAAGCCAGTAATGACTGAAAGGGGATACTACTTCTACTTGTACTACTGTACTACTTCTCTATTCCTTGCTGACCTCCAACACATCCCCTCTTGTACACGCCTTAACAGTTTTTTTTTTTTTTTTTTTTTTACACTGTCTACATGTGGTCTTGCCAGTTGTCCTTATGTCTACTAATACTTTGGCACATTTTACTATCTGCTCTTGTTAACTTTGGCACATTTTACTATCTGCTCTTGTTAACTTTGACAGAGCGGTTAGAGCGCTGATCTCTCGTGGCAAAGGCGCCGGGTTCGAGTCACGGTGTCGACACGCTCCAGTCTACCCAGCTGTAAATGGGTGCCTGACTGTTCTCTTGAGTTAGGGAAGGGAAAGGCAGCGAGGAAGGGAGCTGGTCACCCCACCTCTCCATGCTGGACCTAGTATAGTGAAATCTCGAACACTTCTTCCCTAAGGCAGTATCTGCTATGAGATTACCATTACCTTTTTTTTAACATTTGATATAATATATACATCTTAGTTTCTGTATAAATCTTGTTTGTGTGTATTCATAAAAAATATCCCTTATTAATCAAAGGTATTCGCTGGAAATATTGCCGTAATTAAATTTTTACACCTGAAATGGCAGAGCAGACTGTGTTAGAATTATCCAGTTGTCCCCAGAACATTTTTACAAATGAAATTTAGAAATAAACCATACTGGCAATTTAATAGTCGACTTCGTCTTAAAAATATTATGAAAATTATTTACCTATAGTATTAAACAAACAAAAAATAGAAAAAAGATGATACGGTTTTCTATAATGTTATCGCTTTCATTCTTTCTGTTTTTTCCTCTTTCATTTTCTTTTAACATCTATCTTTCTATATTGTCGTGGTTGAGTTTGAGTGTAGAGTATTTGTCGAGTTGGACAACAGTAGTGAAGTCGACAAGGGATAGTGGACTGACAGAGTTATAGATTACACTTTAGATAAGGTGTAAATAGGAGATGGACTTGAGACCACCTGGAAGAAGATTTATTCAAAGGATCTCTCTCTCCAGGCCTCAACTCACTTATGTCTGTCTAAGCATCTCCTGCTCTCACTCTTTTCTCTTATCAAACATAGAGATTCTAGTAAAGAGCTAAAAATACAAATATGGATGGAAAGGTCGTGAACAGCGTATTAATAAAGGTGTAAACTTTATTAAAGAAGAAAAAAAGCATGGAATTAATGCATATCATCACAACAACATAAAATTACATCAATAATCAACTAATCATCAATAGTCATCAATAATCATATACACCAACAACCACACACACACCACCATTCATAAAACCTGTAGAACACAGAGAGATGAAATAACTGAGTGTCAGTCCGTCCGCTTTCGGGACCATATGAAATAGCTCCAGTAAGTGGTTTTTTCGTACATATCCTCCATGGGTGATGGAATTAACCTGAATAAAATCACTGTATAGGCGCTATCATTGGTGATTCCTTCCTAATTGCGCGAGGTGGTCTGGAAGACTCTATTTATCTCCTGCTGATCGAATAAACAAACTGAACGACAGCCTGTCCATAGATGGCTGCTCATACGTGCGAGGTTTTAAGTATCCAGAAAATACACCAGAAGAAGTCACTTGAGGACAAAAAGTCCCAGGCGCGCTTATCCGGCGCAAGGCTCCGCTTGGCTGTAAATCCTGTTTAAACTGGTTTGGCTGTGGTTTGCTGAGTGCCCCGTTTAGGCACAAAAAAGGCGGGTGATATGGAATTCTGCTATAGGCATGCTGGGCGGGTTTGATATTCTGGAAGCCGCGATGCTCTGGCTGGTAATCCAATAGGCGAGTAGAGAGCTACTACTGCATTTGGCGATTCCAGATTTTGCGTTGGCTCCGTTGCACTGCGTGAGCTTAACTTGGCGTTGACAAAAAGGGGTTTTGATTCAGGAACGGGGTTTGTGGTAAAGTGGGATGATATAAATATTTATAGGGACTTAGTGTACTGACTGAGATCAGCTGTGAAGGTATCTGTATCTAATATGTGTAGTGTTTTACAGATAACCTTACTTACTGCCACATATTTATATCTCAGTCAGAATTATTCTGGAATATTGTGTTGGCAACGTTATATGTCTAGGGTTATGCAAATGATGAAGTGTAAGTCACCACAACAACAACAGATAAACAATTTAATTATTCCACCACACTTGACAATACTGTGACACTCACAAACAGTCAACACTCTAGAAGACTATCTTAAAAGATTCAATGATAAATTTCAGATATGTACATATGTATTGATTTTCTCTACAATAGTGATCCTGATTCAACTACACAGTGAACCAGGCAATATAATAACATGTAATTTCAAATATTATGTACACAGATATAAATGTGGTCTTTGCATTGACATACAATATTAGTATTCTATGTGTGTGAGTTGTGATGTGGTAATATGAGGTAATACTGGTTTTGTTCTTCAAGATAGATTCTTATTAGACATCATGACTGCATGTGCTTGTGTATGTTTGGAACTAGTATTGGAGATGGTCTCAGTTCCGAACATTAAAACAATTAATTGCCCCTCTTTAATTAAGTTAGTGTCATTTACGAGGGGTACATAGTGTTGAGCTCTTTTGGCCACAGTGGGCTTAACTTTCGTGATGGCGGCAGGCAAGGACTCCTCTGCTCGACTATTCACTGTTTCTGAAGACACCTCACTGGTTACTATAGGGACCCAAGAGTATGCTGTCAGCCTCTGGATTCAGCAAACGCTCAGACCAGGTGCGGCTTCAATACTAGGACCACAGTCCCTGAAACAAGAAGGATGTACCTCCTACTTCAGAACTAATTTATACTATCTGGCTAGACTGAGCACAATACATCACAAACACAGAGTTCAGAGCTTTATTTTTACTGCTATCTTCTTCTGAAGCAGTTTACTCCAGTATTAACCTCCTTAATGGTTACTACGCCTCTGCACTTTCAGCTATAAGTCCTTCCATATCATAAGGTAGGTGTCAGTGTACTATCTGGTAATTCCATGTAGTGTTACTTTTCTCCGACACCTTCTGTTCAGGTTGGAGCACTATATATATTATAGGCCTTGCCTCTTGTTCGCTACTGAACTGCACATATATACAGACATAAATTATCAATGTACATTCAATTTTCATTAAAAAGAGATCAAATATTTCAGCCTACCACAATTCATGGAAATAAACACAGATACGTTGACTAGCAATGAATTCTGGCACAAATACTGGCACAAATTCCCATCTGCTTATGTTCCAGGCTTTTATTTAGCAAAAATATGAGCTGGCTTCAACGCACTGTTGCTTTATCAAGCTTATTTGAACTAGTGGTCTCGAACTAACGCTATCAATTAACTATATTAACCGACCTAACCAATCAGGCCATCTCTACCCAATCGTTTGAAAAAAAGTACTCTTACTTCCGTCTCCCTTGACAACAAAAGATAGCATTTATAGTCCGACTAATCGTGTTTAGCCTTACATATCATTCCATACAATCAATTCAAATGTAACTTGTGGCCTATTTCCGTACAATGGTGGTTTAAAATTCTTTCACTGAGCGATTCTGATGTTTTGGGGCTGTCTGACACCCTCACTATTTTCTTTTGCCTATAATTTATTAATTCCTGGACTATTTGCGTAACACTTAACATATTCTTTGTTAGCAAGTCTTAAGGAATCCAAATATATAAGTTTAATGGAGCTAAGTGGCTGCGTTCAAAATATGTATTTTCTAGGATAGTCGTGTAGTTGTTTTTTTTATTTTTTATGTTAGAACCGCCACCTGTCCTGCTGTACTGTCAGACTAATGTCAGGATTTCGGACATAAAACAGTAGAATGTCAGGTTTCCCCAATAAGCGTTTTTCAGGTTTTAAAACCTAACTCTGGGAAGGGTAGTGTTTTTATCACTGTCCGTCTGAAATAAAGTTAGTGCATGTGGCCTTACACGCGTGTTAGGGGTGGCATTAATATAGCGAGACGCGTGTTTAGTGTTGCTTGTGTTGCTGCCTTCAGCCCTCCCTTCTTTCTATCTGAGTCCATCTGTTCGTTCGTTTTGGTAACGTAGTATAATTAATGTTAGGATTAATTTAGGTCATTACACAGTGTGCCTCTCAATGTTTTTCTTAGAAATGCAATACCCGTTTTAATGTGTTGTGGAAACGCTTGTATTTATGCAGTGGCTTATATTTAACGTGGAAACGTTACAATTTGCAGACGAAGCATAAAACAAAGGGGATTTCGAGTACTGTCATTGTGACAGCACTGTTCTTTACCATTCTTCTTCCTTTTATAGAATTTAAAAAAAAATTTGTTAGGCTTTACATTTACTTTTAATTTATATATGTGGATTAGAATTTCTCACGACAAATCCTCCCCTCTTAAAACAGACGTTATATGTCAGTCTATAATTCTATATACACATAGAGAAATTTATTATTATTTCTGGGGCTTACGGTGATTCTCATCACACGGATGGCGGCTTAAAAAATCCGCTCCCAGATTTGTTTTTCCACTTATATACTCTATGAAAACTCATAGGGCTGGATCAATAAAGACCAATGGAGTAAACGAGAGTTCTCATGCCTAGCCTGTGCCAGAAACGGCAAAGGTTTGTGATCCGTTTGCAACTTAAATGCCTTCCCATACAGATAAATATTGAATTTCTTTATCGCCCATATTACTGCAAGACATTCTTTTTCGCTAGTTGAGTAGTTGGTTTCAGCTTTATTCAACTTTCTGCTAGCATATGCCACTGGGCTTAGTTCCCCATCCAATGCATCTGATTTCTGTAGCAGAGTTGCACCTAACCCAATATTACTGGCATCAGTCCTTACTACAAATTCCTGACTTAAGTCAGGTAGTTTCAAAATAGGTTTACTTGTGAGCTTTTCCTTCAATTCTTGGTAAGCCATTTCACATTGTGGTGTCCATGTAATTCGATCTGGGTGTCCTTTACGTGTCAACTCCGTTAACGGTGCACATATGGAATTAAAGTTTTTGATATACTTTTGGTAGAAACCACATAATGAGACAAAGGATCTCACGTCTTTCTTGGTTTGTGGCCTCGGGGCTTTCTTTAGTTTCTCTAAATTTTTTGGGTCAGGGGTCATGTTTCCCTGATAAACTGTGTGTCCCAAAAATTCCAATTCTTTACATCCAACGCAACATTTGGTTGGTCGGGCTGTTAAATTCGCTTCCCTAAGTCGATTAAACAGCATGTTCAGAGAGTCAATGTGTTCCTCAAATGTTTCTGTTGCTATAAGGATATCATCCATGAAATTTGTAATGCATGGGTTATTCAGAGGGTCCAATAATTTTCTCATCATTCTAGAGAATACCACTAGGTGCATTCTTCAATCCAAATGGCAATCTGTTAAACTCATAGTGTCCTTCTGAGGTACTAAAAGCTAGATATGGTCTAACCTCAGGCTTTACTGGAATTTGATAGTATCCTTTACTCAAATCCACCTTTGAGAAATACTTAGCTTTATTTAGTCTGGCAAACAACTGATTTGTATCCGGCAATGGATCCACCTGTCCTTCTGTAATAGCATTCAGTCTCCTGTAATCTATACAGAGCCTATGTTCTCCAGAGGGTTTCCTTAAAAGTACAACACTGGAACTATACGAGGATTCACTGTGTGAAATAATTCCTTCCTTCAACAAATAGTCTATCTCTTCCTTCAAAGCTTTCTCCTTAGCAAAAGGAATCGAATAAGGCTTCATACAGACAGGTGTGGGGTCTATCAGTTTCATATCATATTCCAATAAGTTTGTATGCCCCGGTCGGTCTGTTAACACCTCTGTATGATTATCTAGAACCTGTTGCACTCTCTCGTTCTGATTTTCCGTTAAATGTGTACTGATTTTCACCTGTGCCGCTGTCTCACAGGGGTGTAATGGATATTCAAATGATGAAAGTGGTTCCTTCTTCATCTCCATTGCAATGGACAAGGTTAGCAAGTGTGTCTCTTCCTGATGTTCTCTTTCCAAATATTTCTTCAGGAGATTCACATGATAGATTTTTTCTTTCCCCTTCTTATCTATCTTATAATTGGTTCTAGACACCTTCTCTATAACTGTATATGGACCTTGCCATCCAATTTGTAACTTATTCTGATTTCCGGGCAAAAGAAGCAGTACCTTCTCTCCCACAGCCAAATCTCTGTCTTTTGCCTTCCTGTTATAATAAGCAGCATGTTTCTTCCTGGCTTGTTTCAAATTTTCATTGGCAAGTTTCCAGCCAGTTTTTAAACGAGTGGTCAGCTCATTTACATATTGGTATGAGGATGTAATGTTTTCCTCTGCTTTTTCATCCGTCCACGTTCTTAACAGTGTTACATATGGACCTTTAGTTTTGTGGACCTATTTGTCCATGCACCGGTATGGTCTCTTCCACTAGAAGCGCTATAGTGATGATTTTTCCTCCCAGAATTTTCATGCATAAAACGACCGCTACCAATTTTCCTTTTGGGGCTTTCTCCCCACTTAAAATTCTTGATGAGAGATTTCCTCTCTACATCCTCTTCCTCCAGTTTGTTTAAGTCCGATTGAGGGATTTTCGGCTTATCCTGGGGTAAGACATCTTTTTGCACTCTCCGCATTGTGGCCATTGTAAAACAGTTAAGTGAAGCTTGTCCGTGAAAAGGGGCTTCCCATTCCCTTTGGTCCACTTTATCAAATTTATATCTCTTCTTATTATCAGGCCTAATTTTGCCCCGTGGCGTGTCCAGGTCCTGATCAATGTTCCCACTTGTGGGTGTTCCCTCATGTGCTATACTACACCTTTCTACAAAATTCTCAATGTCCCATCTTGCCTTTGGCCAATAATAATTGTGAGCCACCTTTTGAATGATGGTACCTATTTTCTCATGGTCCCCATCTGGTTTCACATGTAGGCTCCTTATTAATTCTGCCCTATATCTTTTAGGAAGTACCAGCTGTCCCTGACCTTTGGATCTAGCTCCAGTCTTCCTATACATCAACTTGTTTTTCATGTAAAAATCTCCCTTGCCTGGAGTTGTATGACAAGTTGACAATTTCCTGAAACAAGGCTTGAGGGTCTTGTCCCCAGCCTGTGCCTTCCTCATCTCTTCTGGAGTGGTATTCAACATAATATCCTCCTCCTGTCTTGAGGTCGACCTGACCTGAAGGGTGGCCATATACACAGGTTTCCTTCTACAACGGTCAGTGTCATGATTGTCCATCTGACAATTCTTACACCACCTTTTTCCTTGGTTGAAAGATTTTCTTTCATCATATTTCCTTTCATCGAATTGTGGGATTTTATTTTTATTGTCATACCGTGGCCTATCAAATTGGTGCTTACCTTTGTTATGATCCCTAGGATCAAATTTATTAAAGTTCTGTGGTGCCCTAAAATTTTCCACCTGTTTCTTTTTATTACCTGATACTTCTGCTTGAGCCGCCTGATACCTTTCTGCAACAGTTAGCAACTCACCCAGTCTCTCTGCACCTTGTTCCATGAGAAACTTTCTCAGGTCTGGAGCCATGGACTCTCTTAATTGTTCTATAAGGACCATTTCCTTAAGATCTTGGGTTTTCCCCAGAGAAGTCCATTTCTCCAAGTATGTCTCTATCCGTGCAGAGAGACTGGTGATAGGTTTCACCTGACAGTAGTTTAGCATTCCTAAATTTTTTTTCTGTAAAATTCTGCGTTCTTCTCATATATTAACAAAAGAGCCTGCTTTAGCATGTCATAATTTTCCTGATCATCTCTGTGCATTTTGGCAAAAACTTCATAAGCTGCCCCACGAAGTCCTTGAGATAACTTTAAGCTCCACCTTTCTCTCTCTAACCCATATGTGGTAGCTAATAATTCGTATCTATTTATATAGCTCTCAATATCATCGTCTTTCTCAACAAAATGATCTAAATGAAAGTTCATAGCTGAGGTTGAGGCTCCCTGAGTAACCGTAGCATCAGAGGCAAAGGGACTGGCACCATTTTCAGGAGCATGGCCTTGAAACTCCAACTCCCTTAGTCGTAACTCATGTTCCCTTTGTAATCTTTTATCTTCTGCTTCCCTTTCTGCAGCTAATCTCTTCTCTTCCCTTTCTGCAGCTAATCTCTTCTCTTCTCTTTCTGCAGCTAATCTCTTCTCTTCTCTTTCTGCAGCTAATTTCTTCTCTTCTCTTTCTGCAGCCAATCGCTTGTCTTCTCTTTCTGCCTCCAATGCTTTAGCCTCTTTGTCAGCCTCAATCTGCAACCTCTTAGCCTCAGCCTCAATCTGCAACCTCTTAATTTCTTTTTCAGCCTCTAACCTTCTTTCGGCCTCAAACCTTCTTTCTTCGCGTTCAATAAATTTGTCACATTCAGTAGTGACATAGGTAATCATAACTTGCCCATCTAATCCCAACTCTTTTTCAGTCTGTACAGCCGCAGATTGAAATTTGGCCAGGTCCGCCATTTTATATCAGGTAATTAAATAAAATATCTAACTAAACAATATAATCTGTAATTATATATCCAATAGACAAAACAGGCACCAAGAGCTCAACCTTATTTAATTCCACCCAAGGATACCTTTTAACTTTTTATATTCCCTGAAGTGAATTACCCCCAATATTTATACTAGTAAGAGATTCAAAATCCCGGACGAGCCCCCAATATATGTGGTAAAGTGGGATGATATAAATATTTATAGGGACTTAGTGTACTGACTGAGATCAGCTGTGAAGGTATCTGTATCTAATATGTGTAGTGTTTTACAGATAACCTTACTTACTGCCACATATTTATATCTCAGTCAGAATTATTCTGGAATATTGTGTTGGCAACGTTATATGTCTAGGGTTATGCAAATGATGAAGTGTAAGTCACCACAACAACAACAGATAAACAATTTAATTATTCCACCACACTTGACAATACTGTGACACTCACAAACTGTCAACACTCTAGAAGACTATCTTAAAAGATTCAATGATAAATTTCAGATATGTACATATGTATTGATTTTTCTCTACAATAGTGATCCTGATTCAACTACACAGTGAACCAGGCAATATAATAACATGTAATTTCAAATATTATGTACACAGATAAAAAATGTGGTCTTTGCATTGACATACAATATTAGTATTCTATGTGTGTGAGTTGTGATGTGGTAATATGAGGTAATACTGGTTTTGTTCTTCAAGATAGATTCTTATTAGACATCATGACTGCATGTGCTTGTGTATGTTTGGAACTAGTATTGGAGATGGTCTCAGTTCCGAACATTAAAACAATTAATTGCCCCTCTTTAATTAAGTTAGTGTCATTTACGAGGGGTACATAGTGTTGAGCTCTTTTGGCCACAGTGGGCTTAACTTTCGTGATGGCGGCAGGCAAGGACTCCTCTGCTCGACTATTCACTGTTTCTGAAGACACCTCACTGGTTACTATAGGGACCCAAGAGTATGCTGTCAGCCTCTGGATTCAGCAAACGCTCAGACCAGGTGCGGCTTCAATACTAGGACCACAGTCCCTGAAACAAGAAGGATGTACCTCCTACTTCAGAACTAATTTATACTATCTGGCTAGACTGAGCACAATACATCACAAACACAGAGTTCAGAGCTTTATTTTTACTGCTATCTTCTTCTGAAGCAGTTTACTCCAGTATTAACCTCCTTAATGGTTACTACGCCTCTGCACTTTCAGCTATAAGTCCTTCCATATCATAAGGTAGGTGTCAGTGTACTATCTGGTAATTCCATGTAGTGTTACTTTTCTCCGACACCTTCTGTTCAGGTTGGAGCACTATATATATATTATAGGCCTTGCCTCTTGTTCGCTACTGAACTGCACATATATACAGACATAAATTATCAATGTACATTCAATTTTCATTAAAAAGAGATCAAATATTTCAGCCTACCACAATTCATGGAAATAAACACAGATACGTTGACTAGCAATGAATTCTGGCACAAATACTGGCACAAATTCCCATCTGCTTATGTTCCAGGCTTTTATTTAGCAAAAAATATGAGCTGGCTTCAACGCACTGTTGCTTTATCAAGCTTATTTGAACTAGTGGTCTCGAACTAACGCTATCAATTAACTATATTAACCGACCTAACCAATCAGGCCATCTCTACCCAATCGTTTGAAAAAAAGTACTCTTACTTCCGTCTCCCTTGACAACAAAAGATAGCATTTATAGTCCGACTAATCGTGTTTAGCCTTACATATCATTCCATACAATCAATTCAAATGTAACTTGTGGCCTATTTCCGTACAATGGTGGTTTAAAATTCTTTCACTGAGCGATTCTTGATGTTTTGGGGCTGTCTGACACCCTCACTATTTTCTTTTGCCTATAATTTATTAATTCCTGGACTATTTGCGTAACACTTAACATATTCTTTGTTAGCAAGTCTTAAGGAATCCAAATATATAAGTTTAATGGAGCTAAGTGGCTGCGTTCAAAATATGTATTTTCTAGGATAGTCGTGTAGTTGTTTTTTTTATTTTTTATGTTAGAACCGCCACCTGTCCTGCTGTACTGTCAGACTAATGTCAGGATTTCGGACATAAAACAGTAGAATGTCAGGTTTCCCCAATAAGCGTTTTTCAGGTTTTAAAACCTAACTCTGGGAAGGGTAGTGTTTTTTATCACTGTCCGTCTGAAATAAAGTTAGTGCATGTGGCCTTACACGCGTGTTAGGGGTGGCATTAATATAGCGAGACGCGTGTTTAGTGTTGCTTGTGTTGCTGCCTTCAGCCCTCCCTTCTTTCTATCTGAGTCCATCTGTTCGTTCGTTTTGGTAACGTAGTATAATTAATGTTAGGATTAATTTAGGTCATTACACAGTGTGCCTCTCAATGTTTTTCTTAGAAATGCAATACCCGTTTTAATGTGTTTTGGAAACGCTTGTATTTATGCAGTGGCTTATATTTAACGTGGAAACGTTACAATTTGCAGACGAAGCATAAAACAAAGGGGATTTCGAGTACTGTCATTGTGACAGCACTGTTCTTTACCATTCTTCTTCCTTTTATAGAATTTAAAAAAAAATTTGTTAGGCTTTACATTTACTTTTAATTTATATATGTGGATTAGAATTTCTCACGACAAATCCTCCCCTCTTAAAACAGACGTTATATGTCAGTCTATAATTCTATATACACATAGAGAAATTTATTATTATTTCTGGGGCTTACGGTGATTCTCATCACACGGATGGCGGCTTAAAAAAATCCGCTCCCAGATTTGTTTTTCCACTTATATACTCTATGAAAACTCATAGGGCTGGATCAATAAAGACCAATGGAGTAAACGAGAGTTCTCATGCCTAGCCTGTGCCAGAAACGGCAAAGGTTTGTGATCCGTTTGCAACTTAAATGCCTTCCCATACAGATAAATATTGAATTTCTTTATCGCCCATATTACTGCAAGACATTCTTTTTCGCTAGTTGAGTAGTTGGTTTCAGCTTTATTCAACTTTCTGCTAGCATATGCCACTGGGCTTAGTTCCCCATCCAATGCATCTGATTTCTGTAGCAGAGTTGCACCTAACCCAATATTACTGGCATCAGTCCTTACTACAAATTCCTGACTTAAGTCAGGTAGTTTCAAAATAGGTTTACTTGTGAGCTTTTCCTTCAATTCTTGGTAAGCCATTTCACATTGTGGTGTCCATGTAATTCGATCTGGGTGTCCTTTACGTGTCAACTCCGTTAACGGTGCACATATGGAATTAAAGTTTTTGATATACTTTTGGTAGAAACCACATAATGAGACAAAGGATCTCACGTCTTTCTTGGTTTGTGGCCTCGGGGCTTTCTTTAGTTTCTCTAAATTTTTTGGGTCAGGGGTCATGTTTCCCTGATAAACTGTGTGTCCCAAAAATTCCAATTCTTTACATCCAACGCAACATTTGGTTGGTCGGGCTGTTAAATTCGCTTCCCTAAGTCGATTAAACAGCATGTTCAGAGAGTCAATGTGTTCCTCAAATGTTTCTGTTGCTATAAGGATATCATCCATGAAATTTGTAATGCATGGGTTATTCAGAGGGTCCAATAATTTTCTCATCATTCTAGAGAATACCACTAGGTGCATTCTTCAATCCAAATGGCAATCTGTTAAACTCATAGTGTCCTTCTGAGGTACTAAAAGCTAGATATGGTCTAACCTCAGGCTTTACTGGAATTTGATAGTATCCTTTACTCAAATCCACCTTTGAGAAATACTTAGCTTTATTTAGTCTGGCAAACAACTGATTTGTATCCGGCAATGGATCCACCTGTCCTTCTGTAATAGCATTCAGTCTCCTGTAATCTATACAGAGCCTATGTTCTCCAGAGGGTTTCCTTAAAAGTACAACACTGGAACTATACGAGGATTCACTGTGTGAAATAATTCCTTCCTTCAACAAATAGTCTATCTCTTCCTTCAAAGCTTTCTCCTTAGCAAAAGGAATCGAATAAGGCTTCATACAGACAGGTGTGGGGTCTATCAGTTTCATATCATATTCCAATAAGTTTGTATGCCCCGGTCGGTCTGTTAACACCTCTGTATGATTATCTAGAACCTGTTGCACTCTCTCGTTCTGATTTTCCGTTAAATGTGTACTGATTTTCACCTGTGCCGCTGTCTCACAGGGGTGTAATGGATATTCAAATGATGAAAGTGGTTCCTTCTTCATCTCCATTGCAATGGACAAGGTTAGCAAGTGTGTCTCTTCCTGATGTTCTCTTTCCAAATATTTCTTCAGGAGATTCACATGATAGATTTTTTCTTTCCCCTTCTTATCTATCTTATAATTGGTTCTAGACACCTTCTCTATAACTGTATATGGACCTTGCCATCCAATTTGTAACTTATTCTGATTTCCGGGCAAAAGAAGCAGTACCTTCTCTCCCACAGCCAAATCTCTGTCTTTTGCCTTCCTGTTATAATAAGCAGCATGTTTCTTCCTGGCTTGTTTCAAATTTTCATTGGCAAGTTTCCAGCCAGTTTTTAAACGAGTGGTCAGCTCATTTACATATTGGTATGAGGATGTAATGTTTTCCTCTGCTTTTTCATCCGTCCACGTTCTTAACAGTGTTACATATGGACCTTTAGTTTTGTGGACCTATTTGTCCATGCACCGGTACGGTCTCTTCCACTAGAAGCGCTATAGTGATGATTTTTCCTCCCAGAATTTTCATGCATAAAACGACCGCTACCAATTTTCCTTTTGGGGCTTTCTCCCCACTTAAAATTCTTGATGAGAGATTTCCTCTCTACATCCTCTTCCTCCAGTTTGTTTAAGTCCGATTGAGGGATTTTCGGCTTATCCTGGGGTAAGACATCTTTTTGCACTCTCCGCATAGTGGCCATTGTAAAACAGTTAAGTGAAGCTTGTCCGTGAAAAGGGGCTTCCCATTCCCTTTGGTCCACTTTATCAAATTTATATCTCTTCTTATTATCAGGCCTAATTTTGCCCCGTGGCGTGTCCAGGTCCTGATCAATGTTCCCACTTGTGGGTGTTCCCTCATGTGCTATACTACACCTTTCTACAAAATTCTCAATGTCCCATCTTGCCTTTGGCCAATAATAATTGTGAGCCACCTTTTGAATGATGGTACCTATTTTCTCATGGTCCCCATCTGGTTTCACATGTAGGCTCCTTATTAATTCTGCCCTATATCTTTTAGGAAGTACCAGCTGTCCCTGACCTTTGGATCTAGCTCCAGTCTTCCTATACATCAACTTGTTTTTCATGTAAAAATCTCCCTTGCCTGGAGTTGTATGACAAGTTGACAATTTCCTGAAACAAGGCTTGAGGGTCTTGTCCCCAGCCTGTGCCTTCCTCATCTCTTCTGGAGTGGTATTCAACATAATATCCTCCTCCTGTCTTGAGGTCGACCTGACCTGAAGGGTGGCCATATACACAGGTTTCCTTCTACAACGGTCAGTGTCATGATTGTCCATCTGACAATTCTTACACCACCTTTTTCCTTGGTTGAAAGATTTTCTTTCATCATATTTCCTTTCATCGAATTGTGGGATTTTATTTTTATTGTCATACCGTGGCCTATCAAATTGGTGCTTACCTTTGTTATGATCCCTAGGATCAAATTTATTAAAGTTCTGTGGTGCCCTAAAATTTTCCACCTGTTTCTTTTTATTACCTGATACTTCTGCTTGAGCCGCCTGATACCTTTCTGCAACAGTTAGCAACTCACCCAGTCTCTCTGCACCTTGTTCCATGAGAAACTTTCTCAGGTCTGGAGCCATGGACTCTCTTAATTGTTCTATAAGGACCATTTCCTTAAGATCTTGGGTTTTCCCCAGAGAAGTCCATTTCTCCAAGTATGTCTCTATCCGTGCAGAGAACTGGTGATAGGTTTCACCTGACAGTAGTTTAGCATTCCTAAATTTTTTTTCTGTAAAATTCTGCGTTCTTCTCATATATTAACAAAAGAGCCTGCTTTAGCATGTCATAATTTTCCTGATCATCTCTGTGCATTTTGGCAAAAACTTCATAAGCTGCCCCACGAAGTCCTTGAGATAACTTTAAGCTCCACCTTTCTCTCTCTAACCCATATGTGGTAGCTAATAATTCGTATCTATTTATATAGCTCTCAATATCATCGTCTTTCTCAACAAAATGATCTAAATGAAAGTTCATAGCTGAGGTTGAGGCTCCCTGAGTAACCCGTAGCATCAGAGGCAAAGGGACTGGCACCATTTTCAGGAGCATGGCCTTGAAACTCCAACTCCCTTAGTCGTAACTCATGTTCCCTTTGTAATCTTTTATCTTCTGCTTCCCTTTCTGCAGCTAATCTCTTCTCTTCCCTTTCTGCAGCTAATCTCTTCTCTTCTCTTTCTGCAGCTAATCTCTTCTCTTCTCTTTCTGCAGCTAATTTCTTCTCTTCTCTTTCTGCAGCCAATCGCTTGTCTTCTCTTTCTGCCTCCAATGCTTTAGCCTCTTTGTCAGCCTCAATCTGCAACCTCTTAGCCTCAGCCTCAATCTGCAACCTCTTAATTTCTTTTTCAGCCTCTAACCTTCTTTCGGCCTCAAACCTTCTTTCTTCGCGTTCAATAAATTTGTCACATTCAGTAGTGACATAGGTAATCATAACTTGCCCATCTAATCCCAACTCTTTTTCAGTCTGTACAGCCGCAGATTGAAATTTGGCCAGGTCCGCCATTTTATATCAGGTAATTAAATAAAATATCTAACTAAACAATATAATCTGTAATTATATATCCAATAGACAAAACAGGCACCAAGAGCTCAACCTTATTTAATTCCACCCAAGGATACCTTTTAACTTTTTATATTCCCTGAAGTGAATTACCCCCAATATTTATACTAGTAAGAGATTCAAAATCCCGGACGAGCCCCCAATATATGTGGTAAAGTGGGATGATATAAATATTTATAGGGACTTAGTGTACTGACTGAGATCAGCTGTGAAGGTATCTGTATCTAATATGTGTAGTGTTTTACAGATAACCTTACTTACTGCCACATATTTATATCTCAGTCAGAATTATTCTGGAATATTGTGTTGGCAACGTTATGTGTCTAGGGTTATGCAAATGATGAAGTGTAAGTCACCACAACAACAACAGATAAACAATTTAATTATTCCACCACACTTGACAATACTGTGACACTCACAAACAGTCAACACTCTAGAAGACTATCTTAAAAGATTCAATGATAAATTTCAGATATGTACATATGTATTGATTTTCTCTACAATAGTGATCCTGATTCAACTACACAGTGAACCAGGCAATATAATAACATGTAATTTCAAATATTATGTACACAGATATAAATGTGGTCTTTGCATTGACATACAATATTAGTATTCTATGTGTGTGAGTTGTGATGTGGTAATATGAGGTAATACTGGTTTTGTTCTTCAAGATAGATTCTTATTAGACATCATGACTGCATGTGCTTGTGTATGTTTGGAACTAGTATTGGAGATGGTCTCAGTTCCGAACATTAAAACAATTAATTGCCCCTCTTTAATTAAGTTAGTGTCATTTACGAGGGGTACATAGTGTTGAGCTCTTTTGGCCACAGTGGGCTTAACTTTCGTGATGGCGGCAGGCAAGGACTCCTCTGCTCGACTATTCACTGTTTCTGAAGACACCTCACTGGTTACTATAGGGACCCAAGAGTATGCTGTCAGCCTCTGGATTCAGCAAACGCTCAGACCAGGTGCGGCTTCAATACTAGGACCACAGTCCCTGAAACAAGAAGGATGTACCTCCTACTTCAGAACTAATTTATACTATCTGGCTAGACTGAGCACAATACATCACAAACACAGAGTTCAGAGCTTTATTTTTACTGCTATCTTCTTCTGAAGCAGTTTACTCCAGTATTAACCTCCTTAATGGTTACTACGCCTCTGCACTTTCAGCTATAAGTCCTTCCATATCATAAGGTAGGTGTCAGTGTACTATCTGGTAATTCCATGTAGTGTTACTTTTCTCCGACACCTTCTGTTCAGGTTGGAGCACTATAATATATATATTATAGGCCTTGCCTCTTGTTCGCTACTGAACTGCACACATATACAGACATAAATTATCAATGTACATTCAATTTTCATTAAAAAGAGATCAAATATTTCAACCTACCACAATTCATGGAAATAAACAAAGATACGTTGACTAGCAATGAATTCTGGCACAAATACTGGCACAAATTCCCATCTGCTTATGTTCCAGGCTTTTATTTAGCAAAAATATGAGCTGGCTTCAACGCACTGTTGCTTTATCAAGCTTATTTGAACTAGTGGTCTCGAACTAACGCTATCAATTAACTATATTAACCGACCTAACCAATCAGGCCATCTCTACCCAATCGTTTGAAAAAAAAAGTACTCTTACTTCCGTCTCCCTTGACAACAAAAGATAGCATTTATAGTCCGACTAATCGTGTTTAGCCTTACATATCATTCCATCCAATCAATTCAAATGTAACTTGTGGCCTATTTCCGTACAATGGTGGTTTAAAATTCTTTCACTGAGCGATTCTGATGTTTTGGGGCTGTCTGACACCCTCACTATTTTTCTTTTGCCTATAATTTATTAATTCCTGGACTATTTGCGTAACACTTAACATATTCTTTGTTAGCAAGTCTTAAGGAATCCAAATATATAAGTTTAATGGAGCTAAGTGGCTGCGTTCAAAATATGTATTTTCTAGGATAGTCGTGTAGTTGTTTTTTTATTTTTTATGTTAGAACCGCCACCTGTCCTGCTGTACTGTCAGACTAATGTCAGGATTTCGGACATAAAACAGTAGAATGTCAGGTTTCCCCAATAAGCGTTTTTCAGGTTTTAAAACCTAACTCTGTGAAGGGTAGTGTTTTTATCACTGTCCGTCTGAAATAAAGTTAGTGCATGTGGCCTTACACGCGTGTTAGGGGTGGCATTAATATAGCGAGACGCGTGTTTAGTGTTGCTTGTGTTGCTGCCTTCAGCCCTCCCTTCTTTCTATCTGAGTCCATCTGTTCGTTCGTTTTGGTAACGTAGTATAATTAATGTTAGGATTAATTTAGGTCATTACACAGTGTGCCTCTCAATGTTTTTCTTAGAAATGCAATACCCGTTTTAATGTGTTGTGGAAACGCTTGTATTTATGCAGTGGCTTATATTTAACGTGGAAACGTTACAATTTGCAGACGAAGCATAAAACAAAGGGGATTTCGAGTACTGTCATTGTGACAGCACTGTTCTTTACCATTCTTCTTCCTTTTATAGAATTTAAAAAAAAAATTTGTTAGGCTTTACATTTACTTTTAATTTATATATGTGGATTATAATTTCTCACGACAGGGTTGACGATTCGTGACGCTAGCGGTATTCAGAGACCCTCTGGATCGAAGAGAATATTTCGTTCTTCGCCTGACTGGAATCTGCTCTAGCGATTCGGTCTCCCTGAAACTGAGACCCAAAAAGAGACACCCTTTTACATCAAGCAAATAATAAATCACACTAACTTTATACAGAAAGTTTCGCTCCACTATGGGATTAAATTTATTGTAGTTATTGCTATGATAGATTAGGGCTGTCTTTAACCATGTCTCCTGTTCCTTAAAAATATCAATTATCAACACGCGCCCGCATAGGCTTAATATCTTTTGTACACCCATGTAACTGTCATTAAATGTTCTGACAGCAAAATCTCCTCCTCTTCTCCCAATCTCAACATACAGGAAACCTAACCTTTAGTTACAGTTAAAAAAATATGCTTATTCATCTTACAACATTAAATGAATTTACATAAACAGATTACAGCATTTGACATTACACAAATAAATCGTTTGTCCCCTTTGGAAAATATATTAGCATTCCACAAAATGAGTACAAAGAAAATGCAATGTTCTTGCTATAATAATACAATTGTGGCTAGATCATACGATATAATTATATCTATGCCTGGTGACTGCTTTCAGTGAAAGTTATAGACTAGTGCCTAGCCACACAAGTAAGCATAAAATGATCCTCCCTTGCCACTAGAAATATCTATCAAAAAGGAATAAGTGACTATCTCCTATAATCCAGAGTTATTACCTGCATCTCACTATTCAGTTTTAAAGTGAACAATCCACACCTGACATTATCTTACAGAAATGACAGTTAATTTTTTGCTGACTCTTAACTCAATGGTAAGCATTCGTGGACTGATTCTACGCCTAATATCTGTTATTGTAAGTTTAACATTTAACCCATGATAAACCGTAACAGTTTAAGCACCACTTAATAGCCGTAGACAGCGCTACCTTATCACTGAATAAATTACTAGGAGAAGTCCTCAGAAATAAATTCACTTCCCAAACAGATATATATAAAAGCTAACATGAATCTAATATTATAATTATAAGATATGTCAACTCACCCCGAAAATGACTAGAACATAGGCAAACACATTCTAGTACTGTGTTAAAGTTTGCCTTATCTCATGATGGTCATCTACGGGCCAGGAAAATTTACGAATGTCTTTGTCTATTAAAACCAGTCTACTCTTATAGATCACAAGGGACGCTCCCCCCGGACACATGGCCTGCATATTTCTACAGAAGTTCGGCGAAAGACGTAATCTAGAGTAAGACAACAGAAATCGTGCGAAAGTTCCCCAGGTAGAGAAATACATAACATTATGCTCTATCTTGTCTAAGGGCAAAACTCAAAGACTGACCGCGGGTTTGTCTCCCCCTGTTTCCAGGATGCATAATATTATGATCCGAAGCAGCGTTCTGGAAGCCAAACACAGGGACCCTTTCGCTCGTGATCAAAGGCTTTAAAGCGACCAGAGAAATTCCCCTGTTCGGCCGGACCAGGTGCGTGTTGACGTAACACTATCGTTCGCTGACCGCTACAGGCCGGAACGTAAGCAAACCTCGGGTGGGGTTTGAGAAGGTGAAAAAGTTTGGCCACGAAGGTAGAAAATGAAAGAAAAAGAAAATACAAAATGACGAGGAAAACCAGGACATTTAAAAAGTAATCAAATTATGGACAAGATGGTAAAATAGATTATCGGTCACGTGACATATATTTTTAGATCTTTGTACACATAATAAAATGCTAAAGTTATTGTTGTTATGAGAGCTAAACAACAAGAAATATGTACTTGTGGGCAACATAAAGTGTTCCACTTTGTTAGTGAAAACACATACAGTAGTTAGCAGAGGATGTGGTCTCCATGTTACATGAAATATGAGCCTTAGTGAATGAACCTTATATATAAACCGCCGAAGTCTTAAATACGAACATCTAGTTCTCGAGTTCTTCCTTGCGACAGACTGACCGACAGACAAAATCAACGCGCTTTTTGAAATTTTCACTTGCGAACGCGCTCAAAATGCATTTTGCTTTTTTGCAATTGTCAGCTGGAAGCGAGCTTAAAATATGTTAGACACAATAAGCTGTTTTGAACACGTTACCTTAGATGTATTCAGTGTATTAATTTGTCATACGTTTATTTCTTACAAAATTGAGCACAGATATAATTCTCTGACACGGTCTTAAAATTTGATTTTGCCATTGCACCGCCGAAATTTTATTCTTCTTTGTCGAATACCATTTGTTCTCTTTTAAATAGTTTGTTTTCTTCTTTTCCAAGTTTAACTGTCAGAAGTCTCTTCTTTCTTATAAGTTTAACTGTCAGCAGTTTCTTATTTCTTATAAGTTTAACTGTCAGCAGTTTCTTATTTCTTATAAGTTTAACTGTCAGAAGTTTTTTCTTTCTGATAAGTTTAACTGTCAGCAGTTTCTTCTTTCTTATAAGTTTAACTGTCAGCAGTTTCTTCTTTCTTATAAGTTTAACTGTCAGCAGTTTCTTCTTTCTTATAAGTTTAATTGTCAGCAGTTTCTTCTTTCTTATAAGTTTAACTGTCAGCATTTTCTTATTTCTTATAAAAACTTTAACTGTCAGAAGTTTCTTATTTCTTATAAGTTTAAACTGTCAGAAGTTTCTTATTTCTTATAAGTTTAACTGTCAGAAGTTTCTTATTCTTATAAGTTTAACTGTCAGCAGTTTTTCTTCTTTCTTATACGTTTAACTGTCAGAAGTTTCTTATTACTTATAAGTTTAACTGTCAGAAGTTTCTTATTTCTTATAAGTTTAACTGTCAGAAGTTTCTTATTTCTTATAAGTTTAACTGCTAGCAGTTTCTTCTTTCTTATAAGTTTAACTGTCAGCAGTTTCTTATTTCTTATAAGTTTAACTGTCAGAAGTTTCTTATTTCTTATAAGTTTAACTGTCGGAAGTTTTCTTATTTTCTTATAAGTTTAACTGTCAGAAGTTTCTTATTTCTTATAAGTTTAACTGTCAGAAGTTTCTTATCTCTTATAAGTTTAACTGTTAGAAGTTTCTTATTTCTTATAAGTTTCCAAAGTGTTTAAATATCCAAACCTATACTTGTTCCACTTTGAAGAGCTTAAGGACGTTAACGAGTATAAACTGTAGAACAAGGTGGCCAGTTCATCATCTCTGAACATTTTAAACAAAATAAATAGGGGAAACCCGAGGCCTGTAAAACATTGAATAAATAAAATAGGGGAAACCCGAGGCCTGTTAAACAGTAAATATAATAAATATAGGGGAAACCCGAGGCCCCTGTAAACAGTAAATAAATAAATAGGGGAACCCGAGGCCTGTAAAAACAGTAAATAAATAAATAGGGGAAACCCGAGGCCTGTAAAACAGTAAATAAATTAATAGGGGAAACCCGAGGCCTGTAAACAGTAAATAAATGAATAGGGGAAACCCGAGGCCTGTAAAAACAGTAAATAAATAAATATTGTACACATAAAGGTATGTTTCAGGCACGTCGTGAGACAATAAAGAAGTAGAAAACTAGACAACAAAAAAAATATAGAAGTGATATAGGCTCGCCGAGAATCGAACCTGGGACCACATCCGATATCAGCAAACACAACAACACTGGTAGCTTCGGAAGTATGAAATCCTCACTCTATCATAAAACTGCCAACTAGGCACCCACAAAAATAAGTGCATCGTGGGACAGGGGTCATTATCGCGATTTTCCCACATACGCAACACCGGATTGTGTACTTCAGGGCGATTCCAGCTAATTAATGACGCAATCACTTCCGCGCGTTCATCCCCCAGTTATCTCCGTTACAGATCATGCTCGTACTGGCGAACGACCACATGTATTTTTTCTCCTGTTCCTCCTACATAGGGTTACTCCTTGTTATCACTAAGTGCTATCCATAAATGCATTAGTGTTTACTGAACAGTTGCCAAAATCTCCCCTGTGGTCTTGTGCGGAATCTAAAGATTTTAACTAGCTGTCTTCTTGCACAGCCGGTCATGGTCATTACACTGTTATGGTGGCTGGATGATCCGTTCCCCCTTTCTTCCTATACCATCGTTCCCTCTAGCTTTCTCTTTTTTTAACTGCTCGTCCACGAGTGTTTTGACATCTTTCATTTTTATGGTAACCTGAGGTAGTTTCAAGTCTCCTTTGCTACGTCTGGGTCGCACAGTTATTCCACACTAGATATTGCACAGCAGTTTTTCAGTGAGCGTCCTTCCTACTGCTCAGTTGCAATTCAACTGTGTTTTCGGATGTACTATTGCTTAGTGCATTTGTCTATCTCCATGTTCAGCTTACACAATCACGAGTGACGATCTATCTGTGCCAATATATACATGAATCCAGCAATTACTTTCAAAAGTGCATCTTACCATAACTATTATGAATGAGTGCTTCCGCTTTGTTCTAAGACGTTAGGTTATCCTTTGAACACAACTTCAGTCACAGGGAATGGTTCTCTTTCATCCTTCGTCAAAGCTCTGCTTTCCTTCATTAAACGGAATTTTTTTTCGTCAGAGTGGGTGGCTTCAACCTCCGTGTTATGGCATTGAGTATGTATACGATCTCTTTATCTCACAGTTACAACCTATAAAATTGTTCTGCTCCAGATCTTCCCACTTCCTTAGTCACGCCATGCTCTGGCCTACATGGTTCGTGGCGACCTTTACTCTACTACTTTCACTGATCACAATTCACGCTTCGTGGTAGGCTTCGCTCTTTTCTCCTCAATCTGACTATAAGCATGTAATCTTCCGTAATTTCCAAGTGTGAGCCGACACAACCAAAACCTTTTATTTCTCCATTAACTGCCCGACACTGTTCAAAGCTGATTTCCCAAAAACAGCCTGCAAGATAAAATCTTAACTTCTGCTATCACATCACGAACAGACATTCCCCACCCCCTGTGTCAAATGCCTAAACAAGAGGCACGACAGCAAGAAAACATATTAACTGTACCTACACCGATTAGTCTCCTACCAAAACCCAAATGACATACTATATCCAAACCCAGTAAACAATTGCCAATGGGCACAAATCTCTGAAAGCCGCCTGTATAACTTTATATGAAATTTTGCGGAAAACTACCAGGCGTACAGATGTAGAGATAAGAAAGGTTCGCCGTCAAAATATAACAAAGGACAACCGTCAGAAAAGTTGGAAATAAAATACGCACCTTTGGTCGGATAGGGTCCTCACCTAGGTCATAAACCATTGTAATAACATCACTAACCGGTCGCCCCCTAGCCGAAAAACGCAACCACCTCTTCAAGGGGGGAACAAACCTGGCATGCTTGGTCTATGCGTGTTTAACTTTTCAGCAACCCCGACGGAAATCAATGGGACCGTAAAATTGGAATGACCTTTTTTCCGAGGGTATAAAACACATTCCACCCGAACCATGACAGCTGGGCGGGGTTTCGAGGTAATTTATATTGTGTGAATTAACAGAACCCATTTTTAAAAATGTTGGTACCCCACCATCTCTCTCTATCATCACCACACCCCTCAGGAACTTTCTCGATTAGAATTACATCATGTCTATACAAAAAAATATTGTATTGTTATGCATGATAACTGTACCATGTTGGCCTGGGGACAACCCCGCCTATGTAAATTATCCCCTCCGTGTCACAACTTCCTGCGTCTATCTGGTGTTTTCCGAGGTTTATTTTGTTATATTTTAAGATTACCATACCCCCTGCGACAGAACACAACATACCACCGTTATATCCAATGACCACGAGGATGTAAAATAAAATAAATACTTTAATAAATATACGAAAAAGTAATACCTGAGTTTTATATTTAACCAATGTAAAGACAATCGCCCCCCAGTGACAAGTGCTTAGGGCCGTTGGTCATTCTAGTCAGCAAAGGGACGGGTTCGACACTCACGGTCAGTATTGGTTCCCACCCCCCAGTCCACTCCACCCCTCACAAACAACACACCCCATCGGTTACCCAACTAAATGAGGCCTTAGTGATTATTCCCCACTGGTCAACATCCCACACTACTCCATCTCCCCGTTCATACAATCACCATCTAACACTTTCCCACTCCCCCACGGAACAACGTTCCTACTCGGTACAATATATCACAGAGATTATTTAATAACCTAAAAACGAGCAATCATGTACATACTTAAGTCCCCACAAAATCACCCACACAACATACCCCCCCCTAACCATCACCACCAAAACCACCAAACCCCCACCCCAACCTACATCCAAACCCCCCACACCAAACCAAACCCACAATCCAAACAACCAGCAACCAATCACCCCTTTCACCAAAACCCCCACCAACACCACCACACCACCCAACCCCCCCCCCCCCCCCCACACCCCCCACCCCCCCCCCCCAAATCCCCCTAATATACTACTACCCCATCTTACCCCACCCATTAAAATAAAATAACCCTCGCACATAATTACAAATACCCCACCATCCAACCCACTAAATAACGCCCAAATTGCCACCCCCAACAATTCTCATAACCCCTAACCCATCACAACCTCCCCTTAATGTGTGTGACCACACGCACCACCCCAAACACCCATAAGACCAAAAAAAAACACCCCCCCTATCTTGTGGGATTACCCTCATCTATTTTCCCCACCATAATCTACCTTATTCTCCCCAAATTCAACACATTCTATCATTCTTCCTTCCTACCGTTGTACACCAC
>JAMPIV010014541.1:0-284251 GCA_024509875.1 Oreohelix idahoensis | reverse complement strand
TGATGCACTCACAACTTTCTGACCGATTCGTAAGCTAGTCCGATTTATTGAATGAGTTGCTGGTGTTGCACTCAATTTATCTATGGATTATACCTACTATCATACCTTGTGATTTGCTGTGATCTTTTGTCCATGATGTCAACGTTACTGTCGTAAATAAACTGTGTATAAGTTGAAAACTAATTTGTCTTACCCGTTGGTCTGTTTCCTGACCTAACGTTACTGTTGTGTGGGTTTACATCAGACGTTTACAAACCTAAAGAACTCATGACATTCGCTCACATATTAAACACTGTCGGCCACTGCTTGTAATCCCGACATTGCTGACGTCAACATTGTCAGCTGTGAGAGACAGTAGCACTATCTCTGTCATACAACCCCCACACATACACCAACAGAAGTGGCAGCCAAAAGACTCGTGCAACAGAAGTGATGGCTTGTGTGGTCTGTAATAGAAGGGATGACCCAAAACAACAGTAACAATGCCCAACATATGAGGAACATAGATAGCACATAAGGCTGTCACCAGTACCATTTTCGGAAGAAGAAACAAAAACTATATGGAGATACAAACAGAACCATGCTAAGCACTGCTTTCTTTGAAACTAGTCAAGTAGACGTCTGAGAGTGTACGGAGAGGAAGATTAAAATCATGTCAAAAGTCAACAGACAGCGCGAACCGAACGGCGGAGTAGGACGCCTGTCACGTGAGGCAGCTGAAAGATTTCTCTACTAGAAGACAGAAAAAAATAAAAATAAAGGTAGTCCCATAGCAGATACTGCCGTAGGGGAGTGAAGCGTTAGAGACTCCGAAAGACTAGGTCTAGCATCGAGAGGTGGGGGGGGGGGTGACCAGTTTCCTTCCTCGCTGCCTTTTCCTTCCCAAACTCAAGAGCAGAGTCAGGTACCCCCCATCTGCAGATGGGCAGACTTGAGAGTGATGCTACCGTGTTTCAAACACGGCATCTTTGAAGCGAGAAGCGAGCGCTCTAACCATTCGGTCAATCGGATGTTCCTGGAAGACAGTACACGCGATGTAACGAGAGATAGAGAGGGAGAAAGGAGGGGCTGGCCGCACACACGGCACGTTTATATCCATCAACAATGCTTTGTTTTTCATCCGATCATCTCTCTCATAATAAATGTACATATAACCATACCCAGGGTTGGCTGCGGTATTTGCGGGACCCCTAGACTTACGATTATAGTTATGCTGTAGCAGGTGTTATGTCAATATGCAGCTAATAAATACAACTGTTGTTTTATTTGTAATACAATGTAATAGCATACTTCCCTTACATCTAATTTGAAATAACCTTCGTTTCATACATTTTTTTTTTTCAAAGCTGTATGTTGGAATCTCAGCGCAGGGCCCCCTTAGAGCGCGCGACCCGAGTGGGTCAAATAGATTAAATTTGCATAAGACCGGCCCTGACCATAACCTTTTAAAATTAAATGTTGTCTCCTTTTGGTGAGGCCGGCCCCGTTCAATCATAACTGTTGAGGTACACAAAGACTTAAGCTTCATACTAGACCAGCGTGGGCTTCGCCTTTAAGAACACATGCTTCCTGTGACATTTTAAAAAGTCTTTGATCTCCCAACATATGGATTTTTGTTATCTCGTACCAGCACGTTCAAAAGTATCTTACAATAAAAATTGTTTTAAAACCATAGTTAAATCCTACCGTTTCAAAATTGCTCCGCCCAATGGCGGTTTTAGATAGTGCGCGGCCTTTGGCAAGACTTAAATTGCAAAGGCCCCTTTTAAATAAATTCCTATTTTATCTTCTTTCACCTTTTAACTCTCTTAAGAACATGGGCCTTTAACAAACTGATGCCAAGTCCTCCCTGCCCCGTGTCATCAACTCAAGATCGTTCCATGTCTTTTCCATACCCTACATGTCTGTCACCAGTTCTCTTCTCCATGTGTTCTTTTGTCTTCCTCTACCTGTCTTACCCTGTGAATTCCAGAGCAAGAACTGTGGAGTAATGCTATCAGCAGGTTTGCTCAATGCGTGTCCTATCTATCTCCACCCGTGTGCTACCGGGGCCCGAACGGGGAGCATAGAACAGTAACACTGTTTATTTCTCACTGAGTGCCTGATAACATACCTTTGAGTGTTGTATGTTTATTTATTTACTGTTTACGGGCCTCGTCGGCGTCTGTGGCCTAATGGATATGAACGCAGTTTCATAATCCAGATATACCAAGTTCGAAACCTGCTGCAGGCGGTTTGGTAGCAGATCGCTTTGTGTGGATTTTTAACAATGGTATAAGCGCCGTACCGTTCAGATTGTCTGGTCTTCTACTTCTTTATTTCTCACTGAGTGCCTGATAACATACCTGTTGAGTGTTGTTTGTTTATTTATTTACTGTGGCCTACCATGCATGACGGCGACTAAGGAGGGTTGGACAACCATCCTGCAGAAGTTTAAAACCACAACAACAACAAAACTTCAATAAACTATTGTATCAACAAGCATATATTTGTGCGCGAGGGCCCTAAGACCCTAGGTTGCCTATGCCTAAAACCGCCACTGGATCCGCCTAGAAGAAACCTTTTCTGCGCAACCAGCTGAAAAAGCACTAATTTATCTTCTTCGTTGATACTTAGCAGCCGACTGTCTAAGCAGTCAGCGGCCATCACGCCTGGTGGCGTCTTGTAGGTCAGCAACAAACTGCTTCCACTTTGTTCGGTCGGCGGTCATCATTCATACAGTACCCCAGCTCTGGTTCATTCTTTGCATCTCGGCCTCCGCAGTTCTCCACCAAGTTGTTTTTGGTCCACCTATCTTTCGCTTTCCTTCAGGGTCCATAGCATAATTAATTTATGCATTACTTAAACTCTGTGGTTTGGCTATCTCATGAGAATGGAGCCCAATAAATTGCCACAACGCGCCTACAACACTAGGAGATCTGTGTTCAGGATGTGGGTGTCGTAAATTTGATAGGTAGTATAGATAGATTTGGGCCTTCTGAATAGAACAGGCAAAGTGGTAAATAATGAGATTTAAAGTATGAGAAATAGAGTTCACGAGTGAATAGTTTAAGTGTAGAATCTGTCACTGGATTGAGAAGATACTCTAGTCCAGCCTATCTTTACGACTGTAATTTGTTAACAGACCATTCTACGCTCCATACATTTAACATATATGTTTAACTAAATACACACACACACACACACATAAAGTCATGTGACAACAAGACACACAAACGTGAAAGCTATGGTAAATGGAGTATGGATTTTGGGCTGAGCTGACCAACACAAGTAATTAAGTTTTGTTAAGTTTATTATCATATAAACTGTTCACAACATCCAACATATATAAATCAATAAAATCATAGGTTACAGAATTTGAAAAATACCCCCAATAAATGTCATCCCCTCTGTTGAGAAAAGTTCCCGCAGAAGTTAGTAACCCCAAAAGGTCAAAAGATTAACACTAGGGTATAGGAATAGACAATAACGTAAAGAACAAAGTTCCTAGTTAATCTATCCTGTAAAAAAAAATAACAGTATTAGCGAACAAGAAAAGACAGAAGTGAGTACAATGATTATACAAAAAAAGAAATATTCATTCCTCTTTCTTTCACTCTGTCAATCTGTGGCCACATTCAATCTCGCTTACCTACTACTTGTGATAAACGAGCGCCAAGGCCTTATAGCTCTATCTTTTCCTACATCTCTCGTATTTTATTTTCTCCCACATTTGTGCTCTTTCATTCCACATTTTCTATCCCACATTTAATATTTCATCGTTGTGATTACTCGCGACCGGTAGGGGACAAGAGTGATCCTGTGAATGAGTGACCAGAGAGGCTCTCAGGGATTGGTTGTATGGGCGGAGCTGTAAGGCACTGGTCCAAGAAACCCACATTGGACCCAGAAATATAATCTACCGCGTAGCTTGCTATAGAGAGGAGTCCAGGTTTTACATTGTGAGGTAGAGATTAAAAATCCCTATAACGCCTAGCCTAAATACACGTGTTTATTCAGAGTGGATAATAATAATTCATTTATGTGGTGAATTGTGTTCGTAAAGGATTTTGCGAAGGGAAAAAGAAGGTTAGTAGATCTTATACAGATTATTAATACATTTTCTTATTCTTTGTTTATTTTAACCTCACAGCTAAATGTGCGAAAGATAGAGTTTCAATTAATTCTTTGCATAACTGATTAATAAAATCAGAAGATTTTCCTAGAAGATGATAGGATGATAGGAGGTCATTAATAGTTCATACTTCACCTTCATCATCATCACAGTCTCCCATGTGCACACACTCTCATGCACAAGATATTTAACATCATTAGAATTGAACTCAGAGAGAGATCAATAATGAGCAGTAGTATAAATGAAAGTCAACCAGTGATGTTAAGTGTGAAAACTTACGAAGACTTTTGTGTGTCTTCAGTTCATCAGAAGTCTGAGTCTACACGCAACGTGTCTGACGTCTAGCCAGAAATAAGTTATCAAAAAACGGACATTTGGCTAGCAGAATTCGCCATTGGACATCTTTCATTCCTCAATTAAAAAGGAATATTTTTTCACCCACAATTCAGAAGGTGGACGCAGCATTTTTCGTCACCCCATATACTGCTGGCTCACAAGTTCAATACAGAGTTATCACAAGTTCAATACAGAGTTATCACAAGTTCAAATCACTCGAAAGATCATTATTATCTGAAGTCAAGCAAAAGAGCTCAAAAGTGGAATCTCATATTTATACCAAGTGCAACACACTCTTAAGCGCATTCTATGAAGCAGACTCTAAAGTATATTTTATGAATCACGACTACATACGCAAGATTATGAGTCTACATATTACTAACATATTGTGAAGATAACCAGTCTGGCCAGTACCCTCGGGAGATTAGACAACAGACCTTTTGTTCATATGACAGCTATTAACTGTTGATCAACACTACAGAGATATACTCAAACAGTGAAGGTCACACCAACACATTCAAGACATATAAGTATGGCAGTATATATCTCTCGTCAACGTTCTCAGTCCAAAGTTAGAACAACAGTTTTTAGGAAGCATCAGAACGTCCTCGACATTAGAGATACCCCACTCGACATAACGTATAACAACTTGGGACATTTTCTATGCAACATGTGAATCATCATATCAATGAAGAAGCATTTCCGAATCTTTTGGCCAGAGACACATGGACTGTGTCGATTACTCACCATTTTGATAACACGTATCATATCACATCATCATCATTTCGCTTTGCACCAGTTCATTCTTAATTTACTACTACTTAATTAACTGCAATTTTATTATCTCATCTGCGTGTTTTGTGTGAATCGTCTTTCACCATCATCACGTTCTAACCATTACTAACCCTATATGTGTGGATATTTCATTAATAAACCCAACGATCGTTTGATCATTATCTAGTTTGTTAATGTATCACTCGTGCTGTCGGTGTTACATATTCACATATAGGAACATTTCTCTACTCAGATGAGGTTGGGGGCTTTTTCTTTTACAGGATCTAAGGGCAGAAGCTAAGGTCGTGGGGAAACAGAACTCTTTCCATAATTAATTAGAAAACACTGTCCAGTGGAAAGCATTCGCATTCCCGTCTTCTTGTCCCTATCTCGAATAGGTCTTTATTCTTTCTTAACGAGCCAATTTCTAGAGACCTTATACCTAATATCTCATACGCTATTCCTGGCAAAAACTACTGTCGTAGTTGCCCCATGACACACGACACGACACTACTCTTGAACATAACTTCAGTGTATATTTAACCTAGTCCAGTGTGGTGCTTCTCCAAGTGAGCCCCAGTTCCTCCAAGAATGATTAATTTTCCTAATGGGGAACGCCCGCTTTGATAGTGCTTATTGGATATGATAAGGTTCACGTCAGGCAGTTAATGTAGAAAAATATAAACTGCGATCAAGTGATCACAATGGACAGTACACAGAAGTCCCGATATTTAAAGGAAATGTCTGGTGGGTAAACTTTTAGAAACCAATAATGATAATGAAGGTATCTCCTATCGGCTTTTCTCTCTCTCTGGGGGTTGAGTGCCGATTATGGACCCAAGTATTCTTTCTGGATAAATCCACTTGAAAACATAATGGTCAGTATTCGGGAACAATGTTATATAGATATTTGGCCACCACGGGCTGATAATATTGGATGTAAAAAAATCGAGGTATTTTGCATGTCCAGTTATAATTTATTCTTAATGTTTATATGTTTGGGCTCTCTCTCTCTCTGGATGAAGCAAGAGGACCGCACAGGTCAAAATCTAAGACCTGATAATAATTAAGAATGTTACTGGAGCTATTCAGACCGCTGGCAGGCTGGTTTGTGATCAGTACTAGATTTAAGGAGAAAATAAAACATTAAATCTTACTTACTTACTTAGTTGTTCCCCTTCTACCGTGAGGTGTGGAGATTTGGAAGAGAGAGCGCCAGACTATCCTATCGGCTGTCTTCCTCCTGGCCTAGTTCCATTCTAGTCCTCGGTCCTTCAAAGATTGTCTAATGTTGTCCTCCCAGCGGACTCTGGGTCGTCCTGGGGGTCTGGATCCCTGGCTCTTTCTTTCCCATGCTTGTCGTGGTAGCCGATCTTCTCCCATTCTGCAGACATGGCCAAACCATCTTAGTTGGGACTGTTCTACTTGGGTCTGCAGGGGGTGGCATTTTAGGCCTTGACGTATCGTCTGGTTGCGGACCATGTCTCTTCTTGTTACTTCAACCACCTTCCTCAGATAACTCATTTCTGAGGTTTGGATCTGGCTTTTATGGGTTGTAGTCATTGCCCATGACTCGCATCCATATGTCAAGACTGGGACATAGAAACATTTAATCACAATATCAATATTATATCCTATCACGCGCAAAATTAAAATCTCTTTTACACTCCGTCATTTAATTAAATTAAAAGCACACGTGTCTTTGCCTATCGTGTCACGCTTCGCTCGCCTGGTACGGGCTTGGGTTTTAAAGGAATGAGCCTTTTGTTCCCTTCCCGCCCCGGTAAAACTGTCAGCGTACAATATCAGTGTTAATTTAATTTTATGACTACTTTACAAATATTGCTTGTAATTACCAGCTATATGTTTCGCCACATGATATTACACTAGTCATTTACACAATTACACATAATGGATTTAGGAGTAAAGTTATATTCCGTCAATAGTCAGTCGCCTAATGTATTTATTTAGTCAGTTAAAACATCTCTTTCTGTATGAAAACGGGTGATTAAGTTTACTTAACACTGGAAAGATTTAGCTGTGCGCCATTTACTACGCTAGTCAATTAACACATAGAAATCCCAGTGAATTATAATGAGGAACTTAACACATTAAATCACTTAAATGCTAACATATATATTACCGCAAACAGAAAAATGAAACAGTTCTCCATGAAATCTAATAATCCACTTTTTACAATGGCTGTAGAATAGCGAGCTAGATATTTCAAAAATTTCCGAAGCGACTAGATACAGACTTTTGGAGTACGGATTATTTATACTAAAATGGCGTTATTTCGCTCACTGATGCCAGAAATCGCGCCTTCGGCTGTATCAGGGCAAATCTACGGTTCGATTCCCGAGAGATTTCTTGCTCACCGATGCCGACCAATAACATAGACGTTTGCTAGCGAGCAGACCGTCTTTGATCTCGTCTCTCTCTGTAGATAATTACGTCCCCTTGGATCCAGAACAAACGAATGTGGTCGGTAACTGTGGTTATCGCCCCTTTTTTCATTCGCTTAAGTCCCCCTGAGAAATGTAACCATCAAAGGTACGTATTTTGTCTTATCGCCCTTGATTCTTCAAACAAACAACCCGTTATCTTTCTACGCGCGTTCTTGTCTGATCTGTCACTATTCAACGATTGCCAAATGGCTCTTACTCGCTGGCTGTTACCTGTCCGATCGTGGACTAGCTAATAGGTCTGTTTGTAAACACTCATTAGTGCCTGTAAGACAGAGAAGGAAAAAATAGGCGTGGCTTCACGGCGTGCGTTGAAAAACCCTACATGCTAATGAGGAAACGAGGTACATGGATTTCTGAGGATCTATTCACGTATTCCACGTCACAGTGGGCAAGACCAAGAGAGATTGACAGACAACATCACAGACGTCCTACAACAACAGGAGCTCACGGCAGCCAAGGAGACACACTTGGCCCAAGAACGCAACAAAAGTTCAGCTCCACACTACTTTACTTCACGGCAATAGTGGAAGAAACAAAAGTAAAGTAAAGTAGTGTACATAAACTAAATACATTACAACAACTTAATACAAATCTATAAACTCTTTCCCGTACAGCTTAAATGTTCATACTTGTCAAATATGAGACACAACAATACTATTGGTTGTTTGTTACAAGTTTTGGAACGAGGATGAAGCAAGTCAAGCAGAACCCTAGAGAACTCAATTACCTGAACAAAGAAAGACAAAAAATAAACGCTACGTCAACAAGAGCAGGATTCCATTCTATGTGTGTGTGTTTTTTTTCTTCTTCAAACCTTCATAAATTCAAGCTCAGGAGATCCCTCGCCACTGGAATAAATGTCATCTATTCTTTTACGTTTTTAACTGCCTCCTTTTATTTCAATTATTTCTCACACATTAAAAAATAAAGCTTTAACAGGTACTTGTGCCGACGAGAAAAGATAAGGTGTTAATACTAGACCATCAGTGCAAACATAAGAAGAACCAAACACCAGTAGAACATCAAGTTACGGGCGTGTATCATTGTTATATATCCTGCATTTGTTTTGTTACTAATTTGTCGTCCCCCCCCCCCTTTTTTTTCCCCCCTGTTCTGTTTTTGCGTGGACTACATCATCATTTTCACCACTTCCCTTTGCTCTCCTTACGGAACATGAACCACCACTTCAGCTGGCTCCTTACGGAACATGAACCACCACTTCAGCTGGCTCCTTACGGAACATGAACCACCACTTCAGCTGGCTCCTTGCAGAAACTCTGCACCAATCATTCACAACATGCTCTTGTAGAAGTGATGTCTGTGGCTATTTGTTTTCCATAGTGAGGCTGCCAGCTGCCATACACAACCATCATATTAGTTACGTTACAAGACAGGCCTAAGGGTGCTACAGGCTTAATCTTTCTTCGTGTCTTCAGTGACTCACGGGAACTACGCCGGGGCGATGACGACATGTAGGCGTGACTTGCCGATATGTCAGCTGTGTTATGTTTTTATTATTTCCGGGACACTCGTCTTTATCGAAGTGTTATATTTGACTAGTATTATGTCTCAGGGCTTGTTGTATTTTCCATTCCGTTACTGGCCTATGCTCCGCGGGGAGCTAGAGGGTAGTGAGCCGTTTTGGTAGAAATAGTAATTTTAAAAGGCAACAGATATCGCCAACTGCGGAGAAGGAAGCCTCTCACTTGATCTAGCTGAAAGATTCCTATACCTGCGTGGGCTTTTAAAAAAAAAATTTTTTTAAATCCCTATATTTGTCCCGTGATTCGTCGTATCTCAGTCGTACGCTTCACAAGTGCTCTCATGAACAAGAAAACAAAATCAGATGCCCAACAGCACAAGAACTAGCTGACAGAGAGGTAACAAAGCTAATAAGGAGACAGAACTGGGAAACGAAGAAGGGTCTTCAAGAAATAGCAGGAAGGGAGAAAACTTAAAATCAACTAGGCCCGGTGCAGTTCTCAGATGTGGGGGAGAGAGAGAGAGGGAGAGAGAGAGAGAGAGAGAGAGAGAGAGAGAGAGAGAGAGAGAGGATATCTGAGAAAACAAATTTTTTTTAAAAAACTCCTACTCCCTCTTGCATGTCGTAAAAGGCGTATACTATGAGGATGTGCACGTGACTAGCATCCTTGTTTTAAAAAAACTGATAAAGAATAAAGAAACCACGCCTGCGGGAGCACGTGCTTTGGTGCAGTGTTCCTTCAAGGAGCCAGCTGTAGTGGTGGTTTTATGCTCCGTAAGGAACGAAAACAAGAGGATCAAAGAACCTTACGGGCTCAAAACAAAGAAGACAGGGAGGACCTCAACATGGAAAACGTCATCGACAGTGCCCGTCAGAACATACCACACTGACATGTACCGGCAGGAAAGAAGAAAAAACTGACACTAAAAATATCAAAAAACCTTAAGAACTCAAAACGAAAAGCAGAAAGGAAGACCTCAGAATGTCATCCGTGACACTGCAAATGTCCGCGACAATGCCTGCCACAATATGTAACGACAGGAAGGAAGACAAACTATGTCAGTAAAATCATCAAAGAACCTTACGAACCCATAACGAAAGGCAAGGGGAGACCTCATCATGCTGTACGTCATATGATAAAAGTTTCCGCGACAGTGCATGCCAGAACATATCACACAGGTAAATAACGACAGGTAGGAAGAAACACTATGACAGTAAAAGCATCAATAAACATTATGACCCTGAAACGACAGGCAGGGGTAGACCTCAACATGTCGAATGTCATATGGTAAAATGTCCGCGACAATGCCCGCCAGAACATATCACACGGGCAAGTAACGACAGGAAGGAAGAACAACTATGACATTAAAAGCATCTAAGAACTTACTAACCCAAAACGGAAGGCAGGGGAAGACCTCAACATGCCGTATGTCATACGGCAAAGTGTCCGTGACAATGCCCGCCAGAACATATCACACTCATATGTAACGACAGAAAGGAAAAAACAACATGTCAGTAAACGCATCAAAGAGCCTTACGAACTCTAAACGAAAGGCAAATGGATACCTCAACATGCCGTACCTCAAATGCTAAAGTGTCCGCGACATATCCACACGCTGACATGTAATAATGCTTGTAGTCATTTCGGGATCAAGTGCATCGACAGGAGGCCTGTTGCGCATTTTAACCCAGATCCACAAGTAGACAATCAGTGAAAAGGTCAATGTATTACCACGGTGACTGCTCCAGCTGGATATGAAAATTACTGTGAGTTCTAGTTATAATGACCAGCGGGCCAATTGAGGTGGTTGTCTTGTAACTGTCTAAGTATAAGAGGATCGAACATACATAAAACAAAGAACTCAGGGGCAGGGGCGTACTTTAAATATTTGACACCAGGGACGGATCCTTCCTCTGGCACCCCCCTTCCCAATGAGTAAAGATACAGAAAAATATATTATGCTTGCATGTAAACTTTTTAAACTTTACATCACTGTCATCATATTGTCCGACGGCACCTCCCTCTTGCCTGTCAACCAAGGTGCATCTCCATTAGTACGCCACTGCTTAAGGGACAACGAGCGTATCTCCTGCTCCGCCTCCTCCTTTTAGCGCCCAGTGGAGCACAGGCCTTCGACACAATCACTCCATGTTCGCTTAAGATGGGCAGTCTGTTCTACCGGGCCTTCGACACAATCACTCCATGTTCGCTTAAGATAGGCAGTCTGTTCTACAATTACAGTATTTCCATTTCTTCCTTGTCTTTATCTATGCCTCAGACTCAGCCCTTTCTGCTGTTCCATTCTCGTGTAATACATCTAATTTAGAGTGACGTTTGCTACTCCAAAAACGGTTGGCTTGAACTTGGATTTGCATTCGATATGCAGATCGCAATGGCCCTATTATTTGTTGCTCCAGATCCGAAATCCACGCGACAGGGCAATGAACTTATCAATTTAGAACAGCTGTTGACCATTCATGCTGTACTGAACTAAAAACAATAAAAAAAAACAGTAAAGTGTAACGATGTGTATATATCGATAACACATAAGGAAGGGAAACCTGAGGCCTGTAAACAGTAAATAAATATTAGACAAACATAAAGGTATGTTTTCAGGCACTCGTAAGAAATAAAGAAGTAGAAAACTAGACAACAGAAAAACAACAGACGTGAGTGGCTTACCCAGGACTCGAACCCAGGACCTTCCGTGCGACAACCCCGCCTAGCTATGCAAGCGAATCACACTATCCTCCCTGCCGTCTAAGCATCACCAAAGTTCTAAAAACTTGGACGGAAGAGGAGCGACTGAAACAAAACCATTTAACAGCGGACGGACAAGATCCACTCAATCATCATCGCCTATTAGCTGCCCAAGGAGGATAGGCCTTCAACTAACGTATGCCAAGTGTTCCTGACCCGTGCCGTCTGCTCTAGATCTTTCCATGTATTCCGTATCCTTTACATTACTGTCTCCAGTTCCCTTTTCAATGGTGTTCTTCTGTCTTCATCTACCTCACTGACCCTGGGCATTACAGAACAAGGGGACTCATCCACATGAGAACAGAGACCCAAAGATGCAGCAATAGAGAATGCAGTCAGCGACCCATAACTTGGCTACTTGCGTCAGGGTCAGCGAACCAGAGCTGACCAAGACCCTACTCCACCTCCACGTGGTGGTCCTGGAAACAGGCTGCATCACTGCAGTCTGGCTGAGAGAGTAGGGATCGAAGAGGGAAGGCAAACCCGGTCCCAAAATATGCCGTGCTGAAGTCGGATGTGTCGACCGAAAGGTGCAGATATCACAGCTCCGGCGTAAACAGACACAACGCAACCAACGTCCTTTTCAGGACGAACGAGGAAGAAGAAGAAGAAAGATCCACATGAGAACAGAGAAATATGGAGAAAATGAAAGATAAGAAGCGAACAAAAGCGAGAAAGACACGACATAAACTAGACGAGTTATCGGAAGGATTTTAAAAAAAAAAAACATTAGATGACAGGTTAAATATAGAAACCAATGCCTTTGGGGCAGGCCTAAACACCATCCATCTAAGCACGCTTATAAAAGTGCATTATGATCCAGACATATTAGCGTAATGGACATAACATATATTAAGATAAGTGTACTAGACATATAAAGTCCCATAGTAGATACTGCCGTAAGGGAGTGAAGTGTTAAAGACTTCACTATACTAGGTCCCAGCTTTGAGAGGTGTGGGGTGACAGCTCCTTCCTCGCTGCATTTACCTTCCCTAACAGCTGGGTAGACTGGTGCGCAAAGCCACCGTGTTTCGAACCCGGTACTTTCGCCGCGCGGGGCCAGCGCCCTAACCACTCTGCCGATCGGACGCTCTCACTAGACACATACCGAGGTGATTCATTCATTCTTTACGGAGCATGAGTCCTGCCCTTGCAGCTTGTTACCAATTGCATCAAAACATTCTTGTAGAGGTGGTTTCTGTAACAATTTGTTAATAGGGCTGCATCGAATAGTGGTTTTTACTATTCGGCCGAATACGAATTCGAATAGTGAGTGAACGTTTGGCAGAAAAAGGTGTGTTCTATAGCAGAGGTTTTCAAACTTTTTTGGTCCGCGGCTCCCTTGACCTGTGCATAAATCACCGCGGCTCCTCTCTATACTACGAAGATCTATATTTATTGATGGACCTTGGCTCATAATATCGAGCCCAACACTTTTCCCAAGCCACCGCGACGCCCTTAGACGAGGGCCGCGACGCCCCTGGGAGCCGCGACGCCCCTGGGAGCCGCGACGCACAGTTTGAAAACCTCTGTTCTATAGGTCTACTGACATTTTTATTATTTATAACGTAATCAATTACAAACACTTGACGTTTCAAAGTTTTACAGAGTTACCAAACGGCGTTACCAAAATGGGGGCAAATATCTTGGAACTATTTAATGCTACTAACTAACCACTAATCAGTTTTTAAATTCAGCTCAAACGCCATTGCTGCATAACACATGCATTCGCTTTAAAAAAAAAAAAACGAGTCTCGCAACATTCTCTGCCAAAGGACGACATCATCATCATCATCATCAGTTGCCATCTCCACAACGGAGGTTGGCTGTAATGGATCTCCAACGTCTTCTGTCTCTTGTCTTGGTGGTACACTCTGATAGACTCTTTCCCGTCCATCTCTTGATGTTATCTTCCCACTTATAGCGCTGTCTTCCCCTTGCACGTTTACCTTCAACTCTCCCTTCTGTTATGGTCTTCTGCAAGGTGTTATGCCTTTTTATGTGGCCAAAGTATTTTAGCTGCCGAACTTTGACCTCTCTCATTAGTTCTCTTTTCATACCTAGATTTTCTGTTGCCTAAAAACGTGGTGCTGACTATTTGTATTCGATTGCAGCATTCTATTCGGCCGAATACGAATAGTTAATTGAATGCACTATTTGGCACCGAATCGAATAAGAATCGAATATTCGATGCACCCCTAGTTATACATGATGAGGTTGCCCCCTTCCCCCCCCCCCCATACACAGTTGCCCCCCCCCCCCCATACACAACCTCATGTTAGACGCCTATTACGACCTGGGTACATCAGTCCTGTTCTTTCACTACCATCTCAGTGACCACCAGGGAATTAATGCTAATGACCTGGATATAAGTTAACGTAGTTGACATAGCAACGTAATGAACTTGCCGAGCGTCCGATTGTGGTTAGAACGCTTGCCTGCTTGCGGTAAAGTCCCGGGTTCAATATATGATAGCGTCACGCTCCAATCTTCCCAGTTGTAAACTGACACCTGACTGCTCTTGATTTAGGAAAGACTAAGGCCGCGAGGAAGGGATTTTGTCATCCCCACCTCATAAGCGTCCGACTGACAGTGTGGTTAGAGAGCTGGTCTCTCGCTGCAAAGGTGCCGGGTTAGATTCACGGTACCGACACGCTCCAGTCTACCCAGCTGTAAATGGGTACTTGACTTTGCACTTGAGTTAGGGAAGAAAAAGGCAGCGAGAAATGGAACTGGTCACCCCAGTCAAGTCAGTCAGTACTGTCAAGTCAGTACTGTCAAGTCAGTACTATTATATGCCTCTAAAACATGGAGAACAACAAAAACAACAACCAACAAAGTTACAAACTTTCACAAATGGGTGCTTGCGTAGAATAGAAGGATTAAAATGGTATGACAAGGTTACCAACGTGGAACTGATGATAAGAACTAGACAAGTGCTGGACCTAGTATAGACAAGTCTCTAACACTTCACCCCTACGGCAGTATCTGCGATGGGACTACCTTTTTACCTCATAAAGCTGAGCCTGGTACAGTGAAGTCTCTAACACTTACTGCAGAATCATACGATACATTACCAAGAAGACACCAAACTATATTGTTCAGACTAAGAACCGGTCACTGCAGACTCATATACCATCTGTTCAACAAACTGAAAATCAGACACACAGATATGTGTTCATGTGGAGAGGACAAACAAAAAGTAGAACATGTCCTGCAAGACGGTCACCTCCATGAGAGGAACAAGTTGGCAGCGTGGCCTCCTTCAACCCAAATACGGAAAAAGGGGGGGGGGGGGGAGAGAGAACTGTATGGTGACGAGAGAAGCCTGTCGGACTGCCGACGTTGTAAGAGAGATGGATGTGGTTATTTGAGTGCAAAAGAAGAAGAGGAAGAAGATAGTAAAGAAGCAGAAGAGGGGGAAGATGATGGTGAAAAAGAAACTCCCTTATGGCTCATCTTGTCATGGGACTACCTTTTCCTGTAATGAACTAGACATACATTAGCGTAGTCAACGGGATGTATTCTTAGTGGACTAGACATAATAATAATAATAATAAATTCTTTAAGCGCCAAACACGGCGCATAAGGCAGAAACCAGTGCTCTCCAGGTTGTTCGTTGTGACGCCACTCCTCTTAGCTCTTGCACATTATTTAGGCCCAACGTTCTTCCTTCTCTTATTATTGTTCTTCTGAGTGTTTCTTTTGGTCTTCCTTTTTTCCTCTTACCCACAGGAACCCAAGTGAGCGCCTGTAATGGTATTCTGTTGTTTTGCATTCGTAGGACATGACCGATATATGACCATCGTCTTTTCCTTATATAGTCGGAGACATATTTCTGCCTAGAGTCTTCTCTTATTTGTCGATTAGTCTTGAATTCTTTCCAACTGATGTTCATGAGTTTTCTAAGACATTTGTTCTCGAATGTATTCAGCTTGTTCTCCAATGATTTTGTTATTTTCCAACTCTCACAGCCGTATGTTAACACTGAGATAACATTTGAATTAAACAGACGAAGCTTGGTATGTCTATTCAATGATCGTAATTTCCAAATGTTAGATAATCTATTGAAGGCGCTAGCTGCCAAAGCAATTCTAGTATGGATTTCTCTTGTTGTGTCACCATCCTGAGTCATTTTACTGCCTAAATAATTGAAACTTTCAACTTTCTGTAGTTTTTCCCCGTTCAAGATGATATCAAAGGTCTCGTTAGAAACGTTCATAGCTTTAGTTTTAGAGGCATTTGGACTAGACATACATTAGTGTAATCAACGGGATGTATTCTTAGTGGACTAGACATACATTAGTGTAATCAACGGGATGTATTCTTAACGTAGTGGACTAGATACATTAAGGTAATCAACGGGATGTATTCTTAACGTAGTGGGCTACTAGACATACATTAGCGTAATCAACGGGATGTATTCTTAACGTAGTGGACTAGACATACATTAATCAACGCGTTGTATTCTTAACGTAGTGGACTAGACATACATTAGCGTAATCAACGGGATGTATTCTTAACGTAGTGGACTAGACATACATTAGCGTAATCAACGCGATGTATTCTTAACGTAGTGGACTAGACATACATTAGCGTAATCAACGCGATGTATTCTTAACGTAGTGGACTAGACATACATTAGCGTAATCAACGGGATGTATTCTTAACGTAGTGGACTAGACATACATTAGAGTAATCAACGCGATGTATTCTTAACGTAGTGGACTACTAGACATACATTAGCGTAATCAACGCTTTGTACTCTTAACGTAGTGGACTACTAGACGTACATTAACGTAATCAACGGGATGTATTCTTAACGTAGTGGACTACTAGACATACATTAGCGTAACGAAATGATGTTTATCGTAATGCACTCAGCATATTATGTAAAGGAGCCGACCATTCCTGAGGAAAATTCTCCGAATCTTTTGGCCGAATACTATCACAAACCAAGAACTACTTAATCGGAGTAACCAAGAAACACGCACACCATTATAGCTGGCAGACGCTGGAGTTGGGTTGGCCACGTTCTCAGAAGAGACCCCGATGTCATCACAAGAACAGCTATGCTATGGACCCCTGAAGGAAAGCGAAAGAGAGGCCGACCAAAAACAAGTAGGCGGAGAACTGTGGAGGCCGAGATGCAAAGAATGAACCAGAGCTGGGGCACTGTACGAAGGATGGCCGCCGACTGAGCAAAGTGGAAGAAGTTTGTTGCTGCCCTACAAGACGCCACTAAGCGTGATAGCCACTGACTGCTTTGACAGTCGGTGGCTAAGGATCAAAGAGAAAAGAAGAGAACCGACCATTAGCGTTAACTGACAAGCATTGAAACAAAACTGCTAGACAAGAGCAAAAGTAGAGAGCGAAGGAACAGAGGGATGACGGAGATTCAAGCAGGAGGATACACTTGGAGATAACAAGGAAAGATGTCAGAGCTCTGGTTTTTGGTCCAGGCACAGGAAAACGGGTGTCTGTCTTATGCAATGGTTACTCATTTGAACCCCATGTGGGTTGTAATTTGAGTGTTCTTTATTCTATACATCATTTTACACTTCTTTTTCTCGTGTTTGGTTCTTCCAGGCTGCAGTTTCGTTGCCGTCTGTTGTGGCGTTGCATAATATCTGTGGTGTTTAATGCCTAATACATGTAGTGTTTATGGTGTATCCCCGTCCGTGCTCCTAGATTAATATCTCTTTTTCCTGTTGCGTTTTGAGAGGTCTGTAGCTTTTTGTTTTACTGTATCTTTTGTTATTATTTTATTGTTAACTGCAATTGACATCTTAAATGTAACTACTGGACATTTGTTGGTTGTTTAATATATTTTTACTTGTAGTTTATTTTACTTCTCGTACCGATAGTGTGTGGTGTCTGAGTGTCGTACATTTTTAGATATGTTAGAGAGATATTTGGTCCCGTCTGAGTAGAGCAGAAGGTGGCGGTATATGAGAAAGAAAGGTGTTGGAATAGATTCCACGAGTGAATAGATTAAGGTGAAGATGTCTCTGGAATGAGTGGTTTCTCTAGTCCAGCCTATCTATACGACTATCTTTAGTATAAGACGACTGCCAAACCTCCCTATAAGTATAATTATAAGTTTACTACTCACACACACACACACACAATTATGTGACAACAAGACACACAAACATGAAAACTATGGTAAATGGATATGGGTCTGACCAACACACAAGTTAAGTTCTTGTTTAGTTTATTATCACTTAAACTTTACAACATCAAACATATAGAAATCAATATAATCATGTTTACAGACATAGGAAAATAACCCAATAAGTGTCCTCCCCCCTGTTGAGAAAAGGATCCCAAAGAAGTTAATAACCCAAAAGGTCAAAGATTAACACTAGGTTATAGAATAGACAGTAAAGAAACGAACAAAGTTCCTACTTAAGCTATCCAGAAAGATAACAGTATTTGCAACGAAAATTAAGGATGGTACAGTTTTCGTAACTAGAAAATATTCACTCTCACTCTGTCATTCGTGGCCACATCAATCACGCCTTACCTAAACTTGGTGTAACATTCTTGGACGTAAACATCCATGCATATGTATCATGATCCAGTAGTTTTATTCTCCGAAGTGGGCCCCAGTCCCTTCACTAATAGTTAATTTTTATAATGGGGGGCGCCTATTTGGTGGTTGATTCTTGGATATGCAATGTCACATCTAATAGCTCAAGTAGGGAAAAAACCGCGATCTTGTGTTCACAGTAGACAGTACTTCCAATAGCTAAAGAAAACATCTGGTTGCTATACTGTTCAATAAGATGATGATGATAAATCCTATCGGCTTGCTCTGGGGTGAGTGCCGATTATGAAACAGCATATTCTCCTGGATAAAATCCACTTGGGAAAATGACTGTCAGAAGTCGGGAAAAATGTTATGTATATTGCCACAGCGGGCTGATAAAATTGAATGAAAACAATCTGGGTATTTTGTAAGTCCAGTTAACTCAAATTTACAGTTAAAATGTTAGTATGTTGCCTTGGCGATTCCTGTTCACACTTGTACTGGGGATGAACGCCAAGGAAAAACGACAACTATTACTCATTCAGTAACTAAGGAAAAGGACCACAATAGAAAACCGCTGGCCGCTGGTTTTGATCCGGTACTATATCAGGAAGAAAAAGAACATTTAACCAAAAATGTCAATATCCTATACTATCACGCGTAAGGGTATGATCTCTTATCCTCTCCGTGACCTAATTAAATTAAAAGGCATATGGTGTCTTTAGCCTATCTTATCGCGCTTCGCTTAGCGAGTACAGGTTGGGTTTTAGGCATACCACCTCTTCCCTTCCCCCCCCCCCCCCCCCCCCGCAAAACAATCAGCACGCAATGTCAGTTATAATTTAATTATAACTACGCACCCTTAACAAATATCGCCTGTCATTAATAGCTATTTGATTGTTGGCGTCTATTGTTTTGACACATGATATTAAACACTAGTCATTTAGAAAATCACACACAATGAAATATAATGTGAATTCTACTCTGTCACTTTATCCGCCACTCATAGCATTATACTTAGTCAGCTAAACCGCATCTTCTGGGGTAAAAAATGGTTGATGGATTTTACATTAAACTGAAAAACTGGTAAGAAAATATCTACGTGTTTGCTATTTCACTAGTCTTAATGCTAGGGAATCACAGTGAATTAGAAATGGTAAAACTTTAACACATTTTAACACTTAAGCACAACTTATTATTATTACCAGAAATCAGAATAAATCCCCACGAAGGCTATTAACGCACTATTTCACATAGGTTCTAGCGTACGCGTTCAGATTATCCAAAATTTTCTGAGAGACCTGATGTCTGACTTGGAGAGAACGCCGTATATATACAGATTTTGTGTAATATCTCTAAAGGATGTGACAATTCACACCTTCGGCATAGCAGGGAAAATCAAGGAGCTTCGTTTCCGAGATAAATGATTTTACTGTTCGCTCTACTCGCGATGCCGAACGACATCAAAAGACATGGACCGTGCGAACGGGCCCCTTTTAGATGTCCGTCCGTTTCCGCAGATCAAAGCTTTACGTCCCCTGAAATGCACGGACATCAAAGGTGGTCGGGAAGTATTATTATCGCCCTTGTATTTCGTCAAGTATCTGGTCTTTTCCCCCACGTGCGTCTATCTAAGTGACCAATGATTGACAGATCAGCTCGCGTGAGAACTCAGGTAAACAAACCAGGTTCGCTCCCCTTGTTAAGACTGCCAGGTGCGAAAGTTGGTAAACACTCATCATCGCATGTAAAACGGGAAAAATAGGCGTGGCTTCAAAATATGAGTCAGACAGACAGCGAAATTCGTGGTTTTTGCGTAGCAAAATTATAAACACTAGATGGGGAAGCAAAGGTGGTCGGATTTCTGTAGGATTACTGAGGCTATATTTACATTTTACGTCACACTGAGAGACGTGACCGAAAAGTCGCCTATATTTTGATGTCAAAGTGTAATCGACGGACTAAACGCGGCGCCCTGCCATTATGAAACAAAACACTGCACTTAGTAAAGAAAGAATGAAACAGATATATATATATATATATATATATATATATATATATATATATATATATATATATATATATATATATATATATAGACACACACACACACATATATTTGCTGTTAAGTTGACTTTCTTTTAATGTTTATTGTTTAAGAAGGAAATAGAATACAACCTGCCTGTGTCTACAGTCTTCTTCTTCTTCTTCTTTGATCCTTAGCCGCCGACCGTCAAAGCAGTCAGTGGCCATTACGCCTGGTGGCGTCTTGTAGGGCAACAACAAATTGATTCCACTTTGCTCGGTCGGCGGCCATCCTTCGTACAGTGCCCCAACTCTGGTTCATTCTTTGCATCTCAGCCTCCACAGTCCTCCGCCAAGTTGTTTTTGGTCTAAGTCTCCCAGGTTAAAGGCAATATATAGTGAACAGTACAGTCAGCTGGACAAGGAAGTAAAACGTCAAACCCGTGCTAACAAAAGGACATTTCTGGATGACCTTGCAAGACAGGCAGAAGAGGCAGCACTGAGAAATAAACAAAGCACAGTATACAAAATAACTAAAATCAGCAGTGGAAAACGAGGTGCAAACAATATTACATTAGTAAGAGATAAGCACGGAAATCTCATCACGACAGTAGAGGGACAGGAAACAAGATGGGCAGAGCATTTCAGAAAAACTCTGAATAAGGAACCACCAGAGACACAATTGAATGTTCCTGAGGCTGAAAATGATCTAGATGTTAATACAGACATCCCACGAAATGAAGAAATCATCACAGCAATCAAAGGGTTAAAGAATGGAAAAGCTCCTGGTCATGATAACTTAAATGCAGAGCTATTTAAGACAGACCCAGACTAGCAGCAGAACTATTAGAATCACTATTTGCACAAGTCTGGAAAACAGGGACAACACCAACAGAGTGGAGAAAAGGAATAATTGTCAAATTGCCCAAGAAGGGAGATCTTGCAGACTGCAATAATTGGAGAGGAATCACTCTTCTCTCAGTTCCCAGCAAAATACTAGGCAGGATAATTATACAGAGAATCTCAAAAGCAGTAGACCACAAACTGAGGAAAGAACAAGCAGGATTTAGAAAGAACAGAAGATGTGTAGATCATATATTTACCCTCAGGAACATTATAGAGCAGTGCTCAGAATGGCAAAGACACTGTACATTAATTTCGTTGATTTTGAAAAGGCTTTTGACAGTATACATAGGGACAGTTTATGGAAAATACTGAGGGCTTATGGAATTCCAAGCTGCATAGTGTCAATCATAAAAAGCCTTTATGCCAACTTTACGTGTAGCATTGGGCAGAGCAACCTAACCTTTGAAGTGAAGACAGGAGTACGACAGGGATGCTCCTTATCAACCACTCTATTTTTAACAGTCATAAACTGGGTGATGCGCCAGACAACAGAGGGCAATCCAAGAGGAATAAGATGGACTACATTTTCTACATTGGAAGATCTGGAATATGCAGATGACATTGCACTGCTAGCACATTCACATCAACACATCCAGGAAAAAACGGATAGACTTAATAAGTATGTCTACAGTCGCGGGTTCAAATTTCTGTAAGACACGTAAGTTTCACTACTCACCTAGCTTACCTAAGTAACGACTTTCAACTTCGCTGACAATATAAACAACAAAACACAAAAATGCACTGGATATTAAAAATGATACGCATGCAGCATGTACGTCTCTCCCATGGCTATTGGTAATCATTACCTCATACTTGTAGTCAACAGCTCAAAACAGTCCGTGGCTTTGATTGCTGTGACCAGACCCTCCCGGAGATCACATGAGGCCCTGGCCATTTCGCACAGCGATGGTAAACAATGTAATGCAAAGAAAGGCATGTTTAAACAAAAAGGCTCCAGTGAGGATTCCCCCCCCCCCCCCACCCCCCCCCCCTTTCACCTCTGTGGTGAAACCCGAACCAAAAGGCACTGGTCTCCCCTTTTGTATGGCCTGGCCTGAATCTATGATTCATCATGTGACGTATTCTTTCCAGAACGTTGTCTCCATTACAGCTGCTCTGAACGCATCACGATTCTGGGCAAGTCGACCTGCATCAGCCAAAGACAAGTTCAGACTCTCTGTGATGTCCTGGGTCCACCGTCGTCTAGGTCGACCCCTTCCCCTTTTTCCAGGGACCATGCCTTCCATCACTGTTTTTTCCAGGCTATTATGTCTTTTTATATGAAAAATTTCAGCTTCCTTATTGCGATGGTATTTAGGAGCCAATGTTCCTGTACGTTTAGTGAGTGCAGTACTTCTCTGTTGGTCTTTTTTTCTGTCCAGGGTATTCTCAACATCCTTCTGTAGCATTTCATTTCAAATGATGTAATCTTTTTTGCAACTGTTTTATTGAGTGTCCAAGTCTCGCAGCCGTATGTTGCCACTGGGAATATACATGCTCTGATCAGTTGTAACTTTGTTTCTTTGCTTGTGCCTTGCCATAGGTTTTTCATCTGTATTAGTTTTATGTGAAGCAATTGCAAGTCTTCTTTTAATTTCTACTGCACAGTCGCCAGAGCTGTTGATGATTGATCCTAAGTATTCGAATTCATTAACACTTTCCAGTTCTTCGTTATCAATTTCAATTTCTGGTTTGGTCTTTACTTTGTCTGTTGTCAATACTTTAGTCTTCTTGGTGTTTAGGTATAGATTCTGGGCCTCGCTGTGTTTTTTGGTGGACAGAAGTAATTGTTCAAGTCCTTCTGGGTTGGTCGATAGGAGGACTGTGTCGTCAGCATATCTGATTTCCGGGATCTGGTACCCGCCGATATTAAATGAGTCAAACTCTGTGTGTTCTTGGTCATCTCTTACATTTCTCATGATATTCTCGGCATAAATGTTAAACAGGTAAGGGGAAAGGGTACAGCCTTGTCTTACTCCTTTCTGTACTTCAAACCATTCTGATGTTTCACCCTCTATTCTTACGGCTGCCTGTTGTTCTTGGTACAGCAGTGCGATGAGTTGTATAAGGTGGTTTGGAAATCCCATATTTTTCATAATAGCCCATAACTGCTGATGTTGTACACAATCGAAAGCTTTGGTGTAATCAATGAAACAAGTATGTAGGTCAACGTTGAATTCTCTACACTTTTCTATGATGATCCTCATGTTGAATATATGATCTCTAGTGCCTCTACCTGGTCGAAAACCCGCCTGTACTTCGTTTATTTCTGTTTCTAGCTTTTGTTGCATCCTTTTCATTATGATTTGTAATAGTATTTTGCTGGCATGGCTTATAAGAGCTATAGTTCTGTGAATCTATGATTACTGTTGTATAATTCGGATCTGACCATGTGGATCTCAACAAATCTTGTTCTCACAAAGAGGGCAGTGAGATCAGACAGTATAGACAACATGGTCTGACAACACCACAGAGCTGTAACGACTGGACTGTTGAAAATAAACACAACAAACCTCGGAATCGATGTTAATTACTACCAGACAGAACAGCTCATGTTACCTTAGTGTGATCAGTAAGTTGTAAATGTAAAAATCCAATACAAATTATCAGTGCTCCTTTGAGTAGAGAATGATTTTTTTTATGTGGATCTGTTTATTTTCGCCAACTTATTAGCGTACTCTTGTTGTGTGGTTCCCCCTCCCAACAAAGGATATCAACTCTAATGCACGTCAGTAGTGTGGTTCCCCCTCCCAACAAAAGATATCAACTCTAATGCACGTCAGTAGTGTGGTTCCCCCTCCCAACAAAGGATATCAACTCTAATGCACGTCAGTAGTGTGGTTCCCCCTCCCAACAAAGGATATCAACTCTAATGCACGTCAGTAGTGTGGTCCCCCCTGTCGTAAATTTATTTTTGAGAGAAAGAGTCTAGAAATAGTAGTCCGGTTTAGAGTGTAGAATGATGATGAAAACTCAGTGATAGAAATGTATAGATTAAATATGATGCTCCACAGAGTGCTGGAGGAGAGTAAAGACAGACTTATTTACGACAAATCGTTTCTCTCAATCTTCTCTTCCACTCTCCTGGTCAAACAATTATTTGCCAGTTTTCCAGACACACGTTTGGTGCTTCAAACACTCAGACGACGTGGATACAGCTATAGTAAACAAATAGGGAATTTTTGGGGCTTTTGGGTATTCCAACACAGTCCGATATAAGTTTATGATGTTTATTCACCTTAAAGATCAAATCACAAAAAAAACCAATATCAAGTGTTACATAAAATTATCATAAGTACAGGAAAATGCAAATAACAAGGTAGGGAGGGGGTGAAGAAGATTGGTATCGACTAAGCCCTTCCCGCTTGTATTAGACAAAGATGAACCCAGTCTCAAGATAGATAGTTATCAGGAGCATAGGAAAGTTAACCCAACAGTGAATTTAATTACTTTGAAAGAGGTGTTACAATATTAGTTATGGTGGTAGACAAAAAAATACTGTTATCCCAACTGGTGTCTTCCCTTTACTAAGCAAAGAAAAAAAAAGGGGGGGGTGAAACAGAGTTAACAAATTATCCCACTAAAGGAACAATGCCGGGTATACAGAAAACGTATTACCCGGTAGGCAAGTTAACAAATGGTTTTTGCAAAAAAAATAAATCTCCTGTCATTCATGCACACTGTGCGGATCCACACTCATATATACTCACACACTTACCGAGTTGCAGCATCAGACAATCCATAGAATGATAAACACAGTGATTAAACTCTTGACATGTGAAACTGTCTAGCACTTCTATGTCCCGCCCCAGATATTGCGAGTTTTTACTGAGAGCAAATATTCCCGCTTATCGCCGGACTTGAAGTTTAAAGAGTTCTTATGGTTTATTATATAAAAGGAGTCTATGGGATGACACTGACACAATTCAACACAGGGGTGAAAATGAGGTGATGGCAATATTCCTTCACTGCGTGATGACAGCAACTGACCGGTAAAGTTTTTTTTAATCCAGTGAGGAAAAACTAGGCTCAGTCACAGTCAGGTAAATCGGTAATCTCTCACAATAGAGCAGTATATAAACTATCGCTACTGGCACTGTTCATCTTCCAGTTTATCTTACAGATTGTAATTTAATTTGATGATAATAATCAAATGATCTTGGGTAGGCTTTCTTTCGTGTAATTATGTTAGCTAGGCCGCACCGGACCACCACAAGATTTACTTTAAAAAAATGTCTCATCAAACTGTCTGGAAGTTTAAGAACCGAGTATGGAAACTCTGAAAGATTTCGTTATTGCTGGGATTGCAAAAGGTGATCAATCTAGAGAAAAAGATAGAAAACCCATAACAACATAATCATACTTTAAAAAATCAAATAATCTTCTAAGCGCGCGATAAATTTCCCGTTAAGACTATTATATATACGCTCGCGTATTTAATTATGTATTTAATAATTACTGCGCGAGTTCTAATGGTTAAATCACACATCTATAAATATAGGACTTAACTAAATTTATTAATTATAAATTCCTTCGCGACTTTAAAAGTTAATTTAAGCATTAAACATCTATTATCTTTTTGGAAATAGTATAGCAGGTATATCATTACATTTACAACTGGAACTATTGAGACGGTTTAATTTAATAGGTTTAAATAAACACAAAATCCAATGAAATAGAATGAATGAACTAGGCCACTGATCACTTTACACAATATATATATTACCGTTTTGCACAGAAATAGAATTCACTGCAAATAAAATGAAAATCCATGGGATAATCTAGCAAGATTTCAAATATCGCTAGTGCTTCTATCAAGTTTTGGCCAGCGAGTGATGAAGTGTATTTCTACGTGATCTGTATATCTACAACTGGAATGCAAGATGAGTGGGACATGAGAAACTTGACAGCTTTTTTGATCTCGGAAGGATTTTGGGGATCTGACCGCCAGACCAAAGAGAGAAGCCGCCCCTGGCCTCTCGTATCTTCGCTCGCTGCTTGCGTCAGCTTTCCCCGTTCGCTCTGACTGCGATCGGTCCCGTGCTTAACACCGAGATGCGAAATCGTTTCAGGGACCACTACTGTCTTTGATAGCATGCCGCCCGTCCTTCCTGAGATCTCCACCAGTGTCTTTCTTCTGATCGCTCTGGTCCATCTTGCGAGCGGTTTAGTGTTCGCGCGGAGATGATAAATACCTGCGAGAAACTAGCTTCTCTGCTCGGGGATCGTCTCAGTGTCTTTGATCTCGTGCCGCATACGAAATGAGTCCCGGTGGAATCGGTTCGCTCTGGCGAAACGAAAAGTTACAACGAATGTTCAGGGGTTCTAATGTTATGAAAAGCTAAAAGTCCCTTTAGTCATCCATCATATCAGGGAAAATTCTCTTGTCGAACTAGACGTACGTCCCCCCCCCCCCCCCCCCCCCCTCCCAACAAAGGATATCAACTCTAATGCACGTCAGTAGTGTAGGCAGAAGAAACTTCAGTTTCCCCTTTGGGTTTTTTAATTTTCTACTTGATTTGTCTAACCTTACCCAAGTAGGCCTAAAAAGTCGTATTACAAATTTTACAAGATGCTAGTGAACGATGTGCAATAGTGAACACGGTCATATTGCGCACTGCCTTACGGGGGCTGCTCGGTCACTGTCCATCACTGCGATCGCTAACATCGTCCGGCGTGCAAAGTTAAAAAAAAAACGACGTTTATTTATTTTTTTGTTCAATCGCGAACTCTCGTGGAACCCCGCTCCATGTTATGAGAAGTTAGTCCTGGATCCATCACAAAATACCGCGCTCCCTCCATAAAATGAAAGCAAGTCCAATCACTGATGGTCGTAGGATATCACATAAATAAGATAAGAATTCAAAAAGACAATTCCTCGACAAAGCGGCTCGTCTACAACAAAGCCAAAATGACTAATGCTACTTATCAAATAATAACTCCTCCTGTGTAAGGTATTCGTTTCAAACCAATAGAAGTGAGAGACTACACTTACACCAATCACGTCTACTCAAACCTTGGATCGACATGAACCAAAAAAAGAGCCTATCATACTCCGGAGCTAAACTCTGGCACAGCTTTCACATTGCCTTAAAAAAGCTCACCACCCAAAATACCTTCACCAAAGAACTTTTCTAACAGCTAATCAACACCTATGAATGTCGAGTTGCAGAGAGTTTAGAGCGCGTGTTTCTCCATGCAAAGTTGCCAGGTTCGATACCTGGTTGCGTCATGCTGCAGTCTAACTAGCCGCAAATGGGTACTTGACTTTGCTCTGGAATCAGGCAAGGAAAAGACGACGAGGAAGGGAACCAGTTACCCCACCTCATAAAGCTGAGACCTAATATGGTGAAGTCTCTCACATTTGACTCCTCCGGTAGAATCTGCTACGGGACCACCATTTAATCAACACCGACTATCTACTCCCATAGCAGCCATTACATATCTCAGGCATACATCAAAATCTATGTCCCTCTTCACTTTGTTGCAAGTAAAAATGTTGGAGCTACGACGTCACAAGTGCGGAGAAACAATCTTTCTTTGTTTAAAATGTGTATGTGTGGTGGTGATCAGTTCTGAAATATGAATAATTGGTTTGGTTTTTAAGGACTATCTTCAGTGCACACGGATAACTCCATTAGTGCTCCGATCTCCTCCCTTAGATCACACAAGGAGGATCTCAGCACAGTGCACGAACTCTGTAGCACTGGCGAGAATCCCCGTGTGTGTATATAGGAATTACACGTTATATAAATATTTTTATGGTGGGTAGGTTTCTAATTTTTAAATTGTGCAAGGGAGCAGCCTTATGGCCTACTCTTTACGACTTCCAACTGCCGTGGGATTTTTTACGTAAGCAACTTGCACACGGGACCTCCTAATCTTTCGCCCTTATCCAATAAGGCTAGTCATCCGATCTCACTATCCAGGAGACCAGGGGGGAGGGAGTATGACATCATTAGGACCACTGGTTCTGAAAACAAATTTCTATAAATTAATTTCCCTCTACTGGGAATCGAACACGGTACCTCTAGAATTCGAGGCGGACACCATACCTCTTAGCCACTCTGACAATATATATATATGAATGAAATAAACAAGATAATAGTGTTGCAGAGCAGTTCTTTTACGGGAAACCCCCGTGTAAGAGAAACACAGGGTGACATAAAAACTCGCACAGAAATAATTTTGAGACATATATAAGGGATAAAGAACAAATGGAAAGATCTTGAAGGACAAAATGGCTTGGTGTGGATTAGTTGGAGGCCAATGCTCTAAGGCAGCTACGGCAGTGATGATGACCGAATTATTCTGTCAGAAATAAAGCACATATGTTCTGACATACTGTCCGATTTTAAATACATTTTTTTCACTGAAGTGTACTGACTGTGATTTTGTTGACGGCCTCTGCTCCTAAAGGATCTTGACGATGATTAAGTACTAAAACTTATCTCAAAATACTTTTTAAAAAAATAATAATTTTGTTTTCTATACATTTCGATGCATTTTTTGTATTTACGTCTTTTCAGTCAATGCACGGGCTGTTCCCCAATGCATTAAAATTTCAATAGTTTTTTAAACTGTCTCCTCGCCACGTTTTTAGCATTTACGCACGTTTATTGAATGTAAGGGCCGGTGTGAACGAGAATAGCATTTGCGTCCTCCATAATAATAATTAGCTGGCTACGGGCTCACCTGCCAGTCAAGAAAAAAGGAAACGCAGCGAGAGGGGATAATGAGGTAGGACGTGTGTGTATGCGCCTGACACTCACATACTCACAGAGGGTCTGAGAACAATTAACAAACAAACACACACAAAAAGAGAGAAAGAAACGAATAAGTGAAGACAATGAAGACAAACATTTCCTTTAAACTGTTAAAGTACAAGACGTTTAAAGGTCAAATGAAACAACAATAACATTTTGCGCCGGTCGGTTTTACAGCTACGGTAGTATGTCGATTATTCGAACTTACTGCGACCACAGTTGGTTCGGTTAATCAAACACCAAACAAAGTGTAATTAGGCCTACAATTAAGTTCACGATAGACTGTCCGAGCCCACATTGTAGATGGAACCAAAATCTAATTTTTAACTCTTGTAATGACAAATTAAAGCTAATTCTATGTAATACAGCCCATATCTTCGAGAGAAAAAAATAATACAGTAATAATAACCGCAAGAGAATGCATTAAGTGGCAGGAGTAATACTTCAGAATAACAATTACTGCACTAAAAGTAGATAACTGCATTTTTTTTTTTTTGGTCGGCGGCGGAGGTTCGTATAATTGACGTATTTGAAAGAAAAAAAATGTTTTTTTTTAAATAACGATTGTTTCGGTTAAACACGGTATTCAGCTCTCACAATAATATTCAGTGTTACTGGTCACCGTTTATTCATTTCCCCTTGTGGTCCTTACGGAACCTGGAGCCGGGCACTCCCTACGGGAAGTCTCCTCCAAGAAGATACATGCTCTTGCCGGGGTGGTTTCTATGGCAATTTCTTTGACATGATTAGATTTACGGTGGGTAAAATTAGGATTATATCAGAGCTGTGTGCTTTCTGTGCTTCTCTATGGCGCGGAGAGCTGGAGAGTTACAGAGAAGGAAATGTCGAAATTGTCTTTTCACACAACATGCCTAAGAAAAATTCTCCGAATCTTTTGGCCGAATACCATCACCAACCAAGATCTGCTTACTCGGAGCAAGCAAGAGGACATGCACACCATCATAGCTGGCAGACGCTGGAGCTGGGTTGGCCATGTCCTCAGAAGAGACCCCGATGCCATCACAAGAACAGCTATGCTTTGGACCCCTGAAGGAAAACGAAAGAGAGGCCGACCAAAAACAACTTGGCGGAGGACTGTGGAGGCTGAGATGCAAAGAATGAACCAGAGTTGGGGCACTGTACGAAGGATGGCCGCCGACCGAGCAAAGTGGAATCAATTTGTTGTTGCCCTACAAGACGCCACCAGGCGTAATGGCCACTGACTGCTTTGACGGTCGGCGGCTAAGGATCAAAGAAGAAGAAGAAGTACGGTGGGTAAAGGTAAGCTAAAGGATCCCGTTACACGCCCATTGAGGCATATTGGGAATATGGTGTTAGGCCCATATTTTCTTGACCATCGGCACACTAGGGGTGACGTGGTCAACATCACGCCGGCCGCCTTAACCTTCCCAGAGTTGCTCTGGTACCCAGTTGGGGCTGGGTCGACCCAAGAGCCGTTTGCGGCCTAAAAAAATCCCACCTCATCTGGGGATCGAACCACAGACCACTGAGCTAGGAAGCCAGTGCCACTAACCACTATTCTACCGCGGCTCCAGGTGTACGGTGGGTGCAGTACACCTATTCTGTCGTTGTCTCTTTAGACCCCCCCCCCCCCCCCCGAACTACACGGACTGGACACTACTGCCTGTATACTATTTAAGAAGCTTAATTAACGACAAAGCTCCGGGCAATGTCTCTAAGATCTACATAAAGGTAACGGTTGTCCCATAGTAGATACTGCCGTAAGAGGAGAGAAGTGTTAGAGACTTCACTATAATAGGTGTCAGCTTTTTTAGGTAGGGATGGCAGGTTCCCTTCCTCGTGACTTTGTCTTCCCTAGCTCAAGACATCCATTTACAGCTGGGTAGACCGCCGTGTGATGATATCAGGTTTATAACTTGGTAACTTTGCTTGAGAAGCAAGTGTCCTAGCCCACTCGGGGCTCTTAGCTATACTTATTGGCGCAATATATCCTAAATCTAATCCACGAGTTTTAAGTACCCGGCGTTGCTCGGTTTCTAATAACAATTTATACAAACTTCGGGCATCATGATTTCTGAAAATACAGAAATCAAACTTCGATATCTTGATTATTTCATATTGTTTATTCTTGTAATTCACATAAGTTGGAATTCATACAATTTATCATATCGTTTCTTATTTACTTATTGCTACATGGATATTATTCCAAGGTCCCTTGATATTTGCTGCAATAGTTCAGAAAAAAAGTGTTTTGTAATTCCCGAACCGGCAGGACAACTTTACAAAAATCCGATAGATGACATCTGATTGGATGATCAATAGAAATATATTTTTTTCTGCCTCGTCAGGCGCATCAAGAAAGAAGAGTCCACCATTTCTCATCTGGTCCAGAGCAGCATATAGACTGCAAGCGGGCGAATTCTTTTTTTTTTTTAATTGGCTATTTCTGTGGCCAGTTAAACACAGAAATGACCACAATGTCAATTTTTTTTTTTAAATCGCTAAAAAAAATTTACTTTAAAAATCTAATGAGCACTTAAAGTCAGAAACACACACAATGACTTAAAAGTTACTTGACATAAAACTGAGTATTTAATGAAATCAATTGCCTGACATTGTACAGTGTTATTCATTGCTCCTCTGGCAGCGGCCAGTATAGTGAAGTCTCTAACACTTCACTCCCCTTTCGGCAGAATGTTCTACGGAACGATCTTTACCTTTGTTTTTTAAATCGAGTTTAAGAAATGGCCACTTCTGAAGCAAGTCTGAAGCGGCAGCATTCAGTACTGTTTCGGTGAATTGCAAACTATTTTTCAGCAGTAGTTTCTGGTGAGTCGCGTACTGTTTACCTAGACACTAAATTTGTCGGTTATATTAGAATGCGGTTATATTAGAATGCGTATCTTCATATAACAGACACTGATGTCTGGTATATTGTTGATACAGCTGTTACAATGTACTATAGGATCTGATATATCCTGCTGCAGTGTTGAGACACTGGAACACGAATACATCAAAAATGGCAGTTGCTTATGGAGCTGGTGTGGTGTTGCAAATGAATACTTTAAGTTCAATGACAACAAAAGACATGCATAAACTGTATATGAATTAATAGTATCATTTAAGAAATCAAAGGAAAAATAATATAGAAATTCAGTCTTGTTGTAGAGTTTGGGCGCTGAAATAAAAATACTTAAAATTGATGTTTACTTAATTAAAGCAATGGTTTGCAACTAGGTTTGACTAATACCCACGTGTCAAATAGCTCAGTGCATTACTGTTACCCCAGCCTGCAGGACCTACTTGTTGTATTGATAGGGGGAAAATTAACAAAAATCTGGCTGTTTAACTCATATACAAGACGGACTGGGTAAACAACTGAAGAATCGAATTCAATTCCTAGCTGGCCTAATTGCTAAATTGACACTTGTTACTACTGATCATCTTTCTCCAAACCGCATCTTGTTTTGAGCTAGTGCACATCGGAAATCACTCTCCAAGGTGAGTCTTGTTTTGCATTTTCATTTTTGCTAGTGCCTAAAAGCCCACCTGAGGCAGGTAAGTGGATAATCCTTTTAAGCTGGCCTCAAGATGCCACAGCACAAGACTGGAAGGGAAAAAGCCAAGATTTTGGAGGAAAAAATGCAGGTGTGGTACTGCCCAACTATATTTGTCCTTTACCCCCAGAAAACTCAAACCTACACCCACTGGAGTAATTTACCCCTAGATGGCGACTAGCTTCAAGAGTTGCACCGTGTTGTGTAAGAAAAATTCTTTAAATTCAGTGCAACAACTACCAAATGTGCATAAACTGTACAGGTAACAACATCCCCTTTTATGTAATCAAACAGAATATAAGATAGAAATTCAATCATGTTGCAACGTTTGGGGACTCGAACAAACATACATAAAAATTATGGGTGCTTAAAAAATTACATGGTTTTATGTAAGAAAGCCCAATGGGCTGATCACCCGTTGGCTTGTCACACCGATTACGGAAACAACGGCAGATGGATCTATTTGTTGTTGCCCTAAAGACGCCGCTAGGCGTGATGGGAAACTACAACAGAGAAAATCAATCTGCTGTTGCCCTTAAGACGCCACAAGGCGTGATGGCCTCTGACTGCTTGGTCGGTCTTTGGCTAAGGACGGAAGAAGAAGAAGAAGATGTAAGAAAAATTATTTAAAACTCAATGACAACAACAACAACAAATATGCATTAACTGAGCTGTGCGATTAATGATAAGGTTACGTTTCTGGAGGCACTGGCATAATTTGAGATTCACATAAACTGGGATTATTTTCTCCATAGAAATTAGGTACGCTACTATTAGAGAAATGCTTCTGTAAAGTAAAAAAAAAAAAGGAACCCGTTACACGCCCATTGAGGCATATTGGGAATATGGTGTTAGGCCCATATTATCTTGACCGTCGGCACACTAGGGGTGATGTGGTCGGCATCACGCCGGCCGCCTTAACCTTCCCAGAGTTGCTCTGGTACCCATTTGGGGCTGGGTCGACCCAGGAGCCGTTTGTGGCCTAAAAAATTCCCGCCTCATCTGGGGATCGAACCATAGACCACTGCGCTAGGAAGCCAGTGCACTAACCACTATGCTACCGCGGCTCCTAAAGTAGTCTACAGTAAAATTAACAAAAGTTTTCATAAAAAGCCCAGTCAAACAAACTGAAGAAAAAAGAAACTCTTACTTACTTACTTAGTCGTTCCTCTTCTACAGTGCGGTGTAGAGGTTTGTAAGAGAGAGCGCCATACTATTCTATCGGCTGTCTTCCTCCTGGCTTGGTTCCATTCTAGTCCTCGGTCCTTCAAAGATTGTCTAATGTTGTCCTCCCTGCGGACTTTGGGTCGTCCTGGAGGTCTGGATCCCTGGCTCTTAGTTTCCCATGCTTGTCGTGGTAGCTGTCGCAGATTGAAGATAATTTGCCTATTTGAAATTTTCTGTCCATCCTGTATATTGCTTTATTTTCTGTCTATCCTTAGTTTTGTTTCTCACGCACTTGCCTTTCCCACCCTAACTCAGGTGAATCTTCGGTCAACCAGCGTCTATATCTGTTATGATTTTCCTGACTCGGTTTCTGGATATTTATGGCCTGTCTTCTTTCCTATTGTTAATACTTTTGAGCTCAGAACCACAGCACGTACAATTGTGACATTCAATATGCAAACTAATTTGCGGCGATACTTTTGCAGGTGGGATATCGTGGAAACTTTTAAAAAATGTAGCGGGTAAATGGAAAATAATTCCTTCTTTCTTTCTTAAAGAAACTAGTTTTAGACTTCACTTGGTGATAGCATACTGAAGGAGAAAGGCACACTTCTTAGTCTTGTAAAGTAAAACTGTGCATAGGGAGACTTGAGTTAAACAAACAAAGTGCCCTCTAGTTTAACTTACAGACTATAAATTCCGGTGCGGGTATGTATTCGCTTTTCCAATATACAGGAAATTAGCTCAAATATATAGATATGAAATATATTACTATCATGGTGAAAGTCTAAGTGTATTATATAAATGGGTTTACTTTACCATGTATGTATCATAAATGCTTAAAAAAGGTTCATTTATTTTCACATGTATTTTAACGGGATATTACGTTACAATGTTTGTATTACAATGATATTATTTTTCAATGTTTGTAACATTAAGAATATATGAGAATATTATTATGAGTGCTGGAAGGAATGAATGGCGAAAGGAAAGAAGGAGGTGGCCGCGAATGGGAAAACACAAATAACCCCACATTCCTTTCCCTTGGCTGACCGGGACGGGAGCAATGTATGGCCGGCTGAATTCATTCATAGCAGACATGAATGTTTAACAATGGACTGACCTATGTTAGGAACGAGATGGATAGAGATGCATGTATGGATACCAACATGCCTGGACACTGCTTAAATTGTTATGAGTATCTGCGTGTTGCAGCAGCAGAGTAACTGCACATGTATTTTTGTTTTGTCTAACAGATATATGCAGTGCAACCTGCCACGTCTCGTCTCTTATTGCTGAAATGAGGTTACACAGCCCACCAGTCACCATAATAATTCCCTTCAATTATTTCAAGTATTTCAAAGATTTTCAACACCAAACATCACCCTACCATTCTCCACCCATTATAAGCCTCCCTCCCACCCTTGGAAGCAAATTCGTTATCTGTGGATATCTCATCAATTGTGGATACGTTACACCAATCTTGGATTTATAAAATCGTGTTCAGATTCTGTGCCCTTTGTGGATACCTTATTCGAACAGTGAAGTTAATTTCAAAGCATTGGATTACGTTATATTTTTCCAAGAGAACACCAGGATATAAGTTGTTTCCAACATTCACACCAAAGGAACAAACATTCATTTTCACACAAACAGTATTTCACATATTTTTAAGCAAAGCCTATTAGGCCTGCCGGGAACTTTACTAACACAATTCATACATAATCTTTTTTTTTCTCACTATTTGTGTCTGCTGACAGGAAAGTATTAGATTATTTATAGCCTGATTATGGACGACGATGTTCCTAAAGATTCAGTCGCGGACTTAGGCAGACTTGGACTTAACAGACAGCTCAGTCTATCCATTATTTCGTGTACTTTGATGGCCCAGTAATTAAACCTTGTGAGACGCTGACGGTATTTATCTGCACTCATTCAACCTCTTGCTGTTTCAAGTATTCGTTGACCGCTGAAGAAAAGCATACCCCATAATGAACTTGATCAGATTACCTACAGTGACCATATATCACAAATGGAACGCAACACACACTTAGAAAATACTTCAGAGAAAGTTCCGGAAATGAAGTTTCATCATCATCACCCATCAGCTTCCCAAGGAGCATAGGCCAACAAACTTATGCCAAGCTTCCTGTCCCACGTCATCAGCTCAACATCTTTCATTGTATTCTTCATCCCCTTCAGTTCTATTCTCCCTGTGTTCCTTAGTCTCCCTCTACCTCTGGTAATTCCAGAACAAGGGCTGCCTTTTAACACTATCAGCAGGTTTAAAATAAGTATAATGAAGTATAATTCTACTTACCAACAAATCTGCTTTGTGTGTTGGGTAGTACAGTCGAAAAAATGTCCCATCGTCTGAGAGATCACACATCAAATCCACACATCCAACAGTATGTGGTCCCGTGGGGAGGGGGAGGTGTCGCCGACTGGCACGCGCATGGTGTCCTATCTCATCATCACTGACGGTCTGGTGCTCAACATTTTTGTTGTTGTTCTTAGCAAAAGCTTCTATAAACTGTGACAGTGCACACAGCATCTTCTCATCCTATCAAACTGCTCAATTTGTTGCAATGATTACTCTAGATTTTTCAGATGAACTAGATGTCACAGCAATGAAAAATTTAATGATTATTTAAAAGGTACTTCTTGTTATTTCAGCTGGATAGTTTTTATTCATAAGCACTAAGGACCAGGTAACACTTCTTAAGGTTCTGAAAAATAAAAATGTAAAAGTAAGCTTCAAACATTTCCTGTTTTTTTTTTTTAATGCAGTGTTAACTATTATTCAAGGTAGTTTTAACTATTATTCAAGGTAGTTTTAACTATTACAAGGTAGTGTTTACAAAATCATGGAAAAGTCACTTCATATTTTTAAATTGTAATTTCTTCATTCCTAACTTATTTATATGAAACAAATGTCAAAATAAAGACAATTAACTGGTATTTTATTACATAAAATATCTTGGCAGCAATACAGACAAAGTTGGAGGCACAAACAATGATATCAAAATAAGAATGCAAAAAGCAAGAGGATTTTTTATTGCACTGGGAAACATGGAGATAAGAGAAATAAATTCCAACACAAAAATAAGAATCTTCAACTCAAATCAGTCCTATTGTTTGCTCTCCTCTCTTCTTCTTCTTCGTTCGTCCTGAAAAGGACGTTGGTTGCGTTGTGTCCGTTTTGTGCCTTTCGGCCGGCACATCCGACTTCAGCACGGCATTTTTTGGGACCGGGTTAGCCTTCCCACTTCGATCCCTACTCTCTCAGCCAGACTGCAGTGATGCAGCCTGTTTCCAGGACCACCACTTGGAGGTGGAGTAGGGTCTTGGTCAGCTCTGGTTCGCTAACCCTGACGCAGGCAGTCAAGCTATGGGTCGCTGACTGCACTTATCACTGGGAGTGCGTCTTAGGTCCCATTGTTTGCTCTGAAACATGGAGAACAACACAAACAACAACCAAAAAGCTACAGACTTTCATAAAGGTGTGCTGGCATAGAATAGATGAGTTATAATGGTATGACAAGATCACTAACGTGGAACTGATGACAAGAACCAGTGGAACAAGAGATTAGAAGAAGACGATGGAGATGGACAGGACATACATTTAGGAAACCTGTGGATAGCATTACAAAGCAGTCCTTTTTCTGGAACTCCCTGACTTAAGCCGCTGCATTTTTTTTGTTTGTTTGTGGGTTTTGCCTTCTTGTGGCGAGGCACGTACTTTTCAACCTAGACTTAAGTCATTTGGTTATACCAGTGTTTCTCAATGGGGGTGGTACCGCCCCCTGGGGGGCGTTTTCAAGATGTCTGGGGGCGTTCTGATGGGTCGCAACGATTGGGGGTCGTTACTACTATTCGGGGGGGGGCGTTGTGTACATTTTTACAAGAATCAATATGAAACAATTACAAAAGATATTCCCCTTCGCATAGCTTGTAACACGATATTTTTTATTTGTCCTGCGTCCCATGGAGTGTTTCAAGGATTCCAAACGCAAAATTTTAGTACCTGGGATGTTACCATTGTCAGGAGACAGTAGAGTTTTTGGATTCAATCAAAGAAGAATTTAGCATCGAAAGAGACGTATTGCGAAACGATGTGGCCTATCTTTCACATATATTTGAAAAGTTAAATGAGGTTCTTCTTAAGCTACAAGGAAATGAGATCAGTCTGATTAAAGTGAAAGGAATTATCATGGGGTTCATCAACAAATTGACATTATAGAAAAATAATCTTAGTCGCTGAGAACTTTCTCATTTTCCATGTTTACTGCAGTTAGGTGGGGACAGGCTTAAAGATTCAGATTTAGAGGTTTATTGCACTCATTTGGACGCTATTAAAAATGATATGAGCATAAGATTTAAAGACTTGCAAGAACTAATAATACCGGATTGGGTGATTAATCCGTTTGAATCAGACGTGGAACTTTAGTCAACATTTACAAGAAGAATTAATTGAGCTACAAAATGACTTCGAGGCAAAAGCACGATTCAGTCACACACATTACGAAAAATTTTGGATCCAGCAGAGGCTTGCTTATCCCGTTCTTTGGTGTAAAACTAAATTGCTAATTACAGCATCCCGAACGTCGTATTTGGTGGAGAAGGGGTTTAGTGCAATAGTACAAAAGCAACGAAACCGACTGCAGATTTGTAACAGAGGATTTTAACAAACTCAGAACCAAATATTACAAAACTGGCTGAGTCACACCAAGCGCAAGGATCTCATTAAGCTTCATTAGTAAGTGAATTTTTATATAATTATATCATAATTATCAACTAATAATTTTTCCAATTTTTTCATGTTTAAAGTGGTTACAGAAGAAGAGGCTTAAATATTCAGATTTGAATATATAAGCAGTCATTTAGGCGTTATTAAAATGATATGACTATGATAATTATAAAGTTGTAGAACTAATTTTATATCATTTGCTCCGCCAATTTGTAATTCAAGGATAATGAACTTGTGGTGTATATAATTCCGTACTTAAACACATATTTAATATAACTATGCTTTTATAAATGTGCTGTATCTTTTTCTTTATATTATCAGAAAAGATAACTTATTAACTGCATTGCTTTTTTAAACGTATGTTGAAATATATGTACAGTATATGTGTGTGTGTTTGTTTGTGTGTACACGATAAAGAGCAAGGGGGTGTTAAAAGGGTGGGGGGCTTTTAAAAATATTAGTTGTCAAAAGGGGGCGTTACTACTATCAGGGTTGAGAAACACTGGGTTATACCAAACCGCAATTTGCCATTCAAAAATAAGTGAACTCTGTTAACTGAAGCACTGTGTTGATAAACTCTCAGCCCCGAAAAGGACTACTAGCGTCTATCAGCTAGAATGAAGTAGCCCTAAAAACGACTAGTCCTTAAAAGGACTGCTAGCCCGATCAGCGTTGATAGATACTAAGTCCTGAAAAGGACTAACATTACCTATCTGCTAGCAGAGTAACCTGAAATGGGCTGCCAGCTATGCCAATGCTGCCCGTACCTCTTCAGTATTCAGGGAATACCGAATGTAGTGAACTTTTTAAGTGCAACCACTTAAGAACTGCTAGCCCGACAAACATTGATAGTTACTAAGTCCTGAAAAGGACTAACATTATCCATCTGCTAGCATAAAGTCCTGAAAAGGATTAACATTATCCATCTGCTAGCATAAAGTCCTAAAAAGGACTCTAGCCGCTGCATTATGCCATTGTTGGTTTAAGTATACAACACGTTTCTTTATATAATCTATCTATTTTATTTAATTAGCTAGCATTATACAGTATTACTCGTAAATTTGTGTGTGCCTGGAACTTTAGTCATTGACTTTCCATTGAAGGGAAAAGTTCATTATTGAGTTTACTTCCCTTGAACTCCGCGGATTCCATTTTACTGCGATTTATTCGTTGTTTGGGTAATAATAGATTGTTCTTGCTTCAGAATATCTATGGCCTGAATTTATGTGTATTGTTTGTCTGAGTAGGACAAGTCTGTCTTATATCTGTATATCTTTACATATCTAAGTCGAACTATATGTTCTGTTGTCTCTAGAGAGGTCAAAGGCTATTCGGCGGATGTGTCGCTAGAGTGTGGTGTAATTTGGCTTCGTCCTGATAGGGAATGTGTGTGTGTTTTGCTATGTCGGCTTGATGCCTTGAAAAGTGATCTCAGTGGTTTTGGGGAAAGTGATAGTCGTCTAGACCTATCGTGTATGCTTTACCCCAGTGTTTATTCATCTTGCCAAGGAATGGCAGTTTCATATTCCCTCTACCAAGGTAATCAAAGATACTCTTATGAACTCTCGATCGAAGCCACCATTGTCGATAATTACGATTTGAATGTTTAAGAGAATATATTTGACTCGATGAAAAACGACTTCGATTCCTAGCAGCACTATATTCTGTAGAATGCAGTCTATTGTTCATGACCAAATCTACAGAGCAACGAAATGTTGTATGAATGACTAACTTTAGAACAGATTCATTATCTGTATTCAAACGTGAGTGACAGTTCACGAGTGGAGCCATCTTGAAACCAAAACATGTAGGACTTTCAAGAAGAGAAAAGGGATGCCCGTATTATCGCTTGATCAGTCCAGAGATCACTGCTACACATGAGATCCCATTGTTAGCGGTTCAATATTATTATATGGAAAAATATGTGCTGAACATTATGTTGAAGAATCGTTGCTAAACGAGATTAGGTTTAGAAGTCATCTGAAATATTGTTTACAAGCTGACGTGCTCAGTCAGTGACGTCAGATGATATATGTATGGGCGATACTGAGTGCTTGGCTATTGACAGTCCATTTACCATTATTCTACATGAGTGCCCATGTAACATTGCAAGACCATTTGTCCACTGTACTATGATGTATTATGGCAACCTGTGATTTGTCACTATCTGTGCTGTCGAGTGTGTACGTCCAATTAAACTTCTAAAAGGTACAATTGTATTACTGACTTCCGGTGATAACCTATTGTGAGAAGAGAACATTTGTCAACAACACGAACCCTTATCATCATTCGCACATTATACACTCCATCCATGTCTACACGGCACTGCGTAGGTCAAGTTGACATTCCATACACTACAGTGGGGCAGGCAACACCATAGGGATCTGTCAACTGATTGATAGACGCCTGTCTTCCCGCCTAGGAGTGACGCTACGAACTGTCATTATTGAAGAACTTTGCTATTGACCATGCACGTCTATTCTGATGTTTACCTTTTTGAATGCCAAATGTATACCTATCGATGTCAGGTCAGCATGACCTTGTTACACTGACTGTTCCTGTTGATATTATGTGTGTTCCCGTCAATAAATGTCTTGAAACATGCCTGCAGTGTCAAAGCATCCTTGATTACTGCATGTGAGAGTATGGGTTGCAGGATCTACATCTATACGAGCCTAAACACATTCGCGTCTTCATTCGCACCCACACTCAACTCATCATACGCTCGCACTACACATCTAACAACATGTAAACTGTCTTGGGCCAGTGATCACCTCAACAAGAAAAAAAAGACAGTTACACCGCTTTTGTTTTCTCAATTTGTATAAAATGTTGAACTAATCAGCAGGGAAGTTAATAGTTTTGTTTGATTAATTTAGAATTAGTCAATTCATCCTTTAGACAATTATATTAAAGTATCAATTGTATATCATTTGCACAAAATGTAGACAAGACAAGTAGCCTTCGTAGAGCATTTCAGATTAAAATTTAAGAAGTATTAGATCAGACAGTACCAATATTAGATTATTTACAGGCATGAAATTAAACCAAAACTGTAGTTCCAGTGTTGAGAATCAGCAGACCTAGAAAACCACACAATATAGTGCAACAGTACATAACAAGAACAAAAATTAATATATAAGGATTACTGAGGTTATAAGTGGAAACTTGAAGGTCTGATGAAGTTCTCGTAATACATATTGATAATGACATAAATACTGACTTAAGTATTACCTCAAACACCCCAGGCTTTCCACCCTTCTCTGCCATATTAACACATGACAGGTTTGAGGTGACTACCATTTTAGGACAAAGGAAAACACATACACACATGCATTTCCACACAATTTGACCCTTTTAATTTACTCTATCTAAACTAACTTTAGGCAAAATGATATCCGGTACGGACAACTTTTATTTTAAAACTTGATAAATAAAAATTTCCCATTCAACCCCTGAAGGGTTATAATGAAGATATATAGTGTTTTCAAATCCAAAGAATATGTAGCCTACTATTCTCGATACGCTAAACTGCCATCACATCCTCTGTCCAATCACTGTTAATAGGGACAATCAAAATTATCGAAATCTGTGTGTGTGAGTAACAAAAAACCAAATAAACAAAACAAAAAAAAGACACCAAATAAAATCAAAAAATTGGGGGAGGAGGGGGATGTAAAGGTCTGGGATAATTAGTCTGATATTTAATCAACTTGTGACATTATTTGGGTCGATCTCTGTTTCACTACGGCAGTACTCATTTTCAATTGTTGTATGTACTGATTACCTAGAATTTTCGGTTCGACACATTTCTTTCTGCTCGTATCTAGCAGATATTTTGGATTTTCAAACATTCTTACACTTCCCTCAGTGTTAAGTCGTCATGTCTGTTTGGTTACCCATCCCTCCCTGCTGGGAAAGGAACGGATGAGATAATATTAATCGACAACCATGTTGGTTAATCTCGGGTGTGGCCGACATCAGACTACAGATTAACACTAAAATCGCCCAGCATATTTGCTTAATTGCTGATAAGGACAGGGTGCGTTCTTCGCCAGGATGGTAATATGCTGAAAGTTTCATAGCCACTACAGGGAGACACCTTATGGACAGACATAAATGACATAATCGTTTCCTGTCCGACTTTCACGAACAGATTACTTTATGGGACAGTAAGATGTTACATCTTACACACATTGCTGAGAGAGTGTACGGACGTGTCATTTCCATATATGGGAGAGGTGACCTTTTGCATCACGCACATTATTTCAGATGGAAATAATTTAGAAATTACCCCACAAAACATGCATGTTTGAAATGATTGGCGCTCTGCTTAAACATCGTAACAAACAAATGCGGGGGAAGACAGTGAATATAATCCGACACTTTTTGCAAGTCTAGTTCACTGTGAGAATCGCTTGCCAAGACGACAACCAGACCTTGCCAGGGCCTAGAATCAAGATTCTTATATTGGAACCAGACCATTGTTTGAGCAATTTTAAGGACTTCAGAGCCCAGAATAAACTTGACCGTTTAACAAGGACACCTGGAATCTGAGGAATCTAAAGCACAGAGTCAAAGTGGGAATTCATTGTTAAAATAACAACCCCAAAGAACACATGTAAGAAGCCTATTCCAGTGACTTTATTCCTCTGAGCAAACAGTCTGTGAGCCAAGATTGGCGTAAGTTGTGCATTTTACATTCTATATTTTTCATTCCTAACATGTAAACTAATATGTACAGTACTTTGCAAAAAAAATGGCAGTCATATTGCTCAGCTAAATATGCTGAAATCTAATTAAGTATGCATGTTCTGCCCCAAATTTACACTCCACTTAAGTGAACAAACACTACCAAAAGTATAAAAAAAATTAGCGTAAAGTCCCTTGATAATAGAGCAGACGACAATTTCTAATGCTAGTGGCAGAAAATGGACACAAAGTCAAAGTGTATGTTAATTTCACAGCTTTGGAATGAAGGAAATCAAACATGTTCCAACATTTCTAAAACCTTGAACATTCCTGAGCGGACTGTCTACAGAGTTGTGAGTAAATTAAAAGCAGGTAATGGAATCGAGCGAAAAGAAGGTAGTGGGAGGGTCAAGAATTTTTGACACAAAGGACCATCGGCGTCTCGCCCAAATTGTTCGGGCTGGGCCAATGAAGAGTGTAGAAAACATACGGCAGCGCATGATCGATTTGGGAAACTCAGAGGTATCTAATGCTACTGTCAACCGGGAGCTACACAGGATGAATTACACAAAAAAGCGGGTAATTTCGTCACCATTTCTCACAGAGACTCACAAACAGATGCACTTGAACTGGTGCCACGAACACCAAAAATTGTCATGGGACAATGTGATTTTTTCAGATGAATGTTCTGTTTGGTCTTATCCTGCTCAAATAAATATTTGGATGAAAGACTCTGTAACGCCTTGTCGCAAAATTGGTTTCAAGTCATTGCAAACGGGTTCAGTTAGATTTATAAACCTGTCAACGATCGATTGACCACTTTCAAAATGGCGGCGTATCAGCGAAATGTGTATCAGACAGAGGAAATCGCCAACGATAAATAAAAGCAGAAGGGAATCCGTATGAAAAGGATTTTACATTTCAGTACAGGGAAGGATTGTGTATAACTGCATATAAGAAGGAACGGTAGGAAGTTCTCATTTACGGAGATATATGCGTATTTCGGCTGCCCACAGTTACGCTAAAAGCGTGTAACCCACTTCTGTTCTAAATATTAAAATCAACAAATAACAGTTTGGGAATTTACATGGATAGGAAGATAGAGTTTTATCAGCTGTATAAAACTAGATAAGATGGAACAATATGGATATTATATATGCCGAGAATGATAAAGGCAAAATTTCAGTCGACGCACAGATCAGCTGAAATCAAGGTTCGGGAAGGATTTCTCAGGCCTAGGTTTAGCTGTGACGTCGGTACTCTCCGATACGTCCGCGCTATACGTATTTAAAGCGTATCGGTAAAACTGGAGGGATACACAACGAAGTAGGTTTGAGACAGACTGGAGGCAGAGTTTCGCCACGACCCATGAATTGTGAGCGGATCGCCAGAAACATTTTTAAGTCCAGTATCTGAAGTCTGAGGGTAAGCGAAATTATGATAACTACCGTGTATAATATTTGTTATTTCAGGTTCATATAGAATTCACAAAATATGCCTGTATAATAGTCATTGATATAATGTATTGTATGATCTAAACATGTGCATTGTGGATGATTGTTGCTTGTACAAAAATTAATCACAAATAGCCCCACAGCCTAATGAAGATATATTTATCATATTGCTTTATCGCTTACGAAGATAAAGGCAGTCCCATGGCAGAGATTGTCATAGGGAAATGAAGTGTTAGAAACTTCATCATGGAAGATCCCCGTTTACGAGGTTAAGGTGACTAGTCCCCTTCCTCGCTGCCTTTGCCTTCCCTAGTTCGAGCGCACAACTTTGTACCCATTTACAGCTGGTAAACTGGAGTGTTCTACAGCCAGTTTCAGTAGAAAGCAACCTGATCACGTGGTCACTCACTTTCTTTATTTATGTATTACTTTTGTGTAGATGCTAAGAATAGCATCAGTATTTGAATTTGTATTTGATATGATTTGGAAGGATCAAGTTATAGAAAGGGATGTATAGGAGCGGAATAAACCAGATGATGTTTATTACTGATATGTTAATATTAATTCTATATCATTGAATTGATGTTACTTGCTATGACTGTATAACTTTGACACCTGATGACTGACTTGTCTGACTTACGTGCTAGTCAGTTACACTTAATTGAAATGTTAATATTAATGCTATATCACTGAAATGATGTCCTTACTTACTATGATTGTATAACGGTGACATCTGATGACTGACTGGTCTGACATCTGTGCTAGTCAGCTACAAGTCTAGCCAGATACTAGCCAAGGCTGATATGTTGCAGGTTCCATGAAATAACTCAAACCAGACTGTCCAGTATCAGAAGCCGGTGTAGTTCATCCGAGGCAATCCCACAAAAGTGCAGGACCCCAAAGAGTGAACTTCAACTGGTCATTGGCATCCCTACTGTTGGGCCTACCAAGTCTGATATCAGCAAAGGACAGTTTCAGCAGTATCAAGTTGGAAAGATAAGTGTCCTGTTTGACACTGACCACCTATACATGTGAAACAGCCAATAGTTGAAAACAATAAGTAACCATACAGAAACTCAGTCAACTGATGACAGTTATCCTTAAATTCAAAGGACTAATAACAGTGATTTCAGTAACTTTATTATTTAAGATCTTGAAGTCTAAACAGACAATAATAGTAATTGTGTGAATACTTTTATATATATATGTGTATGCTCTTTTCCAACTAGTAGAAATAGAATATTAGTGTAATTATTAAACTATTTTAACTGTATTATTCACTTCTTCCATTTTGTGGGTTCAGTGAATGTACATTTTACTTATCCCCTAGAATATAAGTAATCATAAGATAGTCACAGGGAGGAGACACCTTAAATTCTGGTTCTACTTCTTACCAACTGGGCCAGGGTTTTCACAGTCTGACTATTTTTATGATAACAATACACCAGTGCTTATTTCTAAGACTGGGGTATTACTTGTAAGGTCAGAACTCGTTACTGGCATACTCTTACATAATAAATACTTTTAAATAACCTCCCGCTACACGCCTGTGTACCAGAAACCGAAACATACCCATAAATTCCATCTTTGGGGAGGGGTGGCAGCAAGAGGTGCCACCCCACTGTGTGTTTTCACAGGAATTCTCACGAAAGAAAGGTACATCGACATACTAGAGGGACACCTTCTGCCATTTATGCAGGTCATGTACCCCGATGGGTGCACATTTCAGCATGACAATGACCCAAAGCATACAGCTCATACCACCAAAGCATGGCTGCAAGAGAAGAATGTGATAGTGCTGAAGTGGCCCAGCAATAGTCCCGACCTAAACCCAATTGAAAACGTTTGGGCACTACTCAAGAATCATTTAAAAAAGAGTGGACTCAGAGACGTTGAACAATTGAAGAAGGTAGCTGAAAAATACTGGGACAGTCTGACTCACAATTACCTACAAACACTTGCGGGAAGTATGCCTCGCCGCATCCAGGCTTGCCTTGCTGGAGAAGGCAACATTGTATTGTACTGAAACCACTGTTAATAGATAGGGGAGATACCAATCTTCCTCTGGACATACAGTTTTTATTATTATTTGCTTCTATGAGTGTGCTGCATTGCGAAAATATGACTGCCATTTTTTTTGCAAAGTACTGTATATATTGCCATGTGAAAATTGCTAGTGGATGTCCGTTATTTGAGGCTGGCAACCTCAGCACGTAGAATGATGATTTCATGAACCACCACTGCAAGGGCTTGTGACTGCTTTATTGCTAGTTTCTTAAAGAGAACTAAAAGCATAGGTAGTCCCAAGTTCCATATGGAGCAGGGAGGAAAAGATGAAAGAAATGATGTACATTCTAATTATAATATTTACAAGTACAAACCAGTGTAAATGTCTATGTAAACCGATTCACTTTAAAATAATTAAAGTTTTCACGCTTTTCAACCAAAGTAGATGTAACTGAAAACATATTCAATCTATATCGTGAACATTTTTCAACAATGTAAATCTAAACATATTCTATATATACTATTAACCTTTTCATTTGAATGTAAAGCAAATATAAAGCTATTCAATTTAAATATAAAGAAAGTTTTCTCTCGAGGGATTAAGCTTAATTCTCATCGCGGGTAAATTCTGAGGTAAATGGGATGGTGGAATAGGAAGATGGGGACACATAAGTATGTGTCGGGAAATGCAATACTCAGGAGAGTGTTTTGTTTCTATTCTTTTACCATACTAGTTGGTGGTACCAGTGCGGGTACTAATCTCTGGAACCAAGTGAAGGTAGAAGTGGACTGAAGTAGAATTAGACACCATCATCAGAGGGTCTTAGAGATGTGGGACCAGCTTAGCAGTTACTCCCTGATCTTACTTTGAATGTGCTGCGTCTCTAATCTTGACCAGAGACATGAGAGCTCCAGTGACCTATCTGCACAGAACCCAAAAAACCCAGTGGGAGCAGAAACTACCATTTCCAGCTAAGTCAAACCTAAACACTGCCAAGTGACTTTCTTTCATAAAACATTACCATCATACGATGATGAGTATTTTCTGTTAAAGATTATTCAAATTTTTTAAACTGTTACACTTAGTTGATTATTAAATGTTATTTGTAAATGTACAAATTTAACGTCGATTTAATCATTTTGAATGTACTGCATGTTTGTCTCAGTCAATTTACTAAATACACTCTAAACAGAGCTATACCTGTATAATAAGAATTCCATTGAGTAAATCAGGGTGGTGGCTTGAACGTGCTGAAATTAATCATTGCTTAATTCTTCATAAAAAGCCACGGATCAGATATGTTAACAATTGCCTTGCCAATGCAGCATTGTTCTTGACTTCTGAAATATCTTTTTTGGATACTCCCTTGAGATAGAAGCATCATTATCTTTCTATCTACAACTCTGCCAAGAGTAATCTTGTGCAAAGTAGACACCTTTGAAGACCCATATTAGATACTCTTGAGTTTTGGCCACTACTGCAAAGCAGGGGAGGCAATTCTGTGACACAACTCTCATTTTTCACAAGTAACATGTTTTATAAAAACACCACAAGACCTTCACCATACCCACCAATCACTATAAATTAACTTTTGTCCTTGTTAAATGATGTTTAACTATATTATGTAGTTCCCTATGTCTGTCTAATTTCAACACCTGTTCTATACCTATGGGTGAATTTAAAGCCTGCAAATAATCTAATATTTGGTTTTCTGTTGTTCACAGCTCTTACATTTTAACAAGAAATGTTCTATATTATTGTCTTGAATACATCCTGCACAGTAAGGTTCTTCTATTCTGAAATAGCCTTTTTCCCAGCTGTAGTCTGAGAAGTTTCTTATTAATGCCTACTGGGAATTTTCATTTCCCTAGATATCTGACATTTTTTCTTCATGGAGCCTAGAACATCTTATATGTATGTCTTCCTTTCAGATTTTTATCCCACTCTGCTTTCCATGTATCTGTTATTACTTCTTTAATTAAGCGTTCAATCTCTGATTTACGCATCCTTACAATTATTAGATTTTTATCAGATCTACCTTTCTTGGCTTCTTTATCTTGCCTTTTCATTTCCCTCTATGCCAACATGTGAAGGTACCCAAGCTATTAAAACTGAACCTATTCAAGGTTGAACGGGATATTTTTCTTCATATTAAAATAATTATTCCTTCATCCAGTAGTAACTCAGATAGTCTGCGGTCGACTATCCGTTACATGTATTAGGCCTATGTTGCCACGCCCGCACATTGGGCGTATGTGTGTCTTTTTGAAGTTCTTTCTTGTCAATTTATGAATATGTGTCTGCCATCTGTCTTTTTATCTATAACTCTATAGGCCTAATGTTTCATCGGCTCGCCTTAACCTTCAGCATTAAATAACATTTTTTCTTCAAACCGTCAGCAGTTATTTCGAGATTAACAATAATATAGGCCTACGCAGATATGTAGCACTTCAATTTCTGTTAATTAGCCTAGGCTATAGGCCTACATACAATTTTAAAATGTTGACGAGTTTGTCATATAGGCCTATAATGAATTGAAGGCAATATTATCAACTTACTTTGTCCAAGCAAGGGTGTCCAATTGAATGTACGAAATAATCCTCCAGAATTAAACCTAGGCTATGTGGAAATAATCCTTCGAGTTCTTCAAAATGTATTCTGTTCAGACAACACCTGTTACAAACTAACGTATGGCAACTGTGCGATCAACTTTTGAACTGTTGTAAAGTAACTCCATTAACACTTATGATACGTAAGTCGGCTCTTGTTTCGGTTAAATCACGCAAGCTTGCAAAAGATAAACGCACTTTTTCGATGTTACTTTATCCGCCGTACCAGGACACGCAGCGATTTCTCTCACCGTTTATTCTTTTTAGGCGGCGGCGTTTTATAGTCTCAACTCTACCCTTTAGCAATTTTGACCTCTGACCTCGGCCTTCACCTCTGTGTCAAAAAGTTTAAACTCATTAAATAAATAAAAAGAACGAAGAAGAAGATTACTACAAATCAAAACATTATTCAATTAAACATTATTATAAATAAATAAAAAAAACAGTGGAATTTCTAAAATGTATATTTGAATTTTGATGCTCAAACAGACATTAACAATAAATACTGTGTCGGGCTGAGCACTTTTAAAACTGTTTATTCAGCATTGCCATTAAAATACCTTTGATTCTGGGTAAGGGGGAGGGGACATAATTTCTGACTAGCAATACATTAGGTGTCAAGAAATTATGGTAATGTTTACCATTAGCACTTTTTTAATTATGGAAGATATATATTTCACTGTTCAGGTAAAAAATGATAGATCAGAAACCTAGGGAACTGCATAATATAGTCAAACAATATTTAACACGAACAAATGTTAATATATAGTGGCTGGGAATGTGAAGGTCTGATGCTTTTCTTACAATAACTGGAACCACCAGGCCTTTACACCCCTCCACTTTAATATTATTCTTGTTCAGAGTTTCTTCTTGATTTTTTTTTTTTTTTTAACGTATAAGCACAATTGTGATTGTCCCTATTTACAATGATTTGACAAATGTAATGCCACTTTCTCATATCGGCAGTTGTTCATATTCTTCTTCTTCTTCTTCTTCTTCGTTCGCCCTGAAAAGGACGGTGGTTGCGTTGTGTCTGTTTACGCCTAAGCTGTGATATCTGCACCTTTCGGTCGACACATCCGACTTCAGCACGGCATTTTTTAGGGACCGGGTTTGCCTTCCCATTGCGATCCGCACTCGCTCAGCCAGACTGCACTGCTGCAGACTGTTTCCAGGACCACCACGTGGAGGTGGAGTGCGGTCTTGACCAGCTCTGGTTCGCTGGTCCTGATGCAAGCAGTACAGCTATGGGTCGCTGACTTCATTCACTATTGCTGCATCTTGGGGTCCCCTTCATATTATTTGGAACTGAAAACAATATATATCCTAATTATAACCCATCAGAGGTTGAACGGGATATTTTTCTTCATTAAAAAAAAAAAATAGATAGATCAGAACTGTATGAACAACAAAATGGAAGTCCCCAAGGATCAGTAATATCTCCTTCAATTTTTACAATAATGGTAAATCTTTCTTCTTCTTCCTCGTTCGTCCTGAAAAAGGACGTTGGTTGCGTTGTGTCTGTTTACACCGGAGCTGCGATATCTGCGCCTTTCGGCCGACACATCCGACTTCAGCACGGCATTTTTTGGGACCGGGTTTGCTTTCCCTCTTCGATCCCTACTCTCTTAGCCAGACTGCAGTGATGCAGTCTGTTTCTAGAACCACCACGTGGAGGTGGAGTAGGGTCTTGGTCAGCTCTGGTTCGCTGACCCTGACGCAAGCAGTCAAGTTATGGGTCGCTGACTGCATTCTCTATTGCTGCATATTTAGGTGAAGAATTTAATGATATAATTATAACAAATAAATTGTCACAGTTTGTGGATGATGTTGTGCTATATGGAAAACTGGGAAATATCTGCCAAAATTATATAATGATCTACAAACGCAAATAAATAAAGTATCTAAATGGGTGACAAAATGGGGATTTGAGCTGAATACAAATAAAACAATGGAAATGATCTTCAGTAAAGGTAGAGTTTTAAAAAATAAAATTATAGACATAAATATCCAAGGGCAAAACATTAATACAGTGCAAACAACTCGATATCTAGGAATGACATTGGACCAACAACTAAACTGGAATAAATACATAGATAAACTAGTAGAGTCTTGCAGAGGATTGGCTAACTTATTAAGATATTTAAAAGGTAGTGGATTATGGAAGTATAATATATGACTCTGCTGCACATAGAAACAAGATTAAATTAGACAGAATTCAGCATCAAGCTTTATGTACAATAGCAGATGCAATCAGATCAACAACAATGATAAAATTACTCGCCCGTAATCGGTTTTCGTTTGCTCGGGTAACAGATAACAAGATTACCCGTCTGTGTGACACATTTGGGACGGACACGTAGGATATAATCATTTCCTGTCCAAGACATTACTTTGTAAGAAAGTAATAAGTGTTACATCTGACACACGTTGTCGTATGAGTTTAACGACATGTTTGCGAGTTCGTACACAGGGCAGTCGGATGTTTACAGTCCATTTTGAGAAAAGTAATGTTTGAAATTTTGCACTAGATGATTCATGCAAAATATTCAAATCAGATTGGCTGATCATTTCTTCTTCTTCCTTCTTCCTCGTTCGCCCTGAAAAGGACGGTGGTTGCGTTGTGTCTGTTTACGCCTAAGCTGTGATATCTGCACCTTTCGGTCGACACATCCGACTTCAGCATGGCATTTTTTAGGGACCGGGTTTGCCTTCCCATTGCGATCCGCACTCGCTCAGCCAGACTGCACTGCTGCAGACTGTTTCCAGGACCACCACGTGGAGGTGGAGTGCGGTCTTGACCAGCTCTGGTTCACTGATCCTGAAGCAAGCAGTACAGCTATGGGTCGCTGACGGCATTCACTATTGCTGCATCTTGGGGTCCCGGCTGATCATTTGAGCTCCATAACAAACAGAGCGGGGTAGGACAGTGAATATAACCTGACGCTTCAGTCAGTCTAGTTTACTGTGAAAATTTACTGTGAAGATCGCTTGCCACGACGACAAGGATTGGGCCATGCAGGCCGCCCTCCTCCTTTTTCACCGGGCATGGGACCGGGCATTGGCGGAGTTGGGAAACCCAGTGCCAGTAGAACAGTCCCAACTAAGGATGGTTTGGCCATTGCATGGGAGAAGATCGGCTACCACGAGCAAAAAAAGAGTCTGGACGACCCAGAGTGAGCTAAGATTTGAAGTAAGTTGTGATTTTCTGGCGCTCTCTCTTCCACTTTCACGGTAGAAGGGGAACGACTAAGTAAGTTTTTATTGGAACATTACTAACACTGTGAACACTCATAAGAGGGAGTTTTAGTGCTAAATAACGATAAAAGTGTGCAAGAGGCCTAACCCAGTGCCGTAACTTATTCACCATGTGAATTTTAATGCGTGAAAAGTGCTAGGAATGTCCAAGCCATTTGAGGCTGGTAACCTCAGCATATAGAATTATGATTTCATGAACCACCACTGCCGAGGGCTGGTGATTGCTTTATTGCTAGTTTCGTAAAGAGAACTAAATGCATAAAGTAGTCCAAGGTTACGTATGGAGCAGGGAGGAAAGATGAAAGAAATGAAGTAAATTCTTAGTATAATATCTACATCTTCAATCAATGTAAATGTAAACAAAAACATATTCACTTTAAAATTAATGGAAGTTTCAAACTTTTCAATCAGTGTAAATATAAATAAAAACATATTCAATTTATACTGTGAACACTTTTCAAACAGTGGAAATGTACCTGTAAACATATTCTATCTGTATTATTAACCTTTTCATTTAAATGTAAAATCATTATATATAACCTGTTCAATTTAAATGTAAAGAAAGGTTTCTCTCGAGAGCTTAAGCTTAATACTCATCGAGAGTAATTCTGGGTTAAATGGGATGGTGAAATAGAAATAGGGGTGGACATAACTATGTGTCGAAAAACGCAATACTTAGATGCTCGTTTCGCTTCTATTCTTTCATCATAGTTATTGGTGGTGCCAGCAGAAAGTACTATCTCTGAAACCAAGTGAAGGTAGAAGTGGACTATCGTTGTGCGAGACGCCATCATAAGAGGGTCTTACAGACAGACGCAGGACCAACTTGGCCGTTATTCCTTGACGTTCTGGGAACGTGCGGCGCCTTGACCAGCAACGAGCGTGAGCAGTGTAACAAGAACCAACCCATCAGAAGGAGCAGAACCATCATTGGCAGCTAAGTTCAATCTATATGCTGCCACTTGAACTTCTCTTTTTTACAATGTCACCCCATCACAACCGTGATGATAACTTTTTTCTTGATCCATAACTATTCAAATTTGTAAACTGTTAAACCTAAAGTGATTATTAAATTTTGTTATTTGTAATTATACAAATTTAACTTCGATTTAATCCTTTTAAATGTACTGCATATTTGTCTCAGTCAATTTACTACACACACTCTAAACTGAGCTGTACCAGAATAATAAGAATTCCCCTGAGTTAATCAGAGGTGGAGGCTTAAACGAGCTAACATAAACCATTGCTTAATCCTTCACTAAAGTTGTAGGCAGATTCTAGAATTAACGTGCTCAGCCAAATGCAGCATTGTTTTCGCTTATCTGATTATCTAGTGAGCACTAGTTTGTGGTAGAAGCGTCATTAACCTTCTTTCTACATGTCTGCCAAGAGTAATCTTGTGCGAAGGTAGACACCTTTGAAGCCCATATTAGATACTCTTGAGTTTTGGCCACTGTTGGACCACTACCGCAAAGCAGGGGAGGCAATACCGTCACAGAATTACGGAGAAAGGAGTTAAGACTAAATTACATGAATAAAGTTATATTAGATAAGGCTCACGCAGCACATACAGCTTTTACCAGATGCCAACTAACAACTCAGGTCAATCCAATGAATATTACTAGATACCCTACAGGATGGAAGTGTGTGGAGGAAATTGTCCATCTGGGTACTTTATACATCAATTAATAACTGTTGTGAATACAAGACAGTGGTTCCACCCTGGGAGATCAAGAAACCAGATACGGACTACCACCTAGCAGAAATACGGAAACAAATAATATTGTCGTAATTTTTATCTGAGAGGGTGCTGATGGATATTGGTCCCTTTAGAGAGTAGAGGAATATTGAAGGCTCTGTGAGAATAAGGATTTAGGAGAATGAGGCAGTAGATTCACACGCGCTGGGAAGAGCAAAGACAGTCTCTTATTACGACAATATCTGTTTCTCACAGACTATTCCTATCTCTCTTCTGAACAAACAATTGTTTGTCAGTTCCAGTCGCTCAGGCGCACTCATCGATTTGGTGATTCTGTCGCACAACGTACATGAATACAGCCTACACAGATAAAAATGTTTGGAGTTTTGGGCCAGCCGACAACCAACACCAATAAAGATTAATACCTTTATTATCATAAAGCAGTCACAAATAATTATACATTAACAGTCAAAAATCAAAGGTTACAGAATACAAATATGATAAGGGAAGAGGGGGGTTTGAGGAGAAATATCCCATCCACCGTTTCCCGTTTGTATTTACTAACAGACAAGACCCGGTCCAAAAGACAAGAAAGGGGGGGGGGGGGGGGATCAGAGATAGGCAATTTAACCCACTGGTAAATTTATTACTCTGAGGCAAGGGGTTACAGTAAAAGGGGGGGGGGGGGGGGGGTGGAGGAAAAGCTAGGGGTCTCAAATGTCTCCCTTTATTCAACAAATTTTACAGGGGGGGGGGAATGAACACAGTTACACAATCCCGCTAGGAGAAATCCCGTACAAGGAATATAATGCACCTTAATACTAGGTCGAACTAATTAAAAGGGTAAAGAAAAGATTAAATCTCCTTTCATTCAAAAAACACACTAGGGCTGGCCATCCCACAAACACACACGCAGACTTACCAAAATGGTGGATTCTGTCACTCTAGGAATTATTTACCACAGCAGCTAATACCGTGGAATAATGGACTGGTCCTCTTATTTCTTCCGTGTCAGGCCCCAGATTTAACGAGGTAACAAATAGTCTCAAAAAATCGCCAGACGGTGAAGCGTAAAGGCTACTGTTGGTTTAAAGTTCCTAATTAATGGCACAGGCACTTGGCTAGGCGTGAGGTATGGTGTGGTTCCTAAAATTGGCACAGCTGGTGGAGATAACTTTCTTTTTCCGTAATGTCACAAGTTAAAAAACACTGAGGTAAGTTCTTCTTCGGGGGTGTGTAAAATCCACTGAATATACTTGACAGACAGTGTTCAGGTAGATCTATGTTTTTTCTTCACAAATAGGGCAGTGAATAAAATATGTTCTGCTTCCAGTTTTACTTTTAAGGACTATATGAACTAGTATTTTAAAAGTGTTTCTTGGGTGGCTTTATTCTCAGTTAAATTCAGAGGAGCGGGGCCCATTACAGGTCGCCACAAGTTTAGCTTTAAAAAGGTTCATATGTTACTGGAGTTATCGAATTGAGTTGGCAGAACTCTGTATATAATTAATAATTGCTGGGATGCAGGTTGAATGATCGTTCTGAATGAAAGATAATCAAAACAAGAAATGCATTACAAATCATATTATAATCTGACACGCGATAAATTACAGTTAGCCTATTTACTTTATTAGCGTAGTCAATTAACAAATCAGGAAAACTCCCCGTGAGTTAAAATAATTAAAAGCACGTCTATCTATACAGAACTAAACTGTATTGACTAGTTATAAAATCCGAGGTACCTCGCCGTTGTGTTAACCGCTGTGATTCCTCCGTTTCCCCCGGTCTACCGATTTTCTTCGTCTCAGGCTGCTCGCATGAGAGTGCGAAAATTTCTCGAGAAGCTAACTACGTTAGCTGGGAGTTCCCTGATTTCTTTAGATCGTATACCGCCCCACGTTGAATTCTGAAGATCAGGCTGGCTTTGATGGTGCCGCTGTTCTGCGAGCTTTGGCAACTCCCACCAGGCGGGGTGACAGTCAGGTAAGAAATTGAACTGCTGTTAATTGCTCTAAAAACAGGAGTGTGTCTCTGGCCACGTCCTCTTTTGGGCCGGCGTTAAGGAAAAGATTGCTATAAATCGTTCTCAGAGATGGTTGAGGGCGTGATTTAACCTCCCATCAAAGGCCATGCGATCTCAAAAGTTCACAGAAGATAGCAGGCTACATATTAATGATCCAGCGTGTAAAGTTCTCGTGGAAATGCTGCATGCAGGTTAAAGTTACAACAGATGATCAGGGGTTCTAAAGTTATGAGAGGCCAATATTCTGTTGTCATCCATCGGGTCAGGGAAATTCATTTGTCATACTTAGACGTACGTCACAAATATAGAAAATATTAAAAACACAGCCAATAAATATATACAACTAATAACTCAAAAGATAGCAATACTGTATACACAGATGGATCCAAGGGAGAGAAAAATTGGGGATAAGAATATACATTCCAATATGGAAATGGCAAAAAAAAAGTATAGTATCACGGAAAATACATCCATTTTCACTGCAGAGATGGTGGCAATAAAAGCTCTAGAAATATTTTCTAATAACCCACCCAATAAACTAACAATTTTAACTGACTCTCTTTCAACAATTCAAGCACTTAGAAACTTACGAGAATGTAGCAGACCTGATATAGCAGAGGAGATATTTCTGGCTACTACATACTTATATTCCAGAGGATGTTCAGTCTTAATTGCTTGGATACCTTCACATGTTGGCATAGAGGGAAATGAAAAGGCAGATAAAGAAGCAAGAAACGTAGATCTGATAAAAGTCTAATAAATGTAGGGATGAGTAAATCAGAGATTAAGAGTTTAATTAAAGATTTAATAACAGATGAATGGAAAGCAGAGTGGGATAAAAATATGAAAGGAAGACATGCATATAAGATGTTCAAGGTTCCAACAAGAAAATGTCAGATATCTAGGGAATTGAAAATTCCCAGTAATAAGAAACTTCTCAGACTACAGCAGGGAAAAGGCTATTTCAGAATAGAAGAACCTTACTGTACACGATGTCTTCAAGACAATAATATAGAACATTTCTTGTTAAAATGTAAGAGGTATGAACAAATGAGAATACCAATTTGCAGGCATCAAATTTACCTATAATATTATAGAAGAGGTGTTAAGAATAGACAGACCTAGGGAACTGCATAATATAGTCAAACAATATTTAACACGAACAAAGGTTAATATATAGTAATCGGGAATGTGAAGGTCTGGTGCTGTGCTTACAATGCATATGACTTTTGACAGGTGAAAGACAATACAATATCTGTTAAAGTCAGTTATATAAACTGGAACCACCAGGCCTTTACACCCCTCCACTTTAATATTATTCTTGTTTTTTTTTTTCTCTTTTTTTTTTAAACCCCTTTTGGGGCGTAAAGTGAGGTCTATTGACTTTATTGTGCAAAATATGTTTGATCTCGGCCCTGGCTTAGACACTTTGATCTTAGCCAAAAGGGAGATAAAACCAAACAAAAGCAAGCAGAAACTCCAAACAAGAATACAGTAGAACTCCATTTATCCGAACCCCAATTATCCGAACATCCAATTATCCGAACACTTTTTCGAGAAAAAAAAAAATCAGGCGCCACCAGTCATGTTAGACTTTATTTTTGAATCTTTTGATGCTGCAAGCTTCAAATGTGTGCGAACAATTTGTAGAGGATGGAATGGGCTAATGGTCAGTCGCTTACGTACAGGAAGTCAGTCAGATCATAAAGTCAGTTAATATCTGGTTTACCAATCTAGTGTACGTATGCGTTCTAGGCAGAACACTGGCTAAACAGACAGTTCAACTTAAAATAATTGGGTCTGCTACTACAGCAGAATAATTTTGGTGTGCAAGTATTTCTCTGTGCGATATGGAATCTTCCAGAAGGCCTAAAGCATATAAAAGGAACCGCAATGTTTTGTCAATTGAAACGAAAACAGAAATTATCAAGAGACTAGGAAAAGGTGAAACTGTGTCTTCACTTGCGAGGATTTCCAATGTTGGGAAAGCTACCGTCTCTGACATCAAAAGTAACAAGGATAAAATTATGAGTTTTGCACCGAAATTGGATAGTGAAAATGGGTCGAAGAAACGTAAACCATGAGACATGCGAAAGATTTGAAATTGGAAGAGGCTTTGTATATATGGTTTGTGCAAAGAAGAAGCAAAGGGGAAACTATCTCTGGTTCTCTATTGTGTGAAAAGGCACTTCAGTTCAACAATCAACTTGACTGTCCTCCTGACTTTAAGGCTAGCCAGGGATGGTTAAGAAACTTTAAATCTCGTCATGGCATACGAGAATTGGAGATGCAACTGCCGCTGAAAATTTTAAAGAAACATTCTTGGCTTTTTTGGAAGAAGAAGATTATTCACTCGATGTGTATAATGCCGATGAGACTGGCTTATGCTGGAAATCATTGCCTCAAAAATCACTTGCATCTCAGCGCGAAGCAGCTTCCCCTGTGTTTAAAAAGTGCAAAGAGAGAGTAACAATTTTGGTAGCCGCGAATGCCAGTGGAAGTCATCGTTTACCGGTGCTAATGATCGGTAAAGCCAAAAAAACCACGTTGTTTAAAGAATGTGACATGTCTCCCATTGTGCTACAAAGCACAGAAGAGTGCTTGGATGAATAGTGAAATATTTCTTGATTGGTATACAAATCAGTTCATCCCAAATGTGAAGAGGTTGAGAGAACAAGAAAAGAAAACTGGAAAAGTAATTCTTCTACTGGACAATGCACCATCTCATCCAGAGACGGATACATTGAATGCAGTTGATGCAAATTTTAAAGTAATTTTTTCTGCCTCCCAATGTAACAGCACTGATTCAACCAATGGATCAGGGTGTTATAGCAAAGCTTAAAACGATGTACAAGAAGGAAGTCATGCGTCGTTTATTGTTGGCTGAAGATGAAGAAAGTGTGGTGGCGTTTTCCAAAAAGCTTAATCTCAAAGACTGCTGATATATGTTAGCTGATGCTTGGACCACCCTGTCACAAGATAATCTCAACAAGGCTTGGAATAGATTGCTTGGGAAAAAAGGAGGAAATGAAACTACTGTAGTGGACACAAATGATGATTGTATAAATGAAGTTGTGGAACTGTTTCAAGCAATGCCCGGATTTTCGGCCTGTGACAAAGATGATGCACACATGTGGCTAGAAGATGATAATGATTCTGGTTTTCAGTTTTTGAATGACGAAGAAATTTTGTCTTTTGTGCAAGAAGAAAACCAAATACATGTAGTGACCGATGATGCAGACTCCTCAGAAGTACATGATGTACTTGTAGATTATGAAGAAAACCCAAAACGTCGACCAAGTCCTGAAGAGGCCTTTATAGCACTAGAAACAGCGATGGCTTGGTACGAGCAAGAAGATGACAGCTGTCCTATACAGCTTCTGCTGTTGAAGAGAATGCGGGACTTAGCAGCCAAAAGGAGACTATCCAGTTTGGTGCAAAAGAGGATTCCTCATTAATTTAAATAGTGGGTTACATCTGTGCAAGTACATGTATACGTAAGTTGCGCCTGGTTTTGAATCGTTTGTAATGTTATTTTGAAAACATTTCTCTTTCTTAAAAAAAAAAAAATTAATACAAGTAGTACATTGCAAAAATATAAAATATTTTTATCAGCAATGGGCGTTACAAGTAAATATGTGTGTAAAAATGATTTTTAGTAATATGCCATTAATGTAATCTTTGAACATTTATTATCAACGCCCATGGGGTTCGGTACATTTCTAACTTATATTAAAGCCTTCAAATTTCTGGGACTCGTTTTTGTTTGTTGTGTTTTGTTTGTTTGTTTTGTTTTAAACGTTTAACCTTACGACAAGTGTGATGCCATTCCCATATCAGAAATTACAATATATAAACGGGATATGTTCATCATTAATATTTTTTTTTAAATAATGCCGGTCACAGAAATGATTGTTAGTAACCTCCCTTTGAGTGATAGGGCATTACATATACAAACTCGGCAGGTATCGATTCCATACGATGGTCAATTCGAAAGCTTTGTTACTACACAATTAATAATTATAAAATAAACTAGCAGATATACCCGGCGTTGCCCTATTTAAAAAATAAATAAAGTAACTGAACTTTTATTACATCACCTGGTTGCGGTACTTCTGAGTTATTATATGAGCAACTGGGACCAACCCTCCACGGTTAATTCCCGGATTAACCCAATTACATTTATACATCTCACCTCCATCATATCTACTCCAATCATGTTGCCATTGCACCTCTCACGACCACATCTAATTCAATCATATCCTCCACATACCTTTCACTTCCAGCACATCTACTCCAATTATGTTCTCCACATACCGCTCACCTCCAGCATATCTACTCCAATCATGTCATTCATTGTACCTCTCAACCCCAGCACATCTACGCCATTCATGTCCTCTACCATGCCTCTCACTCCTAGCACATCCACCCCAATCATGACCTCATTGTCCCTCTTACTCACAGCACATTTACTGAAGTCACGTCCTCAGTTGTACTTCAATACCACTGCGCATCTCACCTCCAGCATATCTACTCCAATCATGTCCTCTATTGTACCTCCCACGACCAGATCTTTTGAATGCACAAAGCCAGTGACTGGCAGATACATTTCAGTTGCATACAGAGAGAAGACATCCTTCAATCTAGACCACACTGAGTTATTACAACCAACAATGGTTTATGCACCATCCGATGCAGTTTGTCAGACTCTGGTCGATTTCTTGGCTATACTGCCACAAACACATACCTTCCTCGTTCACATCCAGATATACAAATACTAATAATCAGTAGGCCATATTGTATAAGGGGATTGAAACGGTAGCCTAGATGTCTATATGACTGTAGATAATGGATTGCAATTTATATTAGCTTCATTCATTATGTTTTGTATTTCTTTGATATAATTAAATAGACGCATCCTTCTTTCAGTGCAAGCAATTTTAGCATGTAAAAAATAGAAAGCCAGACGATTTTTTATTACACCAACCAATTGTTTTAAAAAGGAAAAAAAAGAACTAAAAATGCCAAATGAATTTTTCTATGCCCAACAATGTTTAAAAAAAAAAGCCAGAAAAACGCGAAAAAAAAACCGAATTTTTTTAAGCCATGAAATTTTAAAAAGTCAGATTTGTGAATTTGGCGTTAAAAAAAAATGAAGCCAAATTGGCATCCCTGTCTTGAATTAGAGACTATATATCCTAATTCTAACATATCATTTTTTTTTAAAATTAATGAAGATAAACAGAAATCCCGTTCAACCTCTGATGGGTTATAATTAGGATATATATTGTTTTCAATTCCAAATAATATGAACAACTGCCGACATGACAAAGTGGCATCACATTTGAAAATAGGGATACTCACAATTGTGCTTAGGCCTATACGTTAAATAATAAAATAAAAAATAAAAAACAAACAAACAAAATCAAGAAGAAACTATGAACAAGAATAATATTAAAGTGGAGGGGTGTAAAGGCCTGGTGGTTCTAGTTATATAACGGACTTTACCAGATATTTAATTGACTTTCATCTGTTTAAAGTCACATGCATTGTAAGAACAGCATCAGACCTTCACATTCCCAGCCACTATATATTAACATGTGTTCGTGTTAAATATTGTTTGACTATATTATGCAGTTCCCTAGGTCTGTCTATTCTCAACATATCAGGGATTGGCTTGATTATGAAAAATATCCCGTTCAACCTCTGATGGGTTATAATTAGGATACATATTGTTTCCAGTTCCAAATAATATGAGAGATAAAAAAGCGAACAAACAACACCAGACAAAAATAAACAGGGGCAGGGGTGTAAAGGTCAGGAGTGTTTAGTTAGATATTTAATTGATTGTCATTTGTTATAAGTCATATATTTTATAACAACATCACCAGACCTTCACACTCCCAATTGCAATATAGGCTATTAACTTTTGTTCTAGTTAAATACTTGTTGACTATATTATGCAGTTCCTTAGGTCTGTCTATTCTTCACACCTCTTCTATATTGGACAGGATATATTTCTTCATTAAAAAAAAGGTAACAGAATAGAAATTATACATATAATTGTATTTTGGTCCAGAGTGGAATGGTGTAAATTTCGAATTTTCTACCTTAGATGGGTGATAGTTTACACCAGCGGTGGCCAAACTACGGCCCGCGGGCCAGATCCGGCCCGCCAACCAGTTTTTGACCGGCCCGCCAACCTGTTTTGACCGGCCTCTTATTGTTGATTGACGCCAAACTCTTCACAATGAAATAACACACAAATGTATGTTTGAAATAAATAATTACATGTCATATTACAAATTACTTACTTACTTAGTCGTTCCCCTTCTACCGTGAGGTGTAGAGGTTTGGAAGAGAGAGCGCCAGACTATCCTATCGGCTGTCTTCCTCCTGGCCTGGTTCCATTCTAGTCCTCGATCCTTCAAAGATTGTCTAATGTTGTCCTCCCAGCGGACTCTGGGTCGTCCTCGGGGTCTGGATCCTTGGCTCTTTGTTTCCCATGCTTGTCGTGGTATCCGATCTTCTCCCATTCTGCAGACATGGCCAAACCATCTTAATTGGGACTGTTCTACTTGGGTCTGCAGCGGGGTAGGATTTTAAGGCCTTGACGTATCGTCTGGTTGCGTACCATGTCTCTTCTTGTTACTTCAACCACCTTCCTCAGATACCTCATTTCTGAGGTTTGGATCTGGCTTTTATGGGTTGTAGTCATTGCCCATGACTCGCATCCGTATGTCAAGACTGGGACATAGGTGGAGCGGTATACAGCCATCTTCGTTTTCTTACCAACCTCTCTCTTGCTGAGGAATCCTCGATTTATGGCCTGAAAAAGTCTCCCAGCTGCTGCTTTTCGAGTGGCCAACTCTTCTTTGATGCCTCCCTTTCGGTCTATAATAGCTCCGAGGTATTTAAAGTGGTCGACCTGCTCCAGGACCTGTTCTCCCAGCTTAATCTGATGTTTTCTTTCTTCTCGTGATATCACCATGGATTTTGTTTTAGAGCTGCTTATGACCATCCCTCTCTTCCCCAGCTCTTCCTTCCAGACTTGCAGGTTGGATTGGAGATGTGCCTCTGATTTAGCAATCAGGGCAACATCATCAGCAAATGCCAGCTCCGAAATATAGACCTGTCTCATCTTCCAGTACCCCACTGAATACTTTCTTGTTCTCTCTCCTTACATGCCTTGATGACATCGTCCATAAGGAGTATGAAGAGGTAAGGTGATAGGATATCACCTTGTCTTACACCAGTGGTGGTCCTGAACTCTTCCGATTTATGGTTTGCTGTCCTCACATAATTTCTGCAAGACTTGTAGAAGCTCTGTATAGCATGAATCAGAGGTGCTGGAATATTCTTCCTTGCCAAACAGTCCCAAAGTTTGCTCCAGGGGACCCTGTCAAACGCCTTTTCCAGATCTATGAAACAAAGATGCATCTCACTCTTATACTCAAGGGCCTTTTCACTCAGCTGTCTGAGTGTGAAGATTAGGTCTTGAGTACTTCGGTTTGCTCGGAATCCGCACTGGACCTCATCCAATTGTGGCTCAGCTAGGCGTCGGAGTCTCTGCTCTAGGATTCTAGAGTAGATTTTACCAGGGACACTGAGAAGGGATATGCCTCTATGGTTTCCACACTGTCGATTGTCACCCTTTTTTGAAAATTGGTGTTATGATGGCAATCTCCCAATCCTTTGGTATGGTCTTGTTGTACCACGCTGCCTGTAAAACCCTTAAGAGTAATAGGTCGCCTGATGCCCCATGAACTTAACCATTTCTGGTGTTATACCATCATGCCCTGCTGCTTTGCCCATCTTGATTTTCTCCAGTGCTGCCTTCAGTTCTTCCATCTTTATGTCATCTTCACCATCATTGGTTTTCTCTTCTGTGCTAGTGTTATCATTTCTGATGCTTCACCATGCTCACCATCCAGGAGTTCTGAGAAATATTCTTTCCATCTTCCCATTACTTCCTTCGGGGCAGTAAGCAATTTGCCTTGCTTGTCCTTTATAAATTTGAGAGGGCATTGTTTTTCCTTCCTCATGTTCTTTAGGGTCTTATAGAACAATTTCTGGTTTTCTTGTGCATCTTTTTCTAGCTTTTCTCCAAATTCTTCCCAGGACTTCTGTTTTGCTGCTAGCACTTTGTTCTTTGCTTCTGTTCTGAGTGTCACATATTCTCTATATTTTTCCATTTGTCCTGTTGTGTTTTTAGCTCCTAAGTATTGTTTCCATGCCATTTTCTCCTCTCTTATTTTCTCTTTGACTTCCTCTGTCCACCAAGGTGTCCTCTTTCTCTTGTTCCCAAGTCGGACTTCACCGCATGCTTCTGCAGCAGCTGTCTTTATGATATCCTTGAATTTATTCCAGAGGTTTTCCAAGTCATCAGGTCGTTCTTCTGTGTTGCTCACCGCTGCAGCAATAAGCCCCTGATATCTGGTCTTAATTTCTGGCTCTCTCAGCTTGTAGGTCCTAATGCTCATTTCTCCTGCTCGTTTACTTGGTTTCTTGCGTGATGTTGGACAGTTCCTAGGCTGAGCAACTCTTTCAGTTGTTCTTTTGATTGTTAGCAGGTAGTGATCACTTCCAATCTCTGGCCCCCTCCAGACTCTAGCATCTCGGACATATTTGAATGAGCTTCTCTGAACAATGGCATAGTCGATCACTGACTTCTCATTCTTTGTTGGTTCACATCTAGTGTATGCATGTATGCGCTTATGGGGGAACTTTGTGTTTGTAATGATCAGATTCTGCTCACTGCAGAATCTAAGGAGTCGCTTTCCATTGTCATTGAGAGTATCTTCTCCATATCTTCCGATAACTCCACCCCATCTAGCATGGTCATTTCCAACTCTGGCATTAAAATCTCCGAGCATGATAACTTCATCTAGGCAGTCATCCACTGTCCTTTGAAGCAGCTCGAAGAATTCCTCCTTGACCTCTGCTCTCTCATCCTCATTTGGCCCATACACTATGACCAGGTTGACTATGGTTTCTCCTTCTTTTAGTTTTACAACCATAATGCGCTCCGAGACAAAGTTCCATCCCTTGATACTATCTTTTTGATTTTGGGCCACAATGCAACCCACGCCCCCTTTAGCTCTTTCAGACATGGGTACACCACTGTAGAGCAGCGTGTTGCCATCGAGATCCATGACTCCTTGTCCTTTTTTCTTTGTTTCCGTTATAGCCAGGATTTCTAGTTTTGCTTTCCTCATCTCTTCCACCAGCTCCTCTTCCTTCCCATTTATACTTCTTGTGTTCCAAGTTCCATAAGTCGTAGTCCGTAGTCCGTTCCAGTTCGTCGCCTTTAGAATCAGTCCAGTTTTCTCTCTTGTGTTGCTAGTAATCGTGATTTAAAGCAAACAGGTGATTGGCCTGTTGTGCCTTTGTATGGTGGAGGGGCTGCCTCCTTACGGCCTCCATGCAGGCCGCCCTCCTCCTTTTTCATCCGGGCTTGGGACCGGCATTGGCGGAGTTCTTACAAATTACAAAACAAATTAAAACAACAGATTCATTATATTTTTTTTACAGTAATTTCAGTTCTTAGACTGGTATACATGTCTTGTCAGATGTGCAGTACAGTAGTTTGCCGTTGCTTTCTGTACGTGGTTCATTATATATGTAAAACTAAATATCAGAACGTTATTTTTTAAGGATTTTATAGGTCTGGCCCTCGGGTGTTACCCGTTACCATAATCTGGCTCTCGGCCAACCTTAGCTTGGCGACCACTGGTTTACACGATTAAATCGTTTGTACTTTGTTTTCTATTAGAAAATATATTTCCATTAAAAAGTCCGGGTTAAACCCTTATCTCTAAGGTTAAGAAAACCGAGAGCAAGGAGCTGAGGCGTACACGATTTCTTGAGTTGACAGGACCTCAAAACATAGCCTCTTGAACTGACAACTTCCAGTACGGAGACCACCGATATTTATGAAGTTTCACTGTTTACATTTATTAAGGTGAAATTATTTTGTTTATTTATCATAAAAGAGCACATTTTTAACAAAATTAATGAAGCAAAATATCCCGTTCAACCTCTGATGGGTTATAATTAGGATATGTATTGTTTTCAATTCCAAATAATATGAACAACTGCCGATATGAGAAAGTGGCATCACATTTGTCAAATCATTGTAAATAGGGACAATTTTTTTTTTTTTAAACTGGCGACGTCTCGTTCAACCTAGTTGGTTATATTAGGGCGCATGTCCAAATATAAACGACCTTTAGGTCTTGGTTTTTGTGTTAAATAGGGACAATCACAATTGTGCTTATACATATTTAATCTTCATTCACACATTTATTAAGGTGAAATTATTTTGTTTATTCACATCTTATCTTGTTTTCCCACTGTGTCCATGTTTTTGAACACACAAGAAACACCCAGAGTAGTCTCCCGTTTGTTTCTGTAGTCTTTTAGGTGCGAGATGAGCAGTTAAATGTTTGAGATAGCTTATATTTCAATTTGTTCGTATGTATTATTATAAATTTATTTAATTAGCTATTACTGAATCACTCATCAGGTTATAATACAAAGCTGCACAGCTACTGCTGCAAGATCTGTTACACTGACGACTGCATAATCAACATCTTTTGGTAGGTCTACCACTGCATTAGTTTAGGCCTACACATAGGCTACTGCCCCTTGCATCGGCACAATCTTCTGGGTTTAAATTTAATTAAATGTTTTAGTTAATGACAACTATCCTGTTCAACCTCTGATAGGTTATAGTTAGGATATATAATATCTATAATTTCAAATAGTAGGCCTATGTTCAATCGATACTGTTTGTTGGTTAAATTGAATAACAGTGGGACATCTTCCTCGATGCCAACATTGGAAGTCACCACCGTCGTTGGGGTTAGGATTAAGGTTTAGGATTCCTCTAAATTCTTTTAGGAGTCACGATAGCACAATGGGTAGTGCACTAGTTTCCTAGCTCTGTGGTTCATGGTTTGATCCACAGTTGAGGTGGGATTTTTTAGACCGCAAATGGCTCAGGGGTCGACCCAGCCTCATGAATTGGGTACCAGAACAACTCTGGGAAGGTTAAGGCGGCCAGCGTGATGCTGACCACATCACCCCTAGTGTGCCGATGGTCGAGAAAATATGGACCTAACACCATATTCCCAATATGTCTTAATGGGCATGTAATGGGATCCCCCCCAATTCTTTTAAAAGGCTGTATTGCTCAGGCCCACTGTTATTCATATTCAACCCTGTTTGTATATGCTATTACCCCTCGCAGTCAGTTATTGAATATAGGGTAAATGAAACTTTTCTATTTATGTGGGTGTTCCCCCACTTTTGTTTTTGTAGTCTTAAAATGATCGATTCTTCATACTTGCTATGTTGTGGAGGGATGTGTGAAAGCTTGAGGTTCGTGGATTATTATATGATTTACTCGTAATTTGACATCAGCATTATTAGTTCCCAGAGGTCTCTGAAGAGGAAGACAAAGAACGGGACCACTACACCGGCATGCATGTCATACAAGATGACTAATACGAGGTTGTGGAAACTTCTTCATGTAAATCAAATCGTCGTAGAAACCACCACTGCATGAGCATGTGAATGTCTGGTACAGGCTTCCTTCAAGGGGACCAGCTGCATGAGCATGTGAATGTCTGGTACAGGCTTCCTTCAAGGGAACCAACTGCATGAGCATGTGAATGTCTGGTACAGGCTTCCTTCAAGGGGACCAGCTGCATGAGCATGTGAATGTCTGGTACAGGCTTCCTTCAAGGGACCAACTGCATGAGCATGTGAATGTCTGGTACAGGCTTCCTTCAAGGGAACCAACTGCATGAGCATGTGAATGTCTGGTACAGGCTTCCTTCAAGGGGACCAACTGCATGAGCATGTGAATGTCTGGTACAGGCTTCCTTCAAGGGGACCAGCTGCGTGAGCATGTGAATGTCTGGTACAGGCTTCCTTCAAGGGACCAGCTGCATGAGCATGTAAATGGTCTGGTACAGGCTTCCTTCAAGGGAACCAACTGCATGAGCATGTGAATGTCTGGTACAGGCTTCCTTCAAGGGGACCAACTGCATGAGCATGTGAATGTCTGGTACAGGCTTTCTTCAAGGGGACCAGCTGCATGAGCATGTGAATGTCTGGTACAGGCTTCCTTCAAGGGACCAACTGCATGAGCATGTGAATGTCTGGTACAGGCTTCTTTCAAGGGACCAACTGCATGAGCATGTGAATGTCTGGTACAGGCTTCCTTCAAGGGGACCAGCTGCATGAGCATGTGAATGTCTGGTACAGGCTTCCTTCAAGGGACCAACTGCATGAGCATGTGAATGTCTGGTACAGGCTTCCTTCAAGGGAACCAACTGCATGAGCATGTGAATGTCTGGTACAGGCTTCCTTCAAGGGGACCAACTGCATGAGCATGTGAATGTCTGGTAAGGCTTCCTTCAAGGGGACCAGCTGCATGAGCATGTGAATGTCTGGTACAGGCTTCCTTCAAGGGACCAGCTGCATGAGCATGTAAATGGTCTGGTACAGGCTTCCTTCAAGGGAACCAACTGCATGAGCATGTGAATGTCTGGTACAAGCTTCCTTCAAGGGACCAACTGCATGAGCATGTGAATGTCTGGTACAGGCTTCCTTCAAGGGGACCAACTGCATGAGCATGTGAATGTCTGGTACAGGGTTCCTTCAAGGGACCAACTGCATGAGCATGTGAATGTCTGGTACAAGCTTCCTTCAAGGGACCAGCTGCATGAGCATGTAAATGGTCTGGTACAGGCTTCCTTCAAGGGAACCAACTGCATGAGCATGTGAATGTCTGGTACAAGCTTCCTTGAAGGGACCAACTGCATGAGCATGTGAATGTCTGGTACAGGGTTCCTTCAAGGGGACCAACTGCATGAGCATGTGAATGTCTGGTACAGGCTTCCTTCAAGGGGACCAACTGCATGAACATGTGAATGTCTGGTACAGGATTTCTTCAAGGGGACCAACTGCATGAGCATGTGAATGTCTGGTACAGGCTTCCTTCAAGGACCAACTGCATGAGCATGTGAATGTCTGGTACAGGCTTCCTTCAAGGGGACCAGCTGAAGCGGTTTCTTCTTGCTCGTGTTTTTCAGTCCACTTATACTAGTGACAGAGAAATTGAAATAAGGTGTCAAAAAGCCCGTGCAGTGACTCACCAACTATCACCACAACTAAAACATCAGAATATCAGTATGGAAACTAAACGACAATTGATAAATATTATATTCTTACCAACTCTTGGCTGTCAGTTTGAAATATAGTCCCAAACCAGAGCACAGGAGAGGAAAATCATATTTTGCAAGATTAAATGCCTAAGAAGTGCCATTAATTTTACCAGGAGGGGCAGAATGAGAAATAACGACATCAGAAAAATTGTCAAAAGTTACACCCTGCATCAGATGTGTAGAATAATGGACAGTAATTTCGTTCAGCCATAACATGAGAATGGTGCCCAGTCATTTACCATTGTGTTCCTACATCACTAGAAAATTTGATTTTGGAGCTCAAGAAAGACCTAGAGGCAGAAAATAATACAAAAATCCTACAACAACATGGGCTCACACTACCAATGTAACTGCAACCAATGTGACATACTTGGCTCTTACTACTTACTTAATCGTTCCTCTCCTACCATGGGATGTAGAAGTTTGCCAGAAAGAGCGCCATACTATCCTATCTGCTTTCTTCCTCCTGGCCTGCTTCCAATCTGGTCCTTGGTCCCACAGATTGTCTAATGTTGTCCTCCAATGAACTCTGCATCATCCTGGAGGTCCTTGGCTCTTGGTTTCCCATATTTGTCATTGTAGTCGATCTTCTCCCGTTCTGAAGACTTGGCCAAACCATCGTAATTGGGACTGTTCTACTTGGATCTGCAAGGGCTGGGTTTTGAGGCCATGATTTATCGTCTGGTTGCAGACCTTGTTGTTCAACCACCTTCCTCAGATACCTCATTTCTGCGGTTTGGAACTGGCTTTTGTGGGTTGTAGTCATTGCCTATGACTTGCATCCATAAGTCTAGAATGGACATTAGGCGGAGCAGTGTACAACCATCTTTGTCTTCTTGCCAATTTCTCTTTTACTGAGGAATCTTCAATTTGGCTTAAGAACAGAAACTTCAGCTACCCACAATGACCCACGGCAAAAGTGAATCACAATAATAAGTAAGTCTTCTATGCAATAAATAAGTTTCTTTATTTCAGAGATGGGGAATACATCTGCCAATCAGCACATGTGGCGAATTGTAAAACAAGTGTGGTGAATTTGATGTTTAGACCTGGCACAATATTTATGTAACTAACTTAGTCGTTCCGCTTCTACCTTGGGGTGTAGAGGTTTGCCAGAGAGAGCACCATACTTATAGGTACAGGTAGTCCCATAGCAGAGACTGTCTTATGGTAGTGAAGTGTTAGAGACTTCACTATGCTAGGTCCAGCATTGAGAAATGGGGTGATCAGTTCCCTTCCTCGCTGCCTTTTCCTTCTCTAACTCAAGCAAAGTCAGATACCAATTTACAGCTGGGTATACTGGTGCATCATATCGATATTGTGAATCTAACCCTGCACTTTTGCAGCGAGAGACAAGCGCTTTAACCATTCTGTGAACAGGACGCACCTGGCATAATACTGAATGAAAATTTAACTAAAAAATGCAAACAAATTTTGTTACGCTGAAAATATGTGTACAGATTACTTGAGATGTGTTTAACTCTATAAGCAAGAATAATGCTTGAATAAAATCATTTAACATAATTTCTGAAGTTCCCCCCTTAATGAAGGTACACTTTTTAATTGTCCACCAGTATTGCACATGCTTCTATGAGTAGCGAGCAGTACTGTTAAGCCCTTACTTACTTTACATTTTCCTTCCACTGTTGCAGTGAAGCATAGTGTGGAGCTTAAGTTTTCGTTCCCTAGCCAAGTGTTTCACCTTGGCTGCTGTGAGCCTGTGTTGTTGTAGGAGTCTGGGATTTTGTCTGTCCGTCTGCTTCTTTGACTTTCATGTGCTCTGAACCCAGATCTTCTAGTGTTTTAGGCGAGTAGTGGCAATTTATCGGGCTCCATTCTCATGAGATGGCCAAACCACTTGATTTTCTGTGTCTCTATATACTTGATTGAGGATGTAGTTCCTACAGTTATTCTGATGTCATCATTTCTCGTTCTGTCTCTCCAACCTTGGATCTGCAAGGGCTGGGTTTTGAGGCCATGATTTATGTTTCTTGTTGTTCAACCACCTTCCTCAGATACCTCATTTCTGCGGTTTGGAACTCTCCAACCTTCCCAATGACCTGAAAAACACGCACAGTCCTTACTCATACAATCGTATACTGTTCAAATACTTTATGAGTGCTGATTACACTGACTAACAAAAAAAAACTTTTTTTTTCTTTCTCTAACATTTCTATGTTTTTCTGGTCAATTTTAATGCGCTGTTTTTAAATCTGCAAACCGTTTTTCTCTATCAGGTCGGGATCTCTAGAAATACGCAATTGAAGTTTTTTTAACAACGCATACAGTATTACAACATCATTCGTACAATAAGTATAACAGTTATGTAGGCTTGAATTTCTTTGCAATCGACTTTCATCGGTGAATCGCATGTGATACATCACGATGAAGCATCCAACAATAATCGGCAAGCATGTTCACACTCCACCGTCATAATTTTCTCGAAGATAAGTGAAAGCTTTGCTCGTTTTATCATGAGCCCCAACTTTATATGTAACAGTGGTAAAATAAAGCTGTCTTTGTTAACTAATGGCTCGTGTATTACATTTTTATGCCCGAGCTGCATACGATCCCGGATAGGCCACACCTTTCTTGCATAATGTTCCTGTCTGTTGCGACTGTCCCATTCACATCGGAAGCAACAAAATTTAGTATACCCAGTCTGCATGCCCGTGAGAATTGCAATGACCTTTAGGTCTCCACAAATCCGCCATTGGTAGTCATTGTACTTTATTTTTTCCAAACGTATAGCCATATTGTCATAAGTTTCTTTCATATGAACAGAGTAGGCGACTGGAATTGATGAAAATAAATTTCTGTTATGCAATAACACGGCTTTTAGACTAGTCTTGGAAGAATCGATGAAAAATCGTCATTCGTTGACTATGTGCTCATGACCATTTACATCTTTGCAATAGCAAATGTCATCATCCATCTCAAAGTATTGAACAAGTTCTCTGTGTCTATGACAAAATTTAGATATCGGAGTATTGGGCGCTAAAAGATTCCATTCTTTGAGTCGCGAACCGAGTAATTCCGCGTGTCCTTTGGTAAGAGCGAGATCACGTATTAGATCTGAAAGTTCTGAATGGTTAATTAAGTAAACACCATCATTCAACGGTATGTAATCTGAGTAAGAATTAGTTTCTAAAGCAGGTAAACTATCACTTTCTGATGGTTCATTCACATCCAGCGGATATTGTTCTGGTGGTACTTGGATCAGACACGTGATTGGATCACGAGGCACTGGTTTCGAAACCGATTCAATATTTGGATAAACCACAGACTTTCTAGTTTTAAAAGTGAAACCATGGATATTTGTCAAGCAGAAGTAACAATCAGTAGTGTGATTTGTATGTTCACGCCATATTACTGGCACTCCAAAAGGCATCGACTTATGCTTCGGCGATTTTCGTAACCAACCTGCCAATGTATTTGCACAAGTCGAACAAACTGCATTTGGCTTCCAAGATTTATTTGCATCTTCAACTTTCGAATCGAAATAAAGTTCATATGCTTTCTTTAGTAATGGTGTAAAGTTTTTCTGGTCAACACGATCGGTAAAATATCCGCACACGTAACAGAACAGATCAGCCGAATTTCTACAACTTCTAGAAGCCATATTTTGCTCAGAATTATTTCAAAATACAGTAACTATTTGAAAAAGTAGCGTAACATACGTCATGCATCTTTTAGCAGTATAAAAAGTAGAATTATGTTGCTTTTTATTAATTTTTAATAAGTTATATAGTAAAAATGAAACGGAGCAAATAACGGTTTCCCAAAAATATATTTATTCACAAATATCTTAAGAACCTGACGTGATAGAGATAAACGGATTTCAGATTTGAAATCAATGCAAGAAACTGACCTAAGAACACTTATTCTTATATAAGAAAGAAAAATGTTGTTTGTCAGTGTTATATGCCACCCTAACTGATTGTGTTGTACTTTTATCTAATATACTGTATGGAGGCTCTGATGATCTAGTTTTCATTACAATATACTTATTCTTAATATTATATTCTTAATAACTTATATTCTTAATTTTATGATCAGTGTAATGTTGCACTGCCCTTAAATTAATACTTTCAGTACGCTGGAGAATGTTCGAGTAACAGTAATAAAAGATGAGCAAGAGGAAGGAAGAATGCAAGAGGGGACTGTGTCCGATTTTCAACCCTTGGCAAATTAATTGCTTTCATATATGTCTATCTAACTATCGACCTTGTCTGATTCTGGTCTTGAGTTTGGGACGCAAAGACAGCGAGGAAAGTAACTGTTTACCCACCTCATCTTGACGAACCTAAAAAAAAAAATAAAATAAAAAAGTCCCTGAGTCATTCAGTTGAACACCGTATGAACATTTTACAAGTTCTCATAACATACCTCTGAATATGTCTCAAATCACTAATTTACAGTACGAAGAATTTGATTCTTATGTCTTGTTGTTATTGTTTTTTGTTGTTGTTGTTGTTGTTGTTTTTTTTTTAATTAATTAATTAATTTATTTATTTTTTTTCAAATTCATTTTTATTATTAATTTTTTTTTTTTTAAATCTTTTTTTTTATAATTATTTTTATTTTATTTTAAAAACACTTTAATTATGATGATTATTGCAAATGTAATATTACTTTTATAATGATAAATGCCTTAATAATGCTTAAAGTAAATGTGAGGATGAAACGATATTAGTATACATGATGAGAGAGAGAGGAAGGGCAGAATGTCAGACGGGCCTGCATGCCCAATTCTTAACCCTTTGAAAATAAAGTTCGTTCGTTCGTTCGTTCTCCTGGTAACATTAACTGCTTTTCTTTAGCATCTCATCTCACAAGATGTGATATTCCTTTCCTGTGCTTTGGTCAGGGACCATGTTTGACACTGATAGCAAACAGTTGATAAGAATATACTATTTATCAACCGTTGTTTAGTTTCCATACCGGTATTTTGATGTTTGAGCAGTGGTGACAGTTGGTAAGGCACTGCAGTGGTATTTTGACATCTTCTTTCAATTTCTCTGTCAAGTCTTCTATTTTCAGTAAAAGTGCTTCCTACGAAAATTTGAATTCTGGAACCTGCTTAAGGGGAGGTTTCACCTAAAATTATATTTTTCTTATTTTTGACTTTACAAGCTTCAATTTTTTTTTGGGCATGTTTAGGACATCAAAGCATCTAATAAAAAATGCTGAATCATTGGAAAATAATTATATTGGGTCCTAATTTGCATATTGTTACTGCATGTCGTTGACATCTATGTTAACTCTTAGTATACGAGCTGCCTTTCATGACTACCATTACAGATTTTGCAATAAATAATTTATTTATAAAGATAACATAAGTGTTATATATCAAAATGTGAAGAAATGAAACCCCTACATCATGCACATAACTAAATTGATCAGTGGTTTGAAACATGCATTCAGCTATAAATTTTCGCTATTGACGGGGATCGATCATCGGCCTCTCTAGAAGGCAGCTCGTATACTAAGAGTTAAGTGGACCTGGCGATCTGCTGATCTTCATAGTTTCTGTCTTTGGTGTGTTGATCTTCATGTTGTATCTTTGACAGGTTGAATTAAGTGCATCTATTAAGTGATGTCAGATTAGTAGAATAGCTTTGCGAATGTACCTATATTCTTCTTATCAGTTTTTCTCTAGCGCCGGTGTGATGGACCCTGAATCTAGAGGTTATGGAGATGAGGGTTTTGCTGACGGGGAGGTGAATGATGATGAGGCTATGGAGGTGGCAAACGCAAATAATGAGTCAGACGGTGAGAATAGCTTTATGCCACTTTTTCTTAATGTTGCTGTTGATCATGAGTTGCGTGTGCCGGTCAAGTTTTGATGCATGTACATCAGTATTGTTATTGTTGTTTAACTAGGACTGCTGAGCTCATAGCTCTTTCACAGCCAGTGCCAAACTGAAGAATTTGCATATGTTCCATAGCTGTTGAGGGGTGCTGTATAGAGTGTTTGTGATTGTGGAGAAGTAAACTTCTTGTGGAGAAGTAGGCAATGGCTTTCTTGTGGAGAAGTAGGCAATGGCTTTCTTCTATATGTGGTGAGTCCTGGGTATGTAAGTGAACAGCCCATAATGAACTGTCTCATAAATAATTATCTTAGGCTGTTTAATGGTAAAATAGAGTCATTTGAGTTTCTTTAATACCGAAAATACTTTGTCCATCAGTTGATGAAGTCCTTCAGGGTCCTAGAGCCTCTGTTTACTTCTGTGACATTGACCCGGGCAAGCAAGGGCTTGACATTCCAAAGGAGGAGGTGGAGCAAATGATGAAGGCAGAACCATACCAGAGGAAGATTGACACATGTCACATGTAAGTCTCGATTGTGTAAACTTTGCAGGCTAAAACCTTTCAGAAGTGGACATCTGTCAGCACTGTCTAGATCCTCATAATGTTTGATTTGTATTGTTGTGTAATGATCCATCAGTTTTGTTTTCTTTTCTGTTCTATTTGTAGATAAAATATAGCGGTACTGACTTAGCAGCATCAGTTTCCTTTTAACCCCTTTTGGAGCATGCACCTACCACTGCTGCTGGTCCACTTGCTCGAAGCCTGCACCAATCATTCACATGCTCCCGTAGCAGTGGTTTCTGTAGCAACCTGTTGTCAGCCTCGTACACAACCTCATATTAGTCACCTTGTAGGACACGCCTGATGGAGCAGTGGTTTCTGTAGCAACCTGTTGTCAGCCTCGTACACAACCTCATGTTAGTCACCTTATACGACACGCCTGATGGAGCAGTGGTTTCTGTAGCAACCTGTTGTCAGCCTTGTACACAACCACATGTTAGTCACCTTGTACGACACGCCTGATGGAGCAGTGGTTTCTGTAGCAACCTGTTGTCAGCCTCATACACAACCTCATGTTAGTCACCTTGTACGACATGCCTGATGTAGCAGTGGTTTCTGTAGCAACCTGTTGTCAGCCTCGTACACAACCTCATGTACGACATGCCCGATGGGGCAGTACTCCTATTCTTTCTTTGTCTCCTCAGAGACCCCCGGGAACTACACGGAGCACAGTTGGTATGAGTGTAATATGGACAGAGTGTTTAGAGCACTGGTCTCTCGTGGCAAAGGTACTGGGTTTGATTCACGGCATCGACATGCTTCAGTCTAAAACTTTGCACCTTTGCCGCAAGAGACCAGCGCTCTAATTTCTCTGTCAATCGGATGCTTACACAGTACACTCCTAAAATTGTATAGAAGGGTCGCCGTTGTGGAGCACAGGAAGTGAATCTAATGCCAGTGAAAGGTAAAACTGCATGGAGAAGAATACAGACGACAGAAATCAGAAGGATAGGGAAGACATGGAAAGAACTGGAGTAGATTGCTAAGATATTCTTCTTCTTCCTCGTTCGTCCTGAAAAGGACGTTGGTTGCGTTGTGTCTGTTTACACCGGAGCTGCGATATCTGCCCCTTTTGGCCGACACATCCGACTTCAGCACAGCATTTTTTGGGACCGGGTTTGCCTTCACTCTTCGATCCCTACTCTCTCAGCCAGACTGCAGTGATGCAGCCTGTTTCCAGGACCACCACGTGGAGGTGGAGTAGGGTCTTGGTCAGCTCTGGTTCACTGACCCTGACGCAAGCAGTCAAGCTATGGGTCGCTGACTGCATTCTCTATTGCTGCATCTTTGGGTCCCAGATTGCTAAGATATGAAAGCTTAAAGAGAGAGCCAGCTCAAAATATGTGCTCAGCAGGGAGCTCAGAAGAGGAAGATAGTAGCTATACATGATTAAATATATTTACACATATCACATGTGCCGAAATTGTACACAGATAAGCGTTGGGTTAATTCAGTATATTTTCCATGTCACCTGAGAGCATATTACAGACTGTCTGCGACTTATGACCACTCATACTTACGATGGCCATCCTATTAATCCTATCATATTATTGTTCTGTCGTAAATTTTATTTATTTATACATTTATTATTTATTACAGTACATTAGTGAGGGGTACAGTTGTGTTTAAACTTGTAAATGGTTTTATTTCATTATAAACAAAGAGTAAAATTAGTTTTAAAATATAACAAAACAGACCTACATATTTTTTTTGGCTTTCAGGCATGTTCAGTGTTAACACGTCCATAAGGTTTGTATTGGATATAGTGATTTTTGGCTTACAACCTTATCGACTTACGACAGGGTCGAGGAAAGTCTGTATTGCTTTCATTAATGCGTATCTGGCCTCATGTAGTGCCGGAACTCTCTGAGGAGACTAAGAAAGAATAGGTACCACGGCTCTCTCAAGTATGTCATCAGAGGCTAATATGAGGCTGCGAATGGGACTGGCAGTCTCATCATGTAAAAAGAGATTGCAACGGCCGTTGCAACAGCACGTGAATGCTTTTGGTGCTATCTTTCTGCGTTGGGACCAGTTGCAATGGTGCTGCCATGCTCTATAAGGAGCTAGAAGGGGAAATGAGGATGAATGCATATCTGAATATGGCTACTTAGCTGTGCTTTGGACAGTGTACCTCTCTTCCTCACATAATTGAGTACACCATGTCAGGTCATACAAATAAAGATGGATTCAAGTAGGGCTACTTGCTTTCAGTTTTGGAAGACATTTTTTTTGGGTCATATATCATCAGTTTTAGCTTTTCCAGGTTGTGGTGCGGTTAAATTCTGTGAGCTGAACTCAGCATCAATACATTATGGTTCCCTGTGGAGTATAGGTCGGCAACAAAATACATGCCAGGCCTTCTTGCCCTGTGCTATCCGTTCTTTTCCTTATCGCTTATAAAACCTGTATGAGCTCTCTTCTTCAATGTTTTTTTGGTCTCCCACTATGGAATGGACATGCTCCAGTTAACCCAACTGTAAATGGGTACCTGACTTTGTTAGGGAAGGAAAAGGTAGCGAGGAAGGGAACTGGTCACCCCACCTCTCATTACTGGACCTAGTGTGGTGAAGTCTTTCATGATTCAGAACAACTGCAAACAGCAGTGGATGGATCTGTGGGCTACTGGCATGACTGCAAGAAAAAAATGCAGACATGTCTCGGCCAAACCCCAGAGATAGCATCAACAACTTAAACTGCAGAGACCGAAGTACAATTTTCAGATTGCAAACAAGGCACATTCCCCTCAGCAAGCATATACACAGAGTGACCACAGACCATACACTGTAATGCAAACACTGCAACAGACAAGAGGAAGAAACAGTAGATCACCATCTCCTAGATTACCTGGTGGCAAAGGAAGGTGGAAAGCTACCTCAGCTTGACACAAGCGTAACTTATGAAGAGGCCAAGAGTTTTATCAAGAGCACATGCAGGAGCAAGTGGGAAGCAGAGCATCCAGGCCACAATAAAAATGATGCATATTACTAGCACAGCAGAAATGAACAAGTGGTAATCTTCAGACTTCGCACAAGCCACACAGATTTGGATGCCATCTATTCAACAAGTTCAAGATAGAAACTACCAATGAGTGTAACTGTGGCACTGATAAAATGACTGCTGAATATCTACTTCAAAGGTGCCCAACATATGAGAAACAGAGAAAGTGCATATCTCCGTCACCAGTACCATTCCTGGAGAAAATCTACGGAGATATCAACAGCCTCAAGCTGACCACTGCTTTCTGTGAACGTATTCAAGTTGACATCTGAAAGTGAACAAAGAAGAAAAAGATTACCTGGCCAGTAGCAGAGCTGCGGAAGCAACTGCTACCACCAATCCCCTCCATCACTAACATATGAAGACACAAAGCAACTGAAAAAAGACCTGTTACTTTATACTTATTGAAGGCTATAGGTAACGAGTATATTAATATGCTGCCCTGGTCTTGTAAGGTATTTTTGTTATAATAGACAAACAGGAACGTGACGAATACCCAACTTGTATAATCTTGACCAACAGCTTGTTGTACGTTTTATAACATTTGATACGTCAACAACAAGGTTGCCACTCAAGTTCTAGAGATAAACCCAGATTTTCTTCTTTATAAAAACCCAGAAATACCCAGATTATTTTATGCCCCAAATACATGGGATAGACGAGCTTACACAATCTTTTAGTGCAATTTTAGCACAAATAAGCTGTGTGCTACCAATTTTTTATTTATTTCTTCATTTTTATTTTATTTTTTATTACCAAAAATTCACAATTATATAAAAATGATTTTATTAACAATATATGAACTCTTGAAAATTAGATATTTTAAAGGAGCCGCGCTAGCGTAGTGGTTACCACACCGCTCTGGCGACCGGGTGATCCAGGATCAAACCCGGGCGACGGCATTTGAGGATTTTTCGTCGACCGGGATTTGGACTGGATTAACTCGAGACCTACCACGCATGTCGTAAAAGGCGACTAAGGAGGGTTGGGCATGGGGCTGTTTACCCCATCCCGTAAAAACTTTGCACAGTGGGCTGATCACCTGCTTGCCAACCAATCTGATTACGGAAACAACGATAGATTGTTTGGTCTGTTTCTGTTCCACAAAGACGCCACTAGGCGTGGTGGAAACAGCGACAGATTGATCAATTTGTTGTTGCCCTAAGACGCCACTAGGCGTACTGGCCACATACTGCTTTGCCGGTTGGTGGCTAAGGATGGAAGAAGAAGAAGAAGAACTCGAGACCTGGCGAGAACATTTGAAGGAGTGTCGTTGACCAGGGATTGGCGGCTCCTGAGCCGACCCAGCTCTAATGGGTACCTCCGAAATCGGCTAGTATCTGCCTGAATGGCGAGGGACACCTGTCTCTGTACAAGAAAAAAGGGATACTCACGTAACATCAATGTCAGGTTAGACATTAATAATAACCTGAGATTTCGCCTCGAGTATTAGCGGGCGTAAAAAAAAAAAAAAAAAAAAAAGATATTTTAACAGTAACATACTAACAGTTTTTACATTAACAACATGTTCATCAAATCAAATATAAAATGTTAGTTGTTACTTGTTACTGTTGAAAATTGTCTCTTGTCAGCAACAGGGCATCCATGTCGACAACTTCTCCTTTGTCAAGATCATATGCATGAATTGACAACGTGGAATCTTGATTGTGGAGCAATTTTGTCTTGGAGACAGGGCTCTTTTTGGTTTGATGAAAAACTTGTTAATGTTCAGAGTTTTGCTTTTGGCTTTGAAGTTTTTCATGTGCTTCTGTGTGCTTTTATGTGTCAATAAAGCTGTTTTGTTGACATTAGTTAATGTACAGGAACAGACCGTACAAATCGCAGCATATCGATTGCCAGAGTCCGACTTTATCCAATCCTTTAGTTCGCTGTCTGTTAGGCATTCCTCACAAAAAGCCTGCTGATACCATGGCTTCACTTTTGAACGCGGTGGCATGTGTGTCGTCATGCTGCTACAACTACCTAGCGTACCTTCATCGTCACTCATTATATAATCTTAATTTTAATTATTTTTAAAAAAAAAAAACAATATGCTGTTTATCTGCTAAAGTCTAAAATTTAAAAAGAATACTTTAAAACACATATGCCCAGCTGTGGCAACACTGGTCAACAATACAACATGAGTGTACTTCACCTTTGAGAGCATATGATGATATGACGGTACATCTTGAATACAAATGTTGTGCCGGTTTAAAGTCAGAATGTCTGTGTATCATCTATGACGCTTTAATTCTTTAAAAATCAGAACTGTATACATTCAAATAACTTACTGTCCTTCTCCTTAAGCCACATACAATCAGGCACACATCATAATGTAGTCAGTCAATGATCCTGACCCTGAAATATCTTATAACATTGAACACTGGTCTGTCGCTCTCACATATATATCCGTCCACTTTGAAAAACACAAGCCAAACCAACCGCCCGAACGATAACCCTTGTCCACCGCAGCAGACCATGCCTACGTCATATGCTAATTACATGTGCAACACAACTTTCACCAATGGCACGCTTTCACACTCGAAGCATTTTCGTGTTCTACTCAGTTGCGCACAGCGATGAGTTACCAAGCCTGTGTGCAAAGTGAGAGGTAACAGACCGTTACATTCCATTTGCAGTCTCTGTTGAGACAAAGAATGGGACCACTGCTTTCTTAGGCATGTCGTACAAGGTAACTAACATGTGGTTATGCAAGGGCTGGCTACTTGAACTAGTAAAACACACTGCTACACAAACCACTGCTATTAGAGCATGAGAATACTTGATGCAGGGAGTTTTGTTATGGTTATGGTTACCCTTTTTTAAATAAAATTTTGGCGAGGCGCGTCCCATTCAACCTAATCAGTTATATTAGGGTGCGTGTCCAAATATAACAGACCTTTAGGTCTATTATCGTCATGTGTTATGGTTGCCTACTCCATAGGGAGTGAAAGGGACAATGAATGAATGACATTCCATTTCCTGGCACAGGGGAACAAGAGAGTGAATACTCGTAAACCCTGGGGATCGGAAAAGTCAAAGTCAAGTCACCTTTCATGACTTTCATTTCAAGGGTGCTCTGTTAAAGTGACACACCTGAACAGCTTCCTTCCAACTGCCGAAGTCTTTGTATGCTTTACTTTCAAACAATTCTTTTTTTTTTTTTTTAAACAGGTGTGGCAAATGTTGGTTTGATAACCAGTTCAGTGAAGGCTGTAACGAGTGCGGAGGGTTTGCTATGTCACGGTCATGCCCCATCTGCCTAGGTCGGTGCAGCCAGATTTGGAAACGTAATGTTAAAATGGTAAGAAGTGTTTTTTGCTTCTGGAGCAGCGTAGGCAACGCAGGAAGTGCGGGAATCTACTTTAGAAACACTGATATGTCTTAAGTTCTACCATGATGAAATCACGTCTGCAGAGTTAGGTGGGAAATCAATTTCAAATGTACAGTGACCAGTTTTAAAATGGCTCAGCTTTATTTACTTGATGAAAATGATGGCCTTCTTGTACCATTAATCCTAGGGACACTGGGCCTTCAAATGCTTTCAGGAGAGGGTTTCTTCGAAATTTCTGTCTGTGCTTAAAAATTCTTTCTGTTTTATTTCCACCGTCATCTAAAGATCTATAAAATCATTCCCTGTGATCAACACAATCGACTAGTTGCTGACTCCCTGTTGTAGAGGTTTCAAAGTAGTATTTGTTACATCATTACAAATTTGTTGTTTGAGATACTTGTCATCTATTTACTGCTACAAAATAAACTGTCAGTATCACGTTTCATTCTTCTGCTTCTTAAAGTACCATGCCCGGTGGCATAGGTGATCATGTCTCTGCACAGTTGTTCCTATCTCTAGTACTAAATACAAGTTATGTGGTTGGCATCTTTCCATGCCATGATGTTGAGCTGCCCAGAATGTTCTCTGATGGTCATTATCCGTCTCTTTATTTCTTTAACTGTGTCCTGTTGTCATGACATATTCCTGCTATCTTCTTAAAATATGTCCACAGAAAGTTGGATGCTTCTTTCTGATGTGAGTAACATGCTTCCTTGTCACACTGTTTTCTTTCAGAACATCCTCATTACTCTTTTGGCTGTTATTCTCAACATTTATCTGGATAACCACATCTGTGTAGTTATCCAGGGCTTGTCCTGCTTGTTTACTAGTTGTCTCTGACTGACTTCCATGTGTTAGTATTGGCTGTACATAACACTGAAGAACTGTCATCTTTCTTACTTCCCTTGGGAGCTGCGGTAGCATAGTGGTTAGTGCTCTGGCTTCCTAGCTCAGTGGTCTATGGTTCGATCCCCAGATGAGGTGGGATTTTGTTAGGCCACAAACGGCTCCTGGGTCGACCCAGCCCCAATTGGGTACCAGAGCAATTCTGGGAAGGTTAAGGCAGCCGGCAGGATGCTGACCACATCACCCCTAGTGTGCCGATGGTCAAGAAAATATGGGCCTAACACCATATTCCCAATTTGCCTCAATGGGCGTGTAACGGGATCCTTTACCTTTCCTTCCTTGACAAAGAGTTGCTGCAAACAATACTTTCAGTTTATAGAAAGCTGCTTTTTTCCCTGGGCTATCAGATTAAAAAAATTGGCTCCTAAATACCATCGCAATAAGGAAGCTGAAATTTTTTGGTCATATAAAAAGACATCATAGTCTGGAAAAATTAGTGATGGAAGGCATGGTCCCTGGAAAAAGGGGAAGGGGTCGACCTAGACGACGGTGGACCCAGGACATCACAGAGAGTCTGAACTTGTCTTTGGCTGATGCAGGTCGACTTGCCTAGAATTGTGATGCATTCAGAGCAGCTGCAATGGAGACAACGTTGTGGAGAGAATACGTCACATGATGATAATCAGATTTAAATAGATAGATAAAATAACTAGAGTTGGCACATTTGACAGAAATAACAATGAAGAGTCTACAGACTTTCATAAATGGATGCTTGTGTAGAATAGAAGGTCTGAAGTGGTATGACAAGACCACTATTGACAAGAACTAGGCAAGCGCTGGGGAACAAGAAATGAGAAGAAGACACTGGAGGTAGATAGGACACACACTGAGAAAACCTGTTGATAACACTACCAGACAATGCCTGTTCTGGAAACCCCAGGGTAAGTGAGGTAGAGGAAGACCAAAAGGAAAAGAGAACTGGAGATAGACATGAAGGGGATGAAGAAGGCACGGAAAGACCTTGAGCTGACGGCATGGGACAGGAAGACGTGGCATAAGTTTGTTGAAGGATTATGCCCCTTTGGGAGTTGAAAGGGGAAGAAGAAATGTCACAGAACCTTAAAAAAACCGGTTAAAGACCAGTTTTCTGCAGAGAATTAAAAGTAAAAGAAGAATAAATCTTTACCGGAGATTGAAATGTCTTATTTATTCTGGAGTAGCCGAGTTGTTCAAGTGCTTGCTTCTCAAGGCAGAGGGATTGGGTGCAGAACCAGGTGGCCTCACTCTCCAGTCTACCCAGCTGTAAAAAAATGGGTCTCTGAATCTGCTTTTGAGTTAGGGAAGGCAAAGAAGAGAACTGGTCACCCCCATCTTATGAAACTGAGACGTTGTGTAGGTGAAGTCTGTAACACTTCAGATCTTTCATTGCCGCATACTCTTGCATGACCAGGACAGTAGATCCATATCAGTTCTTGAAGATTCGATGCTTCTATGGAGGTTTTCCATTCACGTCGGAGCCATCCATTTTGGACCTTTTGAAGCTTGGATTGCGAGTCTTATACAATAACTGCCTTTGTTAATAAAGTCTCAGACAGCCATCTTAAGGCAGCAGTAACTGCATCTACCTCCATTTTCATGCTGGAGGTTGTTATCATGTAAGCCCCGTTATGTTCAGCGACGGTTCTGCCCTTTACTCTAGCTGAGAAGCCCCACCCTGATTTATTACCACGGATTACACACCCAGCAGTGTACACAATGGCATCTTCATACCCAGCATTAACATTTATAAGCTGATCAATTTCCAGCTCTGCTGTCCCATCGGCCCAAATTCTACATTCTCTACCAAGGCTGATGATGACTTGCTGGTAGTTCATCCAGTTCTCATCTGACTTACTCCACTCGTCTCCCTTAAATATATTTTCAACTATGGTCACTTGTCTAAAAGTCTTCTCTGCCTTCGCCATCTATGGCATCCCCCTCTTTATTCTTGCTCCTTTGATGTCAGCTATGTTGCCATGCAGGGGATGCCTTTTGTCTGTGGTTACTCACATATACGCTTTTACCTGGGCCATCGTTTATCTGGATCTAATTGACAGCAATCCAAGCATGTGCTGCATCATCACAATGGGGGTATCTCATGTACAGCCCAAGACTATACGCATCCCTTCATTTTTAATGAGTTCCAGTCGTTCACATTGTGATATTGACAGCATGAGTATTCCCAGTGTTGCCTCAGTGTGTGTCCTATCCATTGCATGAACGTTTTAAACACATAAAGAAGGGAAACCCGATGCCTGTAAACAGTAAATAAATATTACACACACACATAATGGTATGTTTTCAGGCACTCTACTTACTTACTTAGTCGTTCCCCTTCTACCGTGAGGTGTAGAGGTTTGGAAGAGAGAGCGCCAGACCATCCCATCGGCTGTCTTCCTTCTGGCCTGGTTCCATTCTAGTCCTCGGTCCTTCAAAGATTGTCTAATGTTGTCCTCCCAGCGGACTCTGGGGGTCTGGATCCTTGGCTCTTTGTTTCCCATGCTTCTGCAGATATGGCCAAACCATCTTAGTTGGGACTGTTCTACTCTCAGGCACTTATGAATAATAAAGAAGTAGATTCCCCGGTAAGCCACTCACGTCTGTTGTTTTTCTGTTGTCTAGTTTTCTACTTCTTTATTTTTCACGAGTCCTATCCATTGCCAGTGCCTTCTTCTCATCACTTGTTACATTGGCATGTGAACTGTTCTTGTCAGCAGTTCCACATTGATGATCTTGTCGCACAATATCGGTTCTTCTATTCTACGCAAGCACCCATATTACAAAAGTCTATAAATTCTTCGTTGTTATTCAGATGACGATGAAAGCTAATGAAGTAAAGAATGAATCACGCTAGAAATATCTATGACATATCATTCATTCATAACCCTCCACTCCTAAAGGAGCATAGGCCTTCAACAAACACATGCCAAGTCCTCTTGTCACGTGCCATCATCTCAAGTTCTTTCCACGTTCTCCTTATCATTTTCACCTCTGTTTCCAGCTCTCTTCTCCGTGTGCTTCTTGGTCTACCTCTGCTTCTCTTGCCCTGGGGGTTCCAGAACAAGGACTGCCTTGTAATGCTATCAACAGGTTTCCTCAGTGTGTGTATGCTATCATGTCAACTGTCTTCCTATTGGCATATCAGTTATCAATTATTTTTTTTTTAAACTACAGTCTCACAGTTACCATGAAGCATACTGGGATGGGGCTTGTGGACTTCCTGAGAACCTCCAAAGACCTTATCAGATAGAACGCTTCACAGACTCATCCGAAGATGGACTGTCACAGTGTCTTCAAGACCTTTCCACCAGCTAAATATGCAAACATATCCCATAGACAGACTATACCATTTAAATTTTATGGCACCACTGTGTCTTCACATTTTGGACCATGTTGTGCTTAATTTATGAAAGACAAATTGTCTGAACTCTACTGCTTCATAATTTATTGTCAGAAGGGAGCTAATGATAATATAGCTGTTGAAACACTAATTGAAGCACAGTATTGTTTCAGTCATGCCATATCACATTCTCTATTTGCGCCATTGATACATTTAATTGTGTGTTAACATTTTTAACTAAATTGTGGTGTGTTGCTTTCTGTCTGTATGGATGGCAATGCCAGGCTGCAGTGAATGTCACTTAATTTTATGTTTTTTTTTTTTAAACAGCTTAGGCATTTCACTTTTGAAAGCATTTTTTTTTAATGATGCTGTTTGATCAGATGTGCTAAAATTGCTGTTGCTGTCTGTTAGTTTAATTATCCACACGCACAAACACACATTGTTCTTCATTAGTTCTTAACCACAGAATCTAGATCATTCTACTCTTACTTACTTGGTCGATCTTCTTCTACCTTGAAGTTTAGAGGTTAACCAGATAGAGCACTGTGCTATCCTGTCAACTGTCTTCCTATGCTTCAGTCCAGTCTAGTCCTCGGTCCTTCAGTTCAGAGATTGTCTGATGTTGTCCTCCCAGCAAACTCTGGGTCATTCTGGAGGTCTGGATCCCTAGTTCTTGGTTTCCCATATTAGCCATGGTAGTCAATCTTCTCCCATTCTGCAGACATTGCCAAACCATCATACCTAGGACTGTTCCGCTCGGGTTTGCATGGGTTGGGTTTCGAGGCCATAAGGTATCATCTGGTTGCGAAACATGTCCCTTCTTGTTACTTCATGTGTGAATCGTATTGTATTACTCATGTACCTCTATTCTTGTGCTTGCCTCTTCTGGCAGAGTTACCAGGTTCAGATTTTAGAACCTGGTAGCATCACACTCCAGTCTGCCCAGCTGTAAATGGGTACCCAGACTCTGCTCTTTAGATCGGGAAAATAAAGACAGTGAGGATGGCAACTAGTCACTCTGCCTCATGAAGCTAAGACCTAGTATAGTGAAGTCTCTAACACTTCACTGCCTCTATGGCAGCATCTGCTGAGGGAGTGCCATCACATTATTTTTAACCTCTGCTCTTGACGAGTGCAAGAAACATTGTAGATCTGATATAACGTGGGATCACTTATACCGCGGTTAGAAGATGGGTCCCAATTTTGCCACCTAAAAGTAACAAAGACTGTAGCAGCCACTAAACACTACACGTCAATGGCTGGAGTCGGAGAATGTGGATAGGGTTCATATCTTTCATTTGAAGTCAATTACTGAAACTGCAAAAAAAAAGAAGAAACGAGAGACAGTGAAGCAGTTAACTCTAAAACTCATTTATTACCACAATGTTAACAAGTATTTTGACTTCCATCATGTACTCGTATCTGACAGCTATTTCAGTGTAAAATCCTTTTTGTTATTACATGATGTTAATTTGTGAAACCGTGTCTTTTTTTTTTTTTTTTTTTTTGAATACGCTCTAAATGACTAAGTGCAGATATTTTTGAACTTTTCATGAACACATTATTTTGTCATTTAGCAATTAAAAACAAAACAAATGGGTGAAATCTTTGTTTGCAGTATCCAAAAGAAAAGATGTTCATGATTAATATATCTTTTTCTTATTTTCGTTTCGCCGCGCGTGATGATAGTTATTTATACTGATGCTAGAAGCCCTTCTGGTTGATGATTTCTGTCAGACGTAGATAAATTTAGGTCAAAGTAAGGAAATTTGATCAAGAGTAGACTCACTTACTACCCTGTGCCAAAATAGGACCTCAACTGTCATGTTCTATTGGGTCTATAATGTGTGTTTGTTCATTTTTGGTTATTAGGTATCACCGTAACCGTTGTTTTATCTTCTCTCATGAATCTCACCGTCAGCCAATTATTTGAGCACTTCTACACAACTATATTTAACTTTCTAATTCTGTCTGTCAAATTTTGTCTGCCTGCTGTCTGTCTGCACTTTATAAATTTGTAATGTACATTTGCTATGAATCTCTCCAAGAACATGCTGTTCACCATTGTTATCTCATGTTTGTATTGTTTTTTTTTTATTTATTTGTTTATTCTGGCTTATCCTTGTGAATTTGAGGTTCATAATATCTTGTATAGGGGGTCGGTATGGCTAAGAGATAAGGTTTCTTCTTCTTTGATCCTTAGCCGTCGACCGTCAAAGCAGTCAGTGGCCATTACGCCTGGTGGCGCCTTGTAGGGCAACAACAAATTGATTCCACTTTGCTTGGTCGGTGGCTATCCTTCGTACAGTGCCCCAACTCTGGTTCATTCTTTGCATCTCAGCCTCCACAGTCCTCCGCCAAGTTGTTTTTGGTCGGCCTCTCTTTCGTTTTCCTTCCGGGGTCCATAGCATAGCTGTTCTTGTGATGGCATCGGGGTCTCTTCTGAGGACATGGCCAACCCAGCTCCAGCACCTGCCAGCTATGATGGTGTGCATGTCCTCTTGCTTGCTCCGAGTAAGCAGATCTTGGTTGGTGATGGTATTCGGCCAAAAGATTCGGTGAATTTTTCTTAGGGAGATTGTGTGAAAAGAGGACAATTTTGACATTTCCTTCTCTGTAACTCCAGCATTCCGCACCATAGAGAAGCACAGAAAGCACACAGCTCTGATATAATCTTAATTTTGTGCTGTACTGAGAGGACTTCCAGATGTTGAAAAGAGGTAAGGCATCCACCTCTAATTCTAAAGGTTTAGAATCACATCTGCACCTCTTCTTACTTTCACATCTTGTAATACCATTGATCATAATGTGTTCTATCTGGTTTCTGTCCTGGTCGCTTGGTGATTCCCATGTTAATTTGTGAATTTCTTTGTGTGGAAAAAAGCATTCCTCCAACAATTAAGATGTTAATGCTGCAGAAGCTTATTAGTTTATCCCCATTCTTGTTTGCTGTTCTGGGACCCCAAGATGCAGCAATAGTGAATGCAGTCAACGACCCATAGCTGTACTGCTTGCATCAGGACCAGCGAACCAGAGCTGGTCAAGACTGCACTCCACCTCCACATGGTGGTCCTGGAAACAGTCTGCAGCAGTGCAGTCTGGCTGAGCGAGTGCGGATCGCAATGGGAAGGCAAACCCGGTCCCTAAAAAATGCGTGCTGAAGTCGGATGTGTCGACCGAAAGGTGCAGATATGACAGCTTAGGTGTAAACAGACACAACGCAACCACCGTCCTTTTCAGGGCGAAGAAGGAAGAAGAAGAAGTTTGCTGTTCTGCCGCTGCATTTCCCCATTACTCTTTCACAATATGCACTGTGTGTTCCAACTTTCGCATTGATGTCTCCCATTACTTTAATAAGATCATATCTAGGTGCAGTTTCCGTTTCCTTTTGTAGCCGTTGATAGAATTCATTGTGATGGCGGGAAATATTGACACACCAAATAAAAAAAAAGAAATTGGATAGAAGACAGTTATTGTTATTGTTGAGAATCTACATCATTGTGCTCAGGGCGAACTCGTAGGTGCTCATTTTACCTTAGCAAATAATAAAAAGTAGAAATACTGATTGTTCAGTTAGCACACTGATTGTATGTTTGCCTGATGCATCCTCGCCTACACCCCTCCCTGCTAGTCTTACGTTTGATGCCAAATTCTAGCAGGATTAGCCTTGTTGATTCATCGATTGGAGTGTCATTTTCTGATAATGATTGTTAATTTTCCTTAGTTTCTCTCCCGTATCCACATCCTATGTCCCCACTAGGAGTGCTGTTGAGGCTAGTCTGTCAGCTGTGTCATTGACGCGAGCCCTTGCATGAATAGGACAGTTGATCCACACCAATTTCTGAAGGTTTGAGGCCTCCATGTACGTTGTCCATTCAGACTCAAATAATATTCAAGATAATAAACAGTCTTAACATGTGACGTGGACATAAGTTAAAAACAGACGTCTTAAACAGTACTAGGGAATTGAAGTTGCTGAAAGACATTATCACCTATGCCAGTTGGGAAGGTGTGTGAAGAGAGAGGAGGGGGGAGATGTAAGCATCTTCAAATTTTTTCTGTCCAGAAAATCACTGGAGAAATATGTAAGCATCTCATATTTCTTCTCTCCAGAAAATCACTGGAGAAATATGTAAGCATCTTCATATTTTTTCTCTCCAGAAAATCACTGGAGAAATATGTAAGCATCTCATATTTCTTCTCTCCAGAAATCATTGGAGAAGGCTATAAGCATCTATTTTTTCTCTGCAAAAAGAAAAAAAAATCACTGGAGAAAGATGTAAGAATCTTCATATTTCTTCTGTCCAGAAAATCATTGGAGAAATGAGTAAGCATCATCATATGTCTGCTTTTAAAAAAAAAATACAGTTTTGCCTCGTTTTGGGGAGGCGCGTCCCGTTCAACCTAGTCGGTTATATTAGGGTGCATGTCCAAACACAAAAGACCCTTAGGTCTGAGATTTAGTAAATTATTGTTATATGTCTGCTGTCCCAAGAATCACGAACATGTGTCTCTTGAGTCCATTTGCTTGTATTTACTCTCTGAAACTGTTGTTTAATTTAGATTGTACAGTGTATGGTTCTTAAATCAGATCTTAGTTCTTCCTCCAGATTGTAAAATGTTTAATTTAGGTTGGATAGTATAGAGTTCTCATATCAGATTTTAGTTCTTCTTCCTGGTTTTGAAAAGTGTATTTCCAACCTCTGAAGAATATTAAACGACTAGAAGGGAGTTTATAGATACTCTCACAGTACTTTTGAAATTCCACTTATTTTGTTACTCATATGTGCTTAGAAATTTTTTTTTTACCCACAGGTAGCTATTAGTTTTTATGTAAGAACTTGTATTACTTTTATGTCTATAATGGCCAGTGGCAGTTTGAGGCATAAACCTAGGCTTTAGCCTAGAGCCTTGCATTTTTGATGGCCTCACGCACAAATATATGCTTGTCAATACAACAAGAATTTATTTACAAGGGGCCTGCAAGTTCACGCTCGCCTAGAGTCTCACACAACCTAAAACCACCACTGTTCATTTTAAACCTGTTCATTGTACATTTGAAATTGATTTCGCATCTAACTCTGAAGACATGATTACATCAAAGTGCCTGTGTGTTATCAGGTCTCAAAATGATAGCAAAGAACAGTAACACTGTAACTTACCAGGCATGTCGTAAAAGGCAAAAAAGGAGGGTAGGGCTTAGGGCCGGCTTACCCTCCTGTAGAAACATAAAAACTTCAGAAGTTATGGGCAAGAGAACTGAAATAAATCATTTAAATTCTGATTGGTCATCCAAGATGGGAGAAGGTCCTGCATGACGCAGCAGAGAAGAGAACTGGAGACAGAAATAAAGGGGATGCGGAAGACATGGAGAAATCTTGAGTGGATGACACAGGACAGGAGAACCTGGCATAAATTAGTTGAAGATCAGTGCTTTTTTGGGAAGTTGAAGGGCAGTGAATGATTGGTTGACTTATTTGTCATTGCGTTATTATTATTTTTCTTTAAATGCACAAGTTTGATGTACATATGCTTTTTCTATGTATATTTTTTTTGGATGTTTCAGTTACAACAAATGTTACTAACAGAGTAAATGGGTATGTTTTTAGAAGTCTCTAACACTTCACTCCTGAAAGGCAGTATCTACCATGGAACTACCTTTTAATGCTGTGCGGCATCACAAGTACATTTGAGTATTGATATCGGATCCAGTCCATGTTCTGTGGCCTGGTGTGCTATCATGTTATACTTCCTTAAGATGCATATCTGCCCCTCAAATCCTCCTTTATCCTAAGCCATCATGTAATTGTGGTCACTTCCATTTTGAGGTTACATGCTTATGCATGATCAGAATCAGCAAAATGTCCAAGCAAACATATTGCAATAGAGCATCAATAATCCGAAAGTCATTACTCCAAATAAGCCAGGATTTTTTAAAATGCTGGTGCCAAAGTAAGGAGTGTGCCTAAGCTAAACCAAAATGAGAGTTGTAGTTTGGAAGAATCTGTTTTTTTAAACTACCACATACATCCAATCAGTTTGTTAGTTTTCTTAGTGCAGTTGTGATTGCCCCAGTGTTTACAGAACTTTATTTTATCACGTTATAGTTATGGTATCTTCTTCTTCTAAAAGGAAGCAGAAATTGTTAACAGCTGAATCAAAGATTGATATTTTAAAGAGACTTTGTTAGCCAAACTTTACGACATTGGAATGTCTGCCATTACAGATTTTTTTTTTAAAACTCGTTTTGAAACTTGATTCAGATGACAGGCATAAGTGTACTGAGGCTATCACCGCACTAGAGACTGCAAAGACTTATTATGAGCAAATAACTGAATGCTGTCCAAATCAGCTGCTCTTGCTGAAAAGAGTGATGAGACCCAGTAGCAAAGAAACAAAGTTAAGAAATAGTGTGGTTGAAATCTTTGTTGTCTTCACTGACTTACTTACTTAGTCATTCCTCCTCTTCTATGGGGTGGAGAGGTTACCCAGTGAGAGCACCATGCTGTCCAATCAGCTGTTTTCCTTTTGGCCTGGTTACAGATAATCCCTCGGTCCTTTGGAGTTTACCTGATTGTGTCTTCTGGGTTATCCTGGAGGTCTGGATCCTTGGTTCTTGATTTCCCATGTTTGCTGTGGTAGCTGGTCTTCTCCCATTCCTCAGACATGCCAAACAATCGCAACTGGGACTGTTCCACTTTTGTCTGCAGCGGCACGATTTCAAAGCCGTGACGTATCGTCTGGTTGCGAACCCTGTCACTTGGGCCACCTTCCTAACGATACCTCATTTCTGAGTTTGAAGCTGGCTCTTATGGGTTGTAGTCATTAACCATGACTGACATCCATAAATCAAGACAGGGACACAGATGGAGTGGAATACAACCATCTTAGTCTTCTTACTAATATTTGTCGTCAACAGAAGCAAACAAGCTTTTCATATTTTACATGACTTTATTGGTCTGTTTGATATTATTTTCAATATTTTAATTTTAAAATGATGGGCGCAAAAGCTTATGAAAGTTTAATAAACTCAGAAAAACCATCACAAACATGAGCAAGCATGTCCTTAATTAAACGTGACACCTTCACTTCAGTCTTAAAAGGTGACGATAGTCCCATGGCAGAGTGAAGTGCTAGGGCTGGGTTTCTGACTAACCCTTGCCAAGTCTTCATGTCCCGTGGGGTATGTGGGTGTAAATTTAATTTCAAACATTTGATACATCATCATCTTTCATTTTCCTTTTTGCTCCAAATGGTGCGTGGAGCCACCACTGCAGACGGTCCCCGGCAGGAATCCTGCACAAAGTATCCACATGCTGTTGTAGCTGTGGTTTCAGTGGCAGTATGTTTTACGTGATGAGGTTGCCAGCCGCCATGCACCACCTGATATTGGTCACCTAGTAACACATGCCAGTGGTCTTATTCTTTCTTTTTCTCAATAAAGAGGCACTCGGGAACTTCTTCTTTGATCCATAGCCGCCGACCGTCAAAGCAGTCAGTGGCCATCACGCCTGGTGGCGTCTTGTAGGGCAGCAACAAATTGATTCCACTTTGTTCGATCGGCGGCCATCCTTCGTACAGTTACCCAACTCTGATTCATTCTTTGCATCTCGGCTTCCACAGTTCTCCGCCAAGTTGTTTTTGGTCGGCCTCTCTTTCGCTTTCCTTCGGGGGTCCATAGCATAGCTGTTCTTGTAATGCTATCAGGGTCGCTACTCTGGAATTACACAGGAATTTTTGATACATAGAATAAAGGAAGATAATTTATATCTGGATTGGTTGATTTCAAATGTAACGTGAAATTTTTTTTGTAATTAGAAAAATACAGACTCTCCTTGTCTTACGGTAGGGTTCCATTCCGACGACCCTGTTGTTATGTTTTATCTGGTCATAAGTTGAAACTCACTATATATAATAATAATAATTGCCCCTTCAGTCTTAACTGACTCTAGGAATGTGCCCCTGAGGTAACAGCCCTCAGCTGCTTATTTTCCTGGTGTTCCTTTCGACGTTTTCTCCTCTCTTCTGCTTGCCGTGAGTTTTGCCCAATCTGAGGTGGCACCATGAAGAGCATGACCACTTGGTGGGATCAGCACCTTCATGCTCCCAGGTATTTATGTCCAGTGCTCCCAGGTATTTATGTCCAGATCTCCCAGGTATTTATGTCCAGTGCTCCCAGGTATTTATGTCCAGTGCTCCCAGGCATTTATGTCCAGTGCTCCCAGGTATTTATGTCCAGTGCCGTCATGTCTCTCTTGCACACATCTTTGAACCTCAGCTGCAAACGCCCAACTGTTCTTTTATCATCTTCCAGTTGTCCATAGAAGATATATTTCTGGACGTGACCATCTTCCATGCGGCGAACATGGCCAAGCCAGCGTAGTCTGCACTGTCTAAGCGGTGTATACATCCTTTAGAGGCCAGAACGGCACAACACCTCGATATTTGTCACTTTGTTCTTCCAAGAAATGCCGACGATGTGGCATAGACATCGTAGATGGAAGGACTATATATTTGTGAACCTTAAGGATATGTTAACATTTAAAGCACTGGAATGCTAAAATTCATATTTCTGTTTTGTTATATTTTTAAAAAACCAAATTTACTATTTGTTTATAGTCAAAGAACACAATGTACACTTTATAACATAAAATTACCGTACAATCCTGTAGTAAATAATAAATTTATAAACAGATTAATAAAATGTACGAAAGAAAAATAATATGACAGGAATAATGAGATAGTCATCATACGTGTGAGTGGTCATAAGTCGTATATGTTGTACGTCGAGGACAATGTGTACATTATTAGGATTAGTGAATTGTGTGAAATTGTAATGAATCTGAAATCATTGATCAAACATGTTGAAATACCTGAATAGGCTTTTGTTCTGATGTCAAGTATTATTACAGGTGTCAAGTGGAATTCTGTTATTACACGAAACTGCAACGTGTACTCTTCATTGTTTAATTAATCAAAGTTGTGCTTAGCTATTTCTAATGCTATATTTTCCAGTGCATTGAGAACTACATGGAGATAAAGAAGTCAGGTCTAACACAAATATTAGAAGTGTCAATTCAGATGACAAGTCAGTCCTATTGTATGGCTCTGGAGCATGGAGAACAACAAAAACACAATCAAAAAGCTATAGACTTTCATAAAAGGGTGTTTGTGTAGAATAAAAGACTTGAAGTAGCATGACAAGATCACTAATGTGGAACTGATGACAAGTAGTGGACAAGCGCCAGTGGAGCAACAGATGAGAAGAAAACACTGGAGATGGATAGGACACACAATGAGGAAACATGTTGATAGCATTACCAGACAGTCCTTGACCTAGAATCTCCAGTGTAAGGGAAGTAGAGGAAGACCAAAGAACACATGGAGAAGAGAACTGGAGACAAATAAAAGACCTTGAGCAGACGGCACAGGCCAGGAAGATTAGGCAGAGACGTTTGTTGACAACCTATGCACCTTCCGGCGTGATGCTGACCACATCACCCCTAGTGTGCCGATGGTCAAGATAATATGGGCCTAACACCATATTCCCAATATGCCTCAATGGGCATGTAACAGGATCCTTTACCTATGCACCTTGGGGAGTAGAAATGCTAAAAACTTTTTGAGGTGTTCGTTGTTATTGAAAGTTTGAATTATAACGATGTGAACTTTGTAGAAGCACAACTTTTTTTTTCCTTGTTAACAATAATATGAACTTGCTGATTAAACTTACCATCATTTACCCTGTAGGCCATAAGGCCGCTGCCCCGGCAACATTTAAAAATGAGAAACCTATCCGCCAAATATGTTTATAGAATGTGTGATTCCTACATACACACATTTGGATTCTCACCGGTGCTACTGAGTTCGTGCACAGTGCTGAGATCCTCCTTGTGTGAGATTGGCGCACTGATGGAGTTGTCCGTGTGCAATGAAGACAGTCCTTAAAAACCAAACCAAATCTTACGGGACACGCTCATAGTAATAGCATCTGATAACAGTCTATTTACACAGCAAGTGTAGTGTAAGGAGATCAGTCAATCAGTCAGTGCCCTGTAACTCCACCAGGAGCATAGGCCTTCAACAAGCACATGCAAAGTTCTCCTGTCACGTGCCATCACCTGAGGGTCTTTCCATGCATTCCTCATCATTTTCACTTCTGTCTCCAGTTTTCGTCTCCATGTGTTCTTCAGACTACCTTGGGAATTCCAGAACATTGACTACTTGGTAATGCTCTCAGCAGGTCTCCTGAAGTGCATTATCCAATCAATCGCCAGCATGTTTTTTCTCATATCTTGTTCCACTTGGAGCCGCGGTAGCATAGTGGTTAGTGCACTGGCTTCCTATCTCATTTGTCTATGGTTCCATCCCCAGATGAGGTTGGATTTTCTTAGGTTGACCCAGCCCCAACTGGGTACCAGAACAACTCTGGGAAGGTTAAGGCGGCCGGCGTAATGTTGACCACGTCACCCCTAGTGTGCTGATGGTCAAGAAAATATGGGCCTAACACCATATTCCCAATATGCCTCAATGGGTGTGTAACGGGATCCTTTACCCTCCTTACCCTTTTTCCACTGGTTCTTGTCATCAGTTCCACTTCTGTGACCTTGTCACATCATTTCAATACTTCTATTCTAGTCAGGGTATTCACAGACAGTTAACCTGTTGCCATTTCGGGGAGTTTTTGTGGGTTATATCTAAAATATTTACCGAGTGTTAAAACTGAAAGGTGAATAACGTCTTAGATTGTTATGAAAATAGTTTTGACCTCATGGACCCCCTGAAAGGGTCTCAGGGGTCCGCAGACCACACTTTGAGAACCACTGGTCTAAGCGAAATGTCTAGTTGCAGACAGTGAAAAAGGCCTGCCAGTTTTACGGCTACTGCACGCATTGCACTTAATTGAATGCCCATTAGAAGATCACCCAGCAGGTCTTTCAGTTTATTCGCAGTGCACTGGCCGTAAGTCACGAAAACAAATTGAACACCCATCCGTGATGCATTGATCATAGCGGTCATAACAACAGATTAAATATCCATTAGAGGAACATAACAGGCCTTTCAGTTTATTTGTGGTGCATTGACCTTAAGTGTGATAGCAAATTGAACACCCATTAGAAGAGCATGCAGTCCTTTCAGTTTATTTATGATACATTGATCATAGCCGTCATGGTAACAAATTGAACACCCATTAGAAGAACATGCAGGCCTCTCAGTTTTTTTCATTAGGAATGGCTGACCATAAGACATGATAAGTTTGACTACATAGATCCAATGATAAGTTTGACCACAAAGATCCAATGATAAGTTTGACTACAAAGATCCAATGATAAGTTTGACCACAAAGATCCAATGAAGTTGAAATGAAATGGAAAGAAATAAAGTAACCAAAGGAGAATTAGTGTCATTATCAGGACATGCATTCATGCTATATTTTGGCCTGCTCGTTTTGAGTATATTTTTTATTGAATATCTTTTTTATAATTTTTAAACATATCATTCTTTCATTTTTCTTCTTCTTCTTTGATCCATAGCTGCTGACCGTCAAAGCAGTCAGTGGCCATCACGCCTGGTGGCGTCTTGTAGGGCAGCAACAAAATGATTCCACTTTGTTCGGTCGGCGGCCATCCTTCGTACAGTGCCCCAACTCTGGTTCATTCTTTGCATCTCGGCTTCCACAGTTCTCCGCCAGGTTGTTTTTGGTCGGCCTCTCTTTCGCTTTCCTTCAGGGGTCCATAGCATAGCTGTTCTTGTAATGGTATCAGGGTCCCTTCTGAGGACGTGGCCAACCCAACTCCAGCTATGATCGTGTGCATGTCCTCCTGGTTACTCCGAGTAAGCAGTTCTTGGTTGCTGATGATATTCGGCCAAAAGATCAGGAGAATTTTCCTTAGGCAGATTGTGTGGAAGGAGGACAGTTTCGACATTTCCTTCTCTGTTACTCTCCAACATTCCGCACCATAGTGAAGCTCAGAAAGTACACAGCTCTCATATAATCTTAATTTGGTGTTTGTGCTGTACTGGGAAGACTTTCAAATGTTGTCGAGACTAGCAAAGGCTGTTCTCACTTTATTCTACTCAAGGAGAATAACCTTTCTACTATTTCATACCAAGTCCTCCTAACCTGTGCCATCCGTTTAAGGTATTTCTGTCTCCAGTTCCATTTGTTGTTTTTTTCTCCCTCTTTTGCCACGGAGATTCCAGAACAAGCGCTTTCGTGTAAAGCTAACAACAGGTTTCCTCATTGAGTGGTCTATCCACTGCCAGAATTTCAGTCTGTTCTGTTATTACCAGTAGCACCTGCCTTGTTCTTGTCATCAATTTTACAATGGTGATCTTGCCATACTATTTTGATCAGTCTGTTCTACGCAACCTTTTGGTTGTATTTTGTTGTTGTTGTTGTTGTTGTGGTGTTCAACTGAATAGGTCTTTTCTTTATGCTTACTCCATCTTTTTTTTTTTTAAATTTTATTAACTGTTTCTATACATGTTAATTCTTTCTCTTAATTGTTTTTTTCTCTATTTTTCTTCTTATCCAGTGCTTTAAATCATGCAGGAGCTTTTATTTTCATGTATTTTTAAAGGATTAATAACAAACTTCATACACATATTTTCAAAATAAAAAGTTTTAGGTGTTGTGTTTAAACATTACACCTTTTTCTCCTTGGCCAACACACTTATTGTATTAATTTATGAGCTTTTTAATCATAATTTACACTGGCTGCTTTGTACAGTGTTAATTTTGGCATGAAGGGAACTGACTTTCATATCTGTGAAGTCATAAGACATTGTAAATTGTTAATTAATGTATTTTTGTCAGCATGTTTTTGTTTAATGTGATATTTTTATTAATTCTTCTGTTTGGCTTTTGTATTATTTTTTTTGTTTCTGTTTCATTCTCATCAGTGATGTGTAAATATTGTGCTACTGAACACCTATTTCTTTTAAAACAGTTCAGAATTGTTTTGCGTGAGCAGTGTATGTTGTCGTCAGGCTTAAAGAAATAACTACAATTATTTCCAAAGAAACATTTAATAAAGTTGAAGTTGTCATGAAAAAAATAAAAACGTAAGTGCAAAAACAATTTTTTTTTTAATGACTCATTGATGCTATAAAGCTTTCTATGTTCTTCTTCGGTGTTCTCAAATTTTATTATTATTATTTTTTTTTTAAAGATGTGGAATTATGCCAACTTTTTGTCAACAGAAGTGAGGGAACATTTCATCACTGTTATATAGAACTGATCCTAATATACAGAAGTGAGGAACAGTTCATCACTGTTATATAGAACTGATCCTAATATACAGAAGTGAGGGAACAGTTCATCACGTTTATATAGAACTGATCCTAATATACAGAAGTGAGAGAACAGTTCATCAATGTTATATAGAACTGATCCTAATACAGAAGTGAGGAACAGTTTATCACTGTTATATAGAACTGAAACAGTTTATCAGTTTATCACTGTTATATAGAACTGATCCTAATATACAGAAGTGAGGGAACAGTTAGAAACTGATCCTAATATACATAAGTGAGGGAACAGTTCATCACTGTTATATAGAACTGATCCTAATATACAGAAGTGAGGAACAGTTCATCACTGTTATATAGAACTGATCCTAATATACAGAAGTGAGGGAACAGTTTATCACTGTTATATAGAACTGATCCTAATATACAGAAGTGAGGGAACAGTTTATCACTGTTATATAAAACTGATCCTAATATACAGAAGTGAGGGAACAGTTTATCACTGTTATATAAAACTGATCCTAATATACAGAAGTGAGGGAACAGTTTATCACTGTTATATAAAACTGATCCTAATATACAGAAGTGAGGAACAGTTTATCACTGTTATATAGAACTGATCCTAATATACAGAAGTGAGGGAACAGTTCATCACTGTTATATAGAACTGATCCTAATATACAGAAGTGAGGGAACAGATCATCAATGTTATATAGAACTGATCCTAATATACATAAGTGAGGGAACAGTTCATCACTGTTATATAGAACTGATCCTAATATACAGAAGTGAGGGAACAGTTCATCACTGTTATATAGAACTGATCCTAATATACAGAAGTGAGGGAACAGTTCATCACGTTTATATAGAACTGATCCTAATATACAGAAGTGAGGGAACAGTTCATCACTGTTATATAGAACTGATCCTAATATACAGAAGTGAGGGAACAGTTCATCACTGTTATATAGAACTGATCCTAATATACAGAAGTGAGAGAACAGTTCATCAATGTTATATAGAACTGATCCTAATATACAGAAGTGAGGAACAGTTTATCACTGTTATATAGAACTGATCCTAATATACAGAAGTGAGGGAACAGTTTATCACTGTTATATAGAACTGATCCTAATATACAGAAGTGAGGGAACAGTTCATCACTGTTATATAAAACTGATCCTAATATACAGAAGTGAGGGAACAGTTTATCACTGTTATATAAAACTGATCCTAATATACAGAAGTGAGGTCCTAATATACAGAAGTGAGGGAACAGTTCATCACTGTTATATAGAACTGATCCTAATATACAGAAGTGAGGGAACAGTTTATCACTGTTATATAAAACTGATCCTAATATACAGAAGTGAGGAACAGTTCATCACTGTTATATAGAACTGATCCTAATATACAGAAGTGAGGAACAGTTTATCACTGTTATATAGAACTGATCCTAATATACAGAAGTGAGGGAACAGTTTATCACTGTTATATAAAACTGATCCTAATATACAGAAGTGAGGGAACAGTTTATCACTGTTATATAAAACTGATCCTAATATACAGAAGTGAGGGAACAGTTTATCACTGTTATATAAAACTGATCCTAATATACAGAAGTGAGAGAACAGTTCATCACTGTTATATAAAACTGATCCTAATATACAGAAGTGAGGGAACAGTTCATCACGTTTATATAGAACTGATCCTAATATACAGAAGTGAGGGAACAGTTCATCACTGTTATATAAAACTGATCCTAATTTACAGAAGTGAGGAACAGTTCATCACTGTTATATAGAACTGATCCTAATATACAGAAGTGAGGAACAGTTTATCACTGTTATATAGAACTGATCCTAATATACAGAAGTGAGGAACAGTTTATCACTGTTATATAGAACTGATCCTAATATACAGAAGTGAGGAACAGTTTATCACTGTTATATAGAACTGATCCTAATATACAGAAGTGAGGGAACAGTTCATCACTGTTATATAGAACTGATCCTAATATACAGAAGTGAGGGAACAGATCATCAATGTTATATAGAACTGATCCTAATATACATAAGTGAGGGAACAGTTCATCACTGTTATATAGAACTGATCCTTATATACAGAAGTGAGGGAACAGTTCATCACTGTTATATAGAACTGATCCTAATATACAGAAGTGAGGGAACAGTTCATCACGTTTATATAGAACTGATCCTAATATACAGAAGTGAGAGAACAGTTCATCAATGTTATATAGAACTGATCCTAATACAGAAGTGAGGAACAGTTTATCACTGTTATATAGAACTGATCCTAATATACAGAAGTGAGGGAACAGTTTATCACTGTTATATAGAACTGATCCTAATATACAGAAGTGAGGGAACAGTTCATCACGTTTATATAGAACTGATCCTAATACAGAAGTGAGGAACAGTTTATCACTGTTATATAGAACTGATCCTAATATACAGAAGTGAGGGAACAGTTCATCACTGTTATATAAAACTGATCCTAATATACAGAAGTGAGGAACAGTTCATCACTGTTATATAGAACTGATCCTAATATACAGAAGTGAGGAACAGTTTATCACTGTTATATAGAACTGATCCTAATATACAGAAGTGAGGGAACAGTTTATCACTGTTATATAAAACTGATCCTAATATACAGAAGTGAGGGAACAGTTTATCACTGTTATATAAAACTGATCCTAATATACAGAAGTGAGGGAACAGTTTATCACTGTTATATAAAACTGATCCTAATATACAGAAGTGAGGGAACAGTTCATCACGTTTATATAGAACTGATCCTAATATACAGAAGTGAGGGAACAGTTCATCACTGTTATATAAAACTGATCCTAATATACAGAAGTGAGGAACAGTTCATCACTGTTATATAGAACTGATCCTAATATACAGAAGTGAGGAACAGTTTATCACTGTTATATAGAACTGATCCTAATATACAGAAGTGAGGAACAGTTTATCACTGTTATATACAACTGATCCTAATATACAGAAGTGAGGGAACAGTTTATCACTGTTATATAGAACTGATCCTAATATACAGAAGTGAGGGAACAGTTTATCACTGTTATATAGAACTGATCCTAATATACAGAAGTGAGGGAACAGTTTATCACTGTTATATAGAACTGATCCTAATATACAGAAGTGAGGGAACAGTTTATCACTGTTATATAAAACTGATCCTAATATACAGAAGTGAGGGAACAGTTTATCACTGTTATATAAAACTGATCCTAATATACAGAAGTGAGGGAACAGTTTATCACTGTTATATAAAACTGATCCTAATATACAGAAGTGAGAGAACAGTTCATCACTGTTATATAAAACTGATCCTAATATACAGAAGTGAGGGAACAGTTCATCACGTTTATATAGAACTGATCCTAATATACAGAAGTGAGGGAACAGTTCATCACTGTTATATAAAACTGATCCTAATATACAGAAGTGAGGAACAGTTCATCACTGTTATATAGAACTGATCCTAATATACAGAAGTGAGGAACAGTTTATCACTGTTATATAGAACTGATCCTAATATACAGAAGTGAGGAACAGTTTATCACTGTTATATAGAACTGATCCTAATATACAGAAGTGAGGAACAGTTTATCACTGTTATATAGAACTGATCCTAATATACAGAAGTGAGGGAACAGTTCATCACTGTTATATAGAACTGATCCTAATATACAGAAGTGAGGGAACAGATCATCAATGTTATATAGAACTGATCCTAATATACATAAGTGAGGGAACAGTTCATCACTGTTATATAGAACTGATCCTAATATACAGAAGTGAGGGAACAGTTCATCACTGTTATATAGAACTGATCCTAATATACAGAAGTGAGGAACAGTTCATCAATGTTATATAGAACTGATCCTAATATACAGAAGTGAGGGAACAGTTCATCACTGTTATATAGAACTGATCCTAATATACAGAAGTGAGGGAACAGTTCATCACTGTTATATAGAACTGATCCTAATATACAGAAGTGAGTTATGGACAATTAGTAAACAAGTAGGAAAAGCACTAGAGGCCACAGAGATGTGGGTTTAGAGAAGAATGTTAAACATACCATGGACAGCTAAATAAGAGTAATAAAGATTTCCTGAAGGAGGCCAGCACACAGACGGAAGCTGATTCTCACAGAAGGGAAAAGTCCATTTTCTTCAAGAATTATGTGAGAAGTAAGGTGGAGTATATCATGACAACAGGAAAGATTGAAGGGAAAAGAGATAGAGGATGATATATGTGAGAAGTAAGGTGGAATATATCATGACAACAGGAAAGATTGAAGGGAAAAGAGATAGAGGATGATAGATGTGAGAAGTAAGGTGGAATATATCATGACAACAGGAAAAATTGAAGGGAAAAGAGGTATACGAGGGGCGTTCAGAAAGTAATGCACCACATCGTTTTTCTCAGGAGCTGTTTATTCAAAAAGCATGAAATTTATCCACAATATACATTGATATGCCATCTAAACATCTGTATTATTCAACATAATCCCCATCAACTTGTACGGCTTTATGCCAGCGTGAAACAAGTGCATGTATTCCTAGCCCGTACCAGATTTTGTCTTGATCATGTAGCCATTTCTTCACTGCATGAATCACTCCTTCATCATCTTCAAACCTTGTCCCACGGAGTGCATCTTTAAGTGGACCAAATAGATGAAAATCAGAGGGTGCCAAATCAGGACTATAGGGTGGATGGGGTAGTACAGTCCAACCCAATTTGGTGATTGCTTCCCATGTTGCCAGACTTGTGTGAGGTTGCACATTGTCGTGAAGGAGAAGCAGGTCTGCTGGATTCTTGTGCGGCCGAACTCTGCGAAAACGTTGATTGAGTTTTTTCAATGTCTTAATGTAAGCTTGCGAATTGATTGTCTCTCCTCTTGGCATAACGTCCACAAGAATCACACCTTCAATGTCCCAAAAGACAGTGATCATGACCTTTCCAGCTGAAGGAAATGTCTTGAATTTCTTTCTTCGTAGTGATTGCGGATGATGCCACTCCATTGACTGTCTTTTTGTCTCAGGTTCAAAATGATGTGCCCAGGTTTCGTCACCTGTAACGATCTTAGCCAAAAAGTTCTCTCCATCAGCATTGAAATGCTCCAACAATTCAGAAGAAATTACTTTCCTTTGCATTCGGTGGTCATTTGTGAGACTTCGAGGAACCCATCTTGCGCAAACCTTAGAAAATCCGAGAGTTTTTATAACTGCATTTGTACTACCAACGCTGACTGACAGCTGTAAGGCCAATTGTTGAGTAGTGATTCGCCTATCAGTAAGAATAATGCCCTCAGCACATTTCAACATTTCTGCGTTGGTGGCTGTGGCAGGACGTCCACAGCGCGGCCGATCAAGCAGCTCCGTATCTCCACTTCCTGATTCTTTGATTCTCTGAACCCAGCGACTGACTACTCCTGTCGACTGCAAAACTTCCATACACATCACATAGACGCTTGTGAATGTTCACAACAGTTTCCTTCTCTGCAACGAGAAATTCTATCACAATTCGCTGTTTATAACGCATGTTGCTAACACGCTCCATTTCAACGGTTTAGGGCAGCCGTATTATTTGGCCGGTTGCAGTGCAATTTGGTGCACACAAATGGCACATGCCATATTTGAAGTGTGCAAAATTTCATGCTTCTATCTTCATTATTAGCTGAGAAAAACGATGTGGTGCATTACTTTCTGAACGCCCCTCGTAGGATGATAAACAGAAGATACTGGACAGTTTGACAAGTCATGGACAGAAGTCAACTACAGAACTGATAAACTTGACTGGAGACAGGAAGTTGTGGAGAGACATCATCACCTATGCCAACAGGCATGGTATGTGAAGATAAAAAGAGGAGGAATCAAGCATACATATATATCTTAGCAGCAATATACAGACAAAGTTGGAGGGACAGATAATGATTTCAAAATAAGGATTCTAAAGACAAGAGATCCTTTCATTGCATTTAGGACATATAAGGAAATCAAAAGAAATCAAATCCAACACAAAAATGAAAATCTGGAACTTGAATGTCTAATCAGTCTTTAAGTGTGGCTCTGAAACATGGGAGTACAACAGCCAAGAAGTTACACACTCATAAATAGGTGCTGGCGTGGAATAAAAAAAAGTTAGTTGCTTATCCTTTACAGGACGTGGCAATCAACCCCAGCTTTTATTGGCTGTTTGTGATTTTTCTAGGCAATTTTTTTCATTCAGTAGTTTGCCATTGCTTTCTGAACGGTACGGCGCTTATACCATTGTTAAAAATCCACACAAGGCGATCTGCTACCAAACCGCCTGCAGCAGGTTTCGAACCTGGTATATCTGGAGAAGATGTGTAGACCATATATTCACTCTCGGGAACATTGTGGAGCGGACATAAATTTTGTTGATTTTGAGAGGGCTTTTGACAGCATGCATGGGGACAGTTTATGGAAAGTGCTGAGGGCTTGTGGAGTTCCGGGCTGCGTGGTGACAATCATAAAGGGCCTCTGTGCCGGCTTTGCGTGTGGTGTTGGGCGGAGCAACCTGGCCTTTGAGGTGAGGACGGGGGTGCGGCAGGGATGCCCCTTGTCAGCCACTCTTTTTTTGACAGTCGTGGACTGGGTGGTGCGCCGGACAACGGAGGGCGGTCCAGGGGGAGTGGGATGGACTGCATTTTCTGCATTGGAGGATCTGGGGTGTGCAGATGACATTGCACTGCTGGCACATTCACATCAACACGTCCGGGAAAAGACGGATAGACTTGATGGGTTTGGCCGGCGGGTGGGCTTGAACATCAGTTTAAAGAAGTCTGGGGTCATGGCGCTCGGTGTGGGCAACCCTGGGCCCATGTCGGTGGGGAGTCAGCGGTTGGTACAGACGGATACCTTCGCATACCTGGGGGGCATGGTGGCACCAGACGGTGGGGCGGGCGGGGACATCGGCATCGGAGTGGGTGGGGCAAGAGCGGCCTTCTTTGGCCTGGATAACATCTGGGGGTCCTCCCGGTGCAGCACAGGCACAGAGTTAAGATTGTACCAGAGTTGCGTGCTTTCTGTGCTTCTCTGTGGTGCGGAGTGCTGGAGAGTCGCAGAGAAGGAGGTGTCGAGGTTGTCCTCTTTTCACACAGCATGCCTAGGAAGGGTTCACCGCGTCTTTTGGCCGAGTGCCATCGCCGGCCGGGATCTGCTTGCTCGTGGCGGGCGAGGGGACGTGCACACCATCGTGGCTGGCAGACGCTGGAGCTGGGTTGGTCATGTCCTCAGAAGAGACCCCGATGCCATCACAAGAACAGCTATGCTTTGGACCCCTGAAGGAAAGCGAAAGAGAGGCCGACCAAAAACAACTTGGCGGAGGACTGTGGAGGCTGAGATGCAAAGAATGAACCAGAGTTGGGGCACTGTACGAAGGATGGCCACCGACCGTGCAAAGTGGAATCAATTTGTTGTTGCCCTACAAGATGCCACTAGGCGTGATGGCCACTGACTGCTTTGACGGTCGGTGGTTAAGGATCGAAGAAGAAGAAGAATATCTGGATTATGAAACTGCGTTCATATCCATTAGGCCACAGACTGTGGCGTGGAATAGGAGGAGTTAAATGGTACGACCAGGTGGAACTGATGAATGAGACAAGTGCTAGTAGAACAAGAGAAGAACATGCTGGCCATGCATACTACACACACAGACAACAGGAGAGAAATACATTTGTGTAAACAAGCCCAGATACCACCCTCTTTAAAGCCTCACTAATCATGTCTAAGAAGACATACTACACACACAGACAACAGGAGAGAAATAAATTTGTGTAAACAAGCCCAGATACCACCCTCTTTAAAGCCTCACTAATCATGTCTAAGAAGACATATTACACACACAGACAACAGGAGAGACATAAATTTGTGTAAACAAGCTCAGATACCACCCTCTTTATAGCCTCACTAATCATGTCTAGGAAGACATACTACACACATACAACAGGAGAGAAATAAATTTGTGTAAACAAGCCCAGATACCACCCTCTTTAAAGCCTCACTAATCATGTCTAGGAAGACATACTACACACACAAACAGGAGAGAAATAAATTTGTGTAAACAAGCCCAGATACCACCCTCTTTAAAGCTTTAACTATCAGCTCTAGGAAGACATACTACACACACTGACGACAGGAGAAAAATAAATTTGTGTAAACAAGCTCAGATACTACCCTCTTTATAGCCTCACTAATCATGTCTAGGAAGACATACTACACACACAGGCAACAGAAGAGAAATAAATTTGTGTAAACAAGCCCAGATACCACCCTCTTTATAGCCTCACTAATCATGTCTAGGAAGACATACTACACACAGACAACAGGAGAGAAATAAATTTGTGTAAACAAGCTCAGATACCACCCTCTTTATAGCCTCAACTATCAGCTCTTAGAAGACCTTATTACAAAGACAACAAAAGAAAAAAACATTTGCCTAACTTAATGACATCAACCCCAGATAACACTTTCTTATAACCTCCCCATCATCACGAATCCCTTTTGCTCTCCATGGAACATCTTTTTTTTCAAGTACCACACTTGGTGTCATAGATGATCATATCTCTCTCCACAACTTCCTGCCTCCAGCGGTGCTTATGAATTCTGGTGACTTCTTTCCATGCCACGGTGTCCAGATGTCTGGTATCCTCTCTCTTTATCGTCCGCTTTGTCTTTTTCCTTCAATCTTTCCTGCTGTCACAATATATTCTAGCTAGCTCCTTCTCATTTGGCCGAATACCATCAGCAACCAAGAACTACTTATTCGGAGTAACCAGGAGGACATGCACACCATCATAGCTGGCAGACACTGGAGTTGGGTTGGCCACGTCCTCAGAAGAGACCCTGATACCATTACAAGAACAGCTATGCTTTGGACTCCCGAAGGAAAGCGAAAGAGAGGCCGACCAAAAACAACCTGGCGGAGAACTGTGGAAGCCGAGATGCAAAGAATGAACCAGAGTTGGGGCACTGTACGAAGGATGGCCACCGAATGAACAAAGTGGAATCAATTTGTTGCTGCCCTACAAGATGCCACCAGGCGTGATGGCCACTGACTGCTTTGACGGCCGGCGGCTATGGATCAAAGAAGAAGCTCCTTCTCATAACATGAACAAAGAAAAAGGACTGCTTTCTTCTGATGTGAGTAATAAGCTTCCTGTACACACTGACTTCTTTCAAGACATCCTCATTTCTTTTTTTTTAGCTGCCCATGTTATTTGTAACATTTTTCTGTAAAACCACATAAAGAAATGTATAGAACTAACCACATAAAGAAATGTATAGAACTAACCACATAAAGAAATGTATAGAACTAACCGCATAAAGAAATGTATAGAACTAACCACATAAAGAAATGTATAGAACTAACCACATAAAGAAATGTGTAGAACTAACCACATAAAGAAATGTATAGAACTAACCACATAAAGAAATGTGTAGAACTAACCATATAAAGAAATGTGTAGAACTAACCATATAAAGAAATGTATAGAACTAACCACATAAAGAAATGTGTAGAACCACATAAAGAAATGTACAGAACTAACCACATAAAGAAATGTATAGAACAACATAAAGAAATGTATAGAACTAACCACATAAAGAAATGTGTAGAACTAACCACATAAAGAAATGTATAGAACTAACCATATAAAGAAATGTATAGAACTAACCACATAAAGAAATGTATAGAACTAACCACATAAAGAAATGTATAGAACTAACCATATAAAGAAATGTGTAGAACTAACCATATAAAGAAATGTACAGAACTAACCACATAAAGAATTGTATAGAACTAACCACATAAAGAAATGTATAGAACTAACCACATAAAGAAATGTATAGAACTAACCACATAAAGAAATGTATAGAACTAATCACATAAAGAAATGTATAGAACTAACCACATAAAGAAATGTATAGAACTAACCACATAAAGAAATGTATAGAACTAACCACATAAAGAAATGTATAGAACTACAATGACTTAACTGTTTGAAAACAAACACAAAATCACACTACTCGCACACAGACACACACAAAAATTGTAGAATAGAAGGACTGAAATGATATGATAAGATCAGTAATGTAGAACTGATGACCAGAACCAGACAACTGCCAGTGGAACAAGAGACGAGAAAAAGATGGATAGGACACACATTGAGGAAACCTGCTGATAGCATTACAAGGCAGCCATTGTTCTGGAACCTCCATGGTAAGAGGCAGAGGTATTAAAAAAAAAAACACGCAGAAGAGAATTGGAGAGAGAAGTGAAAATAATGAGGAAGGAGCTTAAGCTGATGGCATGTGACAAGAGGACTTGGTATGTGTTTGCTGAAGGTCTATGCTCCTTGGGGAGCTAAAGGGTATTGATTGATGCACCCAGATGCACATATACAAAAAAAAAACCAAAATTTTAAAATTATGAAATCAAATGAGATCACACAACTTTTCTGGATAAAAATGCAACAAAGACGTTTTCAAGCATAACAGGCCCAAAAAGGTTCAGTATTCATAATATTCAAATTTATTTCCCCAGCTTGAACCACAAAGTTGGTTAGGTCTGTGAGCATCTTAAATGGAATGCAAATACTTGTAATGATTCCGATTAAGGCTTTTTCATTTTTCTTTTGTCCAAAGAATGAAAACAATGTACAGGTCTGTAACCCTATATCCAAAATCCCCAGGAACAGCTTTGTTTCGAAAACCAGATTTTTTCAGTTTTAAGATGTTGCCCAGTCCTTTTTTGGTTTTAAGATGTCGCCAAATCAGCATTTGAAAAATAGCTAGAATTTTCCCAAATAGCCAAAAATTATCCAAAATTGCCAGAAATTATCCAATATACCCAAAAAAAATGGCCAGAAATCTGCCAAAATGTCATCAAAAAGTAACCCAATGAAACTTTAGATTTGCAGAATATTTTGGTGTTTGGGTCTTCAGATAAAAGGTTATAGATCTGTACGAACAATGAAGGGGGAAAAAATGAATGCTTTTAATCCTAAAGAAATGTTTGGTACACTTTATACACATCAATTTTTACAACAGCGACAGACAAAAAAAGCTTTGTTACAAATCAATTCTAGCTATCAACATTTTCTTTAAAAATTGATATTGGAGTCAGCTTTGCAAATGAATAATATAGTTAACAAGAGATGAGATGAATATGCTGGTGATGGACAGGAGATACAAATTGAGGAAACCTGTTGATAACATTGCAAGTCAGGGTTCATTCTGGAATCCCTAGGTTAAGAGAGGTAGAAGGAGAAAAGAACTGGTACGAGGGAAGGTCAAAAAGTAATGCCTCCTATTTTTGTGTGTATGTAAATACTGCATCGGTGTGCAATTTGTAAATTTAGCAGGATTCCTCAAACACTCTTCTGCACTGCATAGCATTACCAACCTGTTTCAGTAACAGGTGGCACCACTGTAACAGTTTAAAAATGGCTGCCAAAGACTTTCGGTTAAAACAACGTTATGTCATAGAATTCCTCAATGCTGAAGGCGAGACCATAGCCATCAACCTCCTGCACCGTTACGAAACTGAAGGAGAAGAGATTTTATCAAATATTGTGACAGATGATGAGACTTGGGTTCATTCTTTTGAACCAGAATCCATGAGGCAGTCAATGGAATGGCATCACACAACATCGCCGACAAGAAAGAAGTTCAAAAGTTCACCATCTGTAGGGAAAGTTATGGTCTCCGTGTTTTGGGATGAGAAGGTGTGATTCTTCTCGACTTCTTGGAACCGGGAAACACAGTGAATGCAGACCGTTACATTGAAACTTTGAAGAAGCTTAGAGGTCGTCTTCGGCAACTTTACCCATTAAAAGATCAGAGAACTGCACTACTATTGCACGATAATGCCACGCCACACACCGCTAAACGCACCATTGATGCGATTGCAGAATTTGGATGGACATTATTACCACATCCCCCTTACAGTCCCGATCTTGCACCTTCTGACTTCCATCTGTTTGGACCACTGAAAGAAGATCTTCGCAGACATCATTTTGACGACACCGAGACCCTTAAACGCGCCATACGCCAGTGGTTTAGGAAAAAGGACACAAATTTTTACCGTGCGGGGATACATGCCCTTGTGAGAAGATGGACAAATACTGTAACAAATAACGGAGACTACATTGAGAAATAAATTTTTGAAGTTCAGACTTAAGGCTACATTTCAATGTGAATTTTATCTGTTTTCTTGCCTATTGAATGAAATTAAAAATTACGAGGCATTACTTTTTGACCGTCCCTCGTAACAGAAAATGAAGGGGATAAAGAAGGCATCCTTGAGTGGAGGGTACAGGACAGGAGATCTTGGAGTGGTTTAGCTGAAGGACTTTGCTCCCTAAGAAGCACAAGAGTGATGAATGAATAAACTAAACAATCGTGTGATTATCATTTTCTTTTTTCTTCAGATTTTGTTTCCAGATTATTGTTCATTTGTTTAGGTTCGTGGCGGAACCTGTTTAAAACTAACTGGAGAAGGGATGAGGGTGAGTCTCTGGCCACCCTAAAACCAGAAAGTTCCGGACAGGTGATGTCCATAAGCCATGGATGGCTAATCATCTAGAAGGAAAATTCTGAATTCAAACCACCAGATACCTTGCAGGTAGGCTGGGGACAGCCAGAGACTTAAGGAAATCAAATCTGAATTAAACATGCTTGCTGAAATCGGATGTGGCAGGTAAAAACACGCCGATCTCGCATCCCAGCTGTAAACTACGACACAACACATTTCCCACTCAAAACACAATTGCACATATTCACCATGTAGGTAGCGTTCTGTGTAAGGGGTCCCACCAGGCAGACGGGAGAATATGAATGGTGACAAGAGGAACCTGAGATGGACTGCCTGCTTTATGAGACAGGTAGATGTGATTATTTGGGAGCATAGGAAGAAAAAGAATTTGTTAAGGTGACTCCAATACCACAGTTCATTTTTTCACTTCCTATTATCAATTTTACAACAGTCCCCGTGGTTATTTACACAAACTGTACAAGCTAACAATGCGTTTATAAATACATCCTGGCAGCAATATACAGGGTCACTGAAAAATCCCTTCTTGTTTTTAAATTGTTATTTCTTCGCTCATTTATACACAACAAAGGCCACAATAAAGAGAATTAACTGCTGTTTTGAGCGTCCAATTGACAAGTGGTTAGAGCATTGGTCTCAAGCGGCAAAGGAGCTTCGATTCACAGTTTGCCTAGCTGTAAATGGGAACCTGACTTTGCTCTTTGAGTTAGGGAAGGAAAAGGCAGTGAGGGAAGGAACTCCCCCCCCCCCCGATGCTGGACCTAGTATAGTGAAGTCTCTAACACTTCACTCCCCTCTGGCAGTATCTACTATAGAACTACCCTTTTTTTTGTTCATCAGATGCTACATCACATAAGCAATTATACATCCGGCTTGTTCATCAGATGCTCTGTCACATAAGCAATTATACATCCGGCTTGTTCATCAGATGCTATGTCACATAAGCAATTATACATCCGGCTTATTCATCAGATGCTATGTCACATAAGCAATTATACATCCGGCTTGTTCATCAGATGCTATGTCACATAAGCAATTATACATCCGGCTTGTTCATCAGATGCTACATCACATAAGCAATTATACAATCGGCTTGTTCATCAGATGCTACGTCACATAAGCAATTATACATCCGGCTTATTCATCAGATGCTACATCACATAAGCAATTATACATCCAGCTTGTTCATCAGATGCTACATCACATAAGCAATTATACATCCGGCTTGTTCATCAGATGCTATGTCACATAAGCAATTATACATCCAGGCTTGTTCAACATATGATCTCAAAGTGGGCAGCCCTTTTTTTCTATCTCTAGTAACGTCAGTTTACTGGTCATTTCAGATTTTATTTTGTTTCGTCTCTGGAAATAGAAATATTTAAAATAAAACTTATTATTCAAATGGCAGTTATTACTCCTTGTTTGGGGAGCCACGGTAGCGCAATGGTTAGTGCACTGTCTTCCTAGCTCGGTGGTCCATGGTTCAATTCCCAGTTGAGGTAAGATTTGTTAGACCGTTAACGGCTCCCGGGTTGACCTAGCCTCATGAACTGGGTACCACAGCAACTCTGGGAAGGTTATGGTGGCCCGCGTGATGCTGACCATCGCCCCTTGTGTGCTGATGGTCAAGAAAATAAGGGCCTAACACCATATTCTCAATGTGCCTCAATGAGCGTGTAACGGGATCCTTTACCTTGTGTACTCCAAGTTTTGACATTTGTTTCACGTATATCCAATACAATAGGACTGGCTAAACTACATGAGTGAGGTAGGAGTAATCCTTCTTAAGGGAATGTCCATCTAGTACACAAAAACTGAGAAGATGAGTGAGGCAGAAGAATCTAAAAAGATCAACAGCTCACAAAGCAAAACAGCAAAGTGTGTGGCACACTAGAGGCGTGTTGACACAGCCAAAGATAACCACCATGGAAGAGATTAGGACCTTACCACGTATGTCCTAAAGAACACAATGGAGAAACAAATAAGAGACATTGGAGATCCACTGAAGCTGACTTCCACTGCGGAGATGGCAGCTGAAGATGATGATGATCTCCAATAGACACAAGTGAGAACATACAAATTTAAAAATAGCAAATGACTTTTCAATCACCCTGCAGACAAAGTTGCAGCAACAGATAATAATATCAAAATAAGAATACAACAGGCAAGAAAAGCTTTTACTGCATTAGGAAGTATATGGAAATCAAGTCCAACACAGAAGTGCAAATCTTTACCCCAGGTGGTCAATACTGTCCTTTTTTTTTATAGTTCTAAAGCATTGAGAACAATAATGACAATCAGAAAGTTACTGACAAGATCAACAATGTCAAATTGATAGAAAAAAAAAAACCCACAGAAACACCAGTGGAACAAGATGTGAGGACAAAATGCTGGCCTTGAATAGGAAACAAACTGAAAAAAACAATCAGCTGATAGCATTACAAGGCCCGTTCTTGTTTTTGAATCTCCATGGCAACTGAGGGAGACCAATCAACACACGCAGAATGGAATGAGACATGTACACGAAAGGAATAAAGAAGACATGGAAAGACTGTACGAGGACAGCATACGACAGGAAAACTGTGTACTTATTGAGGGCCTGCGCCCCATGCCCCATGGAGGGGCCTGAAAAGTAATGAATACAACAGTTTATATTAAGTTTCATTTTTACCACAGGCAACAAGATAACAAAGCATATGAACATCTGAAATATAAAACAGAAAAAAATTTCTGCATGTTTTGATTTTTATACCACTCACTGTTTCTATAATTATGTGAACAATTATACTGTCTTCCTGCCCATCTATAACTTCTGATAATTGTTTTCCATGCACACTCACACATACATACATTTTTTTCGCGTATGTATTTTTGTAAAATTGTGAAAGAAATTATTAATTTCAAACCAGTAAACCTGGCAAAGCCCCAGTGTAGTTTCCGGAGGTCTCAGTAATTATCTCCCCTGCTGGACGTCTGTGCCAAAGCACTTAGGTCCCGTAGCAGTGAACGTTTCTGTGGCAATTTGTTTTACATGGTGGAGTTTCCAACCTCGTCCAAAATCTCAACTTTGTCTCCTCTAAAAACAAAGATGGCCAACTACTAGGCTGTTATCTTGACCACTAATTTTTGTCAGTTTAGTTCCAGTAGTTATTGTCTGTATCAGTGCTTCTGAACAAAGGACTCATGCACCCCTTGGCAGTGCGCGACTCATCTTCTGGGAGTGTGAGACATGACAAACACAGTATTATACAAATGTATATGTACAAAATAGAACACTGACAAAGTGTATTCAATACTGAACCTGTCACATTTTTAAAAAAATAGCATGCTCTCAAGCATAACTGTAAAGAAGCAGCAATTCATAGCTCATTAATCTAATAAACTGATTACCATTTAAATGTTTCAAATGCCTAATTTTCATACATTCTAACATTTATTATACAATTTAAAAAATATTCAAAATTATTTCTGTCAGTCTTTTGTTACGTAAATACTGTATTTAAAATATTAATCTTCTTCACAAAGTTTCAAATTCAGTGGGCGTTACTGTCACAATAATTATTTTCACCGTGTCTACAGCTGTAAGAAAAATTGCTGGAAATTACTCATAAAATTACTCCTAATTCATGTGACTAACGACTAGTTCCACATTGTTCCGGGCTCACTATAAGCATGAAATCTATAAATCCCCATATTACTATATGGAGAAGCATCCCATAATAAACAATGAAAAAATATCTCATCACCTTTTTGGGTAAATGCATGCACTACAGTGAAAGCCATACCCATTATAAGAATATGTAGGCTTTTCAATTTTTCTCCGTGGTTTATTGACCCATTGATCCTAAGTCATGATAAGTTTGACTACAAAGATCTAACGAAGCTGAAATGGACAGGAATGAAACAAACAGACCCCGGGAGAATTAGTGACGTTGTCAGGGCACGCAGTACAGAGAGCATAACATAATTATTTCCCCGTCATGTTTTGGCGATTTACTTGCTCGTAAAATTATACAGGGTGGTCATAAAGTCTTTCCCTGATTTCAAATTTTTACGAGATCCTCCAGATGTTAAAAGCATCAAAGCTTGGTATATAAAGTTTACGGACACTGGCAGTGTCGGTGACATTCCCAGAGCAGGTAGACCTCGTGTGAGTGAAGAAGCTGTGGACGCAGTGCGCACGGCATTTCAACGCAGTCCTCAGAAATCAACCTATCGTGCCTCAAGAGAACTTGCAATCCCTCAAATATTAGTGTTGAAAATCGCAAATGTTGAAATCTACAAATAGCATAAAAAACTGTTTTAGTTCTGGAATAATTTCCAAAAAACCAAGTGTCTCTGCACAGAATAATTTTTTTTTTAATTTTTGAAATCAGGGAAAGACTTTATGACCACCCTGTATATTAAAAATAAACATTTAATATAACAACATACTTTGATCTTTTTGCGCATTTCTGGCACAAACCTGAGCTAGAAATTAAAGGAGGGTGGGACCTCTATCAGGTTAAGAAACCCTGACCTATACAGTCCTTGTATGTACATGTTCACGCCCATTTTGTCTAGAAATTTTGTAAAAACTATGTGACAGTAAGGACCTCCAATACTTGTGGCAGAAGTAGAGGATGCCATGTGCCACATGAAGAAAGACAAAGCGCCTGGACCAGATAATGTAAACAGTAGAGGAAATGGAAGCTTTGGGAGAATATGGAGTAGAAGTGATAACAAAACTCTTAAGTGACATCTACAACAGTGGTCACATACCTGATGATCTGCTAAAATCCATATTCATAGCTTTGTCAAAGAAACGTCACCTGATCTGTTCAATCTGTACAGTGAAAATATAATGAGATCTCTAGAGGACATGCCAGGAATATCATTCGGCGGACATAACATAAACAACTTGAGATACGCTGATGATACAGTCTTAATTGCAAAAAGTGAAAAACAGCTGCTGGAAATGGTTGATACAATAGTGATAGAAAGTGAAAATAAAGGCCTTAGCCTTTACAGCAAAAAGACAGAAGAAATGGTCGTCTCAAAGAAAAGGGCTTCCTCAGAATGCACAATCAAAGTAAATGGAACAGTTTTAAAACAAGTCAATAAATTCAAATACCTGGGAATATTAATAACAAAGGTTGGAAGATGCATCTCAGAAGTGAAGAGCAGAATAGCTCAGGCAAAAGCAGCATTTTATAAAATGAAGAGTATTTTATGCAACAATTCTTTGTCATTGGAAGTAAGAGAGTTCTTTATTGTTATATAGAACCAATCCTGGCATATGGGAGTGAGTCATGGACAATTAGTAAACAAATAGGGAAGACACTAGAGGCAACAAAGATGTGGTTTTACAGAAGATGGTTAAAAATACCATGGACAGCCAAAAAGAGTAATGAGGATGTCCTGAAAGAGGCCAATGCGCAAAGGAAACTTATTTCCCAAGAAAGTAGCAATCCATTTTTATTTGGGCATGTTATGAGAAGAGGAAAGCTGGAATATATCGTAGCAACAGGTAAGATTGAAGGAAAAAGAGATAGGGGAAGACAAAAAGAGCAAATACTGGACAGTTTGACATCGTTGAATGGAAAGAAGTCAACAACAGAATTGATAAATTGTACTGGTGACAGGAAGTTGTGGAGAGACATGATCTCCTACGCCACTAGGCATGGTACTTGAAGAAGAAATGCCAGAGCTTTCTATCGTGAGACTTAAATTCCGCTAATCTTACTGTTCTTTCTTTCTTTTCTCCTTCACTAGCACAATCAAACATCTTCACATTCATCAGCTATTCGGGACACGTCAAGTGGCATACAAGCCAACTAATATGAGGTTGTACATGAGGCAGCCAACCTCACCACAAACAAACTACTACAGAAACCACCACTACAACAGCATGTGAATGTCTGGGGGCAGGATTCCTGCAAAAGGGACCAGCTGCGGCAGTGGCTATATGCTATATAGGGAGCACAAAAGAAAATGGTGACGAATGATGATTGTTCAGGTGGTTAATTTTTCTGTTCTGCTTCAAATCCTGGAGTTACCACCACTTTGGGCATCTGCATGCATCCCAACAAAAAAAAAACGGCAAACTCTACTGTAGAGGTAATCCCAGGCACATACATCAATACTAGGAATTACAAGGGGAATGACAAAAGTCTTGGGCCTGACCATGAAGGAGTCATAGGAGGAAGATGAAACTTGGCACATTTAAAGCTCATCATATTTGCACTGAATGTGTGACGTACGGACAGTAGATGAGACTTGGGTACACCATTATGACCCCGAATCCAAAATTGCCAGCATGCAATGGAAAACCCCGGGCTCCCCAACACCTGTCAAGCCGAGAGCTCAGAAATCTGCAGGAAAAGTGATGCTGACTGTTTTTTGAAACAGCAAAGGTGTCCTTTTGAAAGATTATCTGCCTCGTGGCAACACAATTAATGGACAGTACTATGCAGATCTTCTCACCAAACTAAGAAAGGTTGTGACCAGGAAACGAGGGATAACGCACGCTCAAAATCTTCCTTTGCTTCAAGACAATGCACCCTCTCACAAAGCACGGCTTGTGCAGCTAGCAGCCAACGATTTGAATATTGAAATTCTTCCACGCCCACCATATTCTCCAGATTTGGCTCCATCAGAATTTTTTCTATTCCCAAATCTTAAAAAAAACAGCTAAAAGGAAATCATTTTGACAGCGATGAAGAGGTTATACTGGCATGTCTTCTTCTTCTTCTTTGATCCATAGCAGCTCTCATACAGTCTTAATTTGGTGTTTGTGCTGTACTGGGAAGACTTCCAAATGTTGTTGAGAATAGATACTGGCATGTGATGACTGGTTTAGTTTGAAAAATAGGGTGTTCTACTCCCAAGGTCTTTTCAAGGTCAAGCAGAGATGGCAGAAGTGTGTCAATTCAGACGGTGGCTATATTGAAAAGGAATAAAATTTCAGCTCTCTGTGAGATGTCCTTCATGGTCAGGCCCAAGACGTATGTCAACCCCCTTGTATATTGCTGTTATATTGCCCTGTTCTTCACTTATTCATCATTCCTCGGCTCCCCAAGGAGCATAGGCCTTCAACAAACTCATGCCAAGTCCTCCTGACCCTTACCATCCACTTAAAGTCTTTCCATGTTCTCCGTTTCTGTCTCAAGTTTTCTTCTCCATGTGTTTTTTTTGGGTCTTCTTCTTCCTCTCTTGCCCTTAAAAGATAACGGTAGTCGCACAGCAGATACTGCTATAGGGGAGTGAAGTGTTAGAGACTTCAATACACTATGTCTAGCTTTATGAGATGGAGTGGCTAGTTCCCTTCTGGCCACCTTTGCCTTCTCTAACTGAAACGCAGAATCATATACCCATATACAGCTGGGTAGACTAGAGCGTGACACTACCATTTTTCAAACCTAGAACTCAGTAACCTGGCCATAAGAGGCAAGTGCTCTCATACCATTTCACAGTCAAATTCTCTTTCGATCAGTGACCTAATTCTCTTTCCATCAGTGACCTTATTCCATGATTTTGCACCATAAATCCCACATGAAATTTTAAAAAAAACCATTACGTCTTTAAAAAAAAACAAAAGTATACACACTCACAAATCGTGTTTCAAATATATTTCTTACTACTTAATACTGTTTTCTAACTCTTGAATACAACAAATTTTATTTTTGTTAGAATAACATAAGTCAACATTTTTTTAAATACAAAAACCTAGGATTCTGCCATGTGCCGTTTCCAAGGGTTCTTAGAGGATACATATTCCCTTAGGCATGTCATAAAGAGCAACTGCTATGTCTTGCACGTGTAGTTCCTAGGGTTCTCTGAAGAGACAAAGAATGATTAGGACTAATCGTCTCTTGGGCTGAAGCTGTGGAAGAATACCTCCAAAGTGAAAATAAAGAAATAATACAGCTGGCTGAAACAACTGACAGACTGCTAACAACATACAACATCACAGTCACTCTCCAGAGGATAACAGGACAAACTGACATACTAGGCAATGCAAAAAGCAGCTAAACGGATACTCTAAAACAACTTTAAAGAAGAATGGCTGAACCGATGGGGGAAAAAGGCAGTAGTTGCTGTATGCTTTGTTAGGAGCACAAAGGGAGATGATAATACAACCACTGTGGGAATTATTATTTGTATATTCACTCTGGTAACTGTGATATCACCAAGCAAGAACTGCTTGCTCTGAGCCACCAAGAAGACACATGCACCTTCATACCGGGTAGATGCTGGAATCTGGTTGGACCACATCCTCAGAAGAGACCCTGACACCATCACCAAAATCACTGCCATATATGGACTCCAGAAAGAAAGCGGGAGACACGCCAGTCAAAAGCTACCTGGCGCAAAACTGTGGAAGCACAGATGCAAAACATGAATCAGATTTGGGGTACCATATGAAGGATGGCTGCCAACCGAGCAATGTACAGACAGTTTGTTGCTGCCCCACCTTACGTCACCAAATGTGATGATCACTGATTGCTTTATCAGTCAGCTGACTAGAGAAGAAGACTGATATATTATTTAATATCATTTTACCGATCTAAAAAAACAAAAACCCAGATATTACAGAATATGGACATCTCTACTTATTAGCAAAGTTCTGCACAGTGCTTTCAAAAACCAGCCAATAAAATTAGTGTAACTCAACAAAATAATGCTGGGTCAACATATTCTTATTGAGTACAATAAACAGAATATAAACAGGCACTGTATTTCAAGAAGTATTTACCATCAAACAGGGGAAATATCAACAAATGAGTTAGTAAAAACAGACAATACATAAACAACGCATAGCGCATCTTATCAACAATTCTGTCAATTTCATATTGACATCACAGACTCCAGTTGATCCTTATCAAGATGTAGATTATTCAGTGGTATGTGCCTCTGTCTCAGGGCCTGAAAAGAAAGGATGGAGGAGAGTAAATGTCAAAATGAAAGACTGGGGTTTGAATTACAGATTCTAGCTGAAACTATTTTTAATATCAGTGATAATTTATTTCCTACAAGAAATGGGCAATGCCCATTTAGTTGACTGGGGGTTTCTGAGGAGGCAGGCAGAACAGAATAATGGAAAACATATTTGTGAAAGAAGCAAAATCCAAACTGAAGACAGAGCAACGCACCAGTAGATAAAATCAATAATTAACAAATTTCTTCAAAGAAAAATGGTGTCGGAAATAACCCAGAGTCTGATACAGCTGCACAATACAACTCCTAGCAAAGAAAAGATCAAGTGATAATTTTCAGACTGAAATACCACCTGGAAGCATGGTCTTCTCTGATCCGGTGGAGGAAAAAATTGCATGGTGATGAGAGAAGCTCGAGACAGACCGCCAATTTTAAGAGGGAGATGTGGCTACATGAGAGTGAACGAGCAAGCAGAAGAAGACTGCAACTGAAGTAGGCCTCCTCAAGGGGGCCATTTACAGTGGTAGATCCATGCCCCACAAGGGGCAAAAAGGAAATGATGACGATAGTACTATCACGTTCTATTGCCTCTGGCTTAAATACAAATTTACCAGTCCAGTACAACTATTCCCCAAAAGACCTAAGTACCTGTCTGATAGGGGGACAACTTCTGATGATCAGACTATCCCCTACTGTAATGTTCGCTATAAAGTTCCTTATCGCTAAGCCTATCAAAACTTCACCACCTACACATTCAAGAGTACCTGCATATCAATCTATAAAAGCAGATCTTAGTCATAAGACAGAAAGATCAAACTACCATAAAGTGACAACATTCCCTGCTGTTTATAAAAAGGAAAAGTTCATGCTATAACAAGTACAGAAGAAAATAAAAAGCTTCAAGGTTCCACTTTTATTATCATTTACCAAATGCATTTATAGACACAGAAAATAAATATTCTTTACGTTCTACTGTGTAGAATTAAAGTAGATGGCCAGTTATCATTAATTAGTAATTGGCCAGATTTGTAGTTCATTATTTACCTCACTTTGAAACCCTTACTTTATTTGAGTTATTTCCACCTTACTTTACATTGTTTTAGTTATTATATAAAATCAGTTCTGTTAATGCTGGTCAAAACATGAAATATTAAAATGTACTAAGATAGGGAGATAAATGCAGAGTTTAGCTCTCAATGATGAGTGGAATGTATACAGTTTTAGCATGCAAAGATTTTAAATGATTTCAGTTACCATGACACATATGGGAAACTACGAGCCAGGGATCCAGACCGACCCAGAGATCGCAGGGTGGGCAACATTAGACAATCTCTGAAGGACCGAGGACTAGACTGAACCAAGCCATAAGGAAGACAGCCGATTGGATAGTATGGCACTCTCTATGGCCCCAGGGTAGAGGAGGAATGACTAAGTTAATACGTAAGTAAGATCTGAATTGCGATAGATATATTATGAGATATCTATCTTTAATAAATGTGGTTCAAAATATCACCTCTCTCTTCATCTGTGCTTTATTACAATGGAAACAACAATTTGCATTAAGCTGTATTTGAAAAAAAAAAAAAACCATGTACAAAGGAGTCATTTATATAAAATTTCCATTTAAGTCATACATAAATATTGACAGTTAAAAACAAAATATGTATGAATGGGTATACATATACACACAAGACTCACTTCAGGTATAAACCTTAGCCAGGCTTCATAATATCCAGGACACATCCAAGTATCATTGTGTGTGCCATTGGCAAACAACTCCAGCCTTTTCATTCTGCTTTTTGACTTCTGCAAAAAGAAAACTCATGGTCAAGAAGGCACTATATTTATCAATCAACTCTGTAAATCAATACACAGAATCTGAAAAGTCAGGGGAATAACAAGCATGACACATAGTCACAAAATTATATTTATGTTAACTGTGCCCAAGCTTGCGCCCTGGAGAGGACACTCCAGCTTCACCCTACAGGTCTCGGTACAAAATAGGAAGTAGCCAGTGGTGCAAGAAAGAAGGCTCATACCTTCCATCTACTGTGTCTTCACCACATCCTTGGTATTTCATCGAAGAACAAAGGTCGAGGTGTTGTCACATGCTGGCCTTCACAGCATGTATACACTGCTTAGACAGCGCAGACTACACTAACCTGGCCATGTCCACCACATGGAAGATGGTCGTGTCCCGAAAGATATCTTCTACGGACAATGGCAGATGGCAAAAGAACAGCTGGCCAATTGCAGCTGAGGTTCAAAGATGTGTGCAAGAAAGACATGAGGGCACTGGACATAAATCCAGCAACCTGGGAGGATGAAGCTGCCAATCGCACCAAGTGGCAATGCTTTCTATGGTGCCACTTCAGACTGCGCAAAAAAAAAAAGCTCTCACGGCAAGCAGAAGAGCAGAGAAAACATCAAAAGGAACACCTGGAAAATAAGCAGCTGAGGGCTGTCACCTCAGGGGCAGATTTCCATAGTCAGGTATGACATAGGGGGCTATTAATATTATTTGCTAATTAAGGGGTTGACAAAAAGTGGATATCGATCTGCTGGTAGATCACAATTATGATTTGCTAGATCTCTTGGTGAAGGAAGGGAAAAAGAGTAAGAATTTTAAAGCTAGAGAAATTTGGACATTTGAAAGTGCTGCATTCCAAGGATTACAGATATTTTTGTCTGCGTTCCCAGGATTACAGATATTTTTGTCTGCATTCCCAGTGAAAACACATGAGCTAGTTTACAATAAATAACTTTACTAGTGAACTACAAAAGACAGGATGTAATCTTTTCTTTGAAGTTAAGTTAATATTCGACAAAATATTGTTCCGGCTGATATCTTCTTTGAAGTTAACATTCAACAAAATATCATTGAGGCTGATTTTTTTCTTACTTACTTACTTAGTCGTTCCCCTTCTACCGTGAAGTGTAGAGGTTTGGAAGAGAGAGCGCCAGACTATCCTATCGGCTGTCTTCCTCCTGGCCTGGTTCCATTCTAGTCCTTGGTCCTTTAAAGATTGTCTAATGTTGTCCTCCCAGCGAACTCTGGGTCGTCCTGGAGGTCTGGATCTCTGGCTCTTTGTTTCCCATGCTTGTCGTGGTAGCCGATCTTCTCCCATTCTGCAGACATGGCCAAACCATCTTAGTTGGGACTGTTCTACTTGGGTGGGATTTTAGGCCTTGACGTATCGTCTGGTTGCGGACCATGTCTCTTCTTGTTACTTCAACCACCTTCCTCAGATACCTCATTTCTGAGGTTTGGATCTGGCTTTTGTGGGTTGTAGTCATTGCCCATGACTCGCATCCATATGTCAAGACTGGGACATAGGTGGAGTGGTATACAGCCATCTTCGTTTTCTTACCAACCTCTCTCTTGCTGAGGAATCCTCGATTTATGGCCTGAAAAAGTCTCCCAGCTGCTGCTTTTCGAGTGGCCAACTCTTCTTTGAGTCTTTCGGTCTATAATAGCTCCGAGATATTTAAAGTGGTCGACCTGCTCCAGGACCTGTTCTCCCAGCTTAATCTGATGTCTTCTTTCTTCTCGTGATATCACCATGGATTTTGTTTTAGAGCTGCTTATGACCATCCCTCTCTTCTCCAGCTCTTCCTTCCATACTTGCAGGTTGGATTGGAGATGTGCCTCTGATTTAGCAATCAGGGCAACATCATCAGCAAATGCCAGCTCTGAAATACATACCTGTCTCATCTTCCAGTACCCCACTGAATACTTTCTTGTTCTCTCCTTACATAACTTGATAACATCGTCCATGAGGAGTATGAAAAGATAAGGTGACAGGATATCACCTTGTCTTACACCAGTGGTGGTCCTGAACTCTTCTGACTTATGGTTTGCTGTCCTCACATAATTTCTGCAAGACTTCTAGAAGCTCTGTATAGCATGAATCAGAGGTGCTGGAATGTTCTTCCTTGCCAAACAGTTCCAAAGTTTGCTCCAGGGGACCCTGTCAAATCCTTTTCCAGATCTATGAAACAAAGATGGATCTCACTCTTATACTCAAGGGCCTTTTCACTCAGCTGTCTGAGTGTGAAGATTAGGTCTTGAGTACTTCGGTTTGCTCGGAATCCGCACTGGACCTCATCCAATTGTGGCTCAGCTAGGCGTCGGAGTCTCTGCTCTAGGATTCTAGAGTAGATTTTACCAGGGACACTGAGAAGGGATATGCCTCTATGTTTTCCACATTGTCGATTGTTACCCTTTTTGAAAATTGGTGTTATGATGGCAATCTCCCAGTCCTTTGGTATGGTCTTGTTGCACCACGCTGCCTGTAGGTTAAGAGTAATAGGTCGCCTGATGCTCCCATGTACTTAACCATTTCTGGTGTTATACCATCATGCCCTGCTGCTTTGCCCATCTTGATTTTCTCCAGTGCTGCCTTCAGTTCTTCCATCTTTATGTCATCTTCATCACCATTTGTTTCCTCTTCTGTGCTAGTGGTTATCATTTCTGATGCTTGACCTTGCTCACCATCAAGGAGTTCTGAGAAATATTCTTTCCATTACTTCCTGTTTTTAGCTCCTAAGTATTGTTTCCATGCCATTTTCTTCTTATTTTCTCTTTGACTTCCTCTGTCCACCAAGGTGTCCTCTTTCTCTTGTTCCCAAGTCGGGATTCACCACATGCTTCTGCAGCAGCTGTCTTTATGATATCCTTGAATTTAAGCCACAGTGTCATAGATCATTATTATTATCATTCTTCTTATTTGATCCTTAGCCGCTGACCGTGAAAGCAGTCAGTGGCCATCACGCCTGGTGGCGTCTTGTAGGGCAACAACAAATTGATTCCACTTTCCTCTGTCGGTGGCCATCCTTCGTACAGTGCCCCAACTCTGGTTCATTCTTTGCATCTCAGCCTCACAGTCTTCCGCCAAGTTGTTTTTGGTCGGCCTCTCTTTCGTTTTCCTTCAAGTGGCTTGTCGCGTAGCGTAGGAAGGATAAGAATTTATTAGAAGAAATAATAGATATGAATGTGGAAAATTTGGCTCAAGAATTCCTGTTGGGTTTTCCCACTTCAGAAGGGTGACGAAGAGGGTAAATTCTCCTAACTAGACAAGGTCTGGAAAAGGTTGTAAGGAGATATTTGGTCTCTCGCTACCATAGTCCCCTTCTCAGTTATCTATTATTGTTATCCTTTAAATTATATTATATTTTACGAGCCCCCCCCCCCCCCCTTATAAAGGAAGATAAACATCAGACAATATTCAACATCTAATAGAAGGAACAAAGCATGGGGTACATTATATACACCCAATTGGTTTATTACAATAAACTGAATAGATGGTGGATGATAGTATTGTCGATGGAATTAGTGTCTGCTGTATGTATTATGTGTCTCACATTTCAAGTGTTTTTCATCATGGATGACAAAAATATGGCATTGATATAGGTGAGTTCCCTTTCTATAGGAACTTAGCTTTTTAGCCCCCGGCTGATAGTGAAGCGTGGTTAGTTCTCCGGTCTCCTTCTGACGTTGCACCAGGTAGGTCTTGAATGGTTCGGATTTGCCTTCTCTGTGCTCGACTCCGTTTTCTGCTCTGAGATTGGACTGTCGTGCAAGGCTCCACCATAGACTACTCAGAGATGGACGCTAACCCGCAATTTAGACACATGGCTTCAGTGCTTTTAATGCGTGAATTTGCCGATATCTGGATTAGGTCTAGCTGTCTCAAGGATTCCTGGGCAAGTGAAAAATGGCTGGGTTTGCCGCACTTTTAGCGGGTCATTTCCGCTTGGACACATGATCCGAAGCGTGCATCATGTGACCTTAGCATCATATAGACGCTCCAATCAATAACGTTAAAAGTCACGTGGGGTTCCTAACCTTTAGCACGCTGCGGGCGACACATGTCGCCTTGCGGCTGTCATCGTTTCTAGCACATGACTTGTGTACACGTGATTTTCAGCCCCGGATGTTAAGTTGTAATTTTAATTGCAAGAGAGTTAGCTTCCGTTTCCGATCTTAAAAAAGTGATGGGTGTATCTGCGTTTATTTTTTGTAAATTTTTTAAATCGAAATGAATCGGCATCAGACACGCGGCCATTTCGCTCTAATTTTATTGTATTCTGACGCCATGCGGTGGGGATGAAATTTTTGTCTTTATAAGCGCTGAAATCGGTTCTCAGAATATGTTTGATGGCTGAGATGGAAACGAAAGTAAAATGGCCTTTCAAGTATGTATAATTTTCTGGGTTAGGATTAGGAATATCGGAAAAAAATAGGATTACGGCCGAATGTCACGGCTGGCTAGGGAGTTTGTTGCTTTGCTACTGATGATGGGTGTAACGAAAAGATCGTCATTTGATTTGTATTGCTCTATTGGTCAAATGACTTTCATTGAGATGCAAGGGATATGGACTCTTCGTTCGTTGGTCATTTTTTTAATTTTTTTTTTTAATTTTAAAATTAAAAAAAAAAATTTTTTTTATTTTTTTTAAATTTTTTTCGTTTTTTTTCATCTTTCCTTTCCTCTCTTCCTATCACATCTAACATGTACACAAACAAATTTTATATCATCAGATTCACCATTCATTTATTTACATAAATTCCAAAAATGATAGCAATTGACCAAGAAACACAAAAACTATAGACATTACAAGTCTCCCACTATAAAAACGGGGGGTTGTGAAAAAGAATGCAGCGTGCTAAAGGCTAAAGTGGCATAAACTGGTTCTATCTAAGTTTATGTAGTCGGTCCTAAATTAAAACAGGTTTCTAGCTACCGAGGTCAGGGGTCAACAATGACGTCGTATCTAAAAATAGTATTAGACTCGAGGAGAAAATCACTGAACGCTAGGAGAATATCCGCAAGTGGAATTTCCCATGACTTTACGGGCTTCTCGATCATGCATTGAAGATGATAAAAAATGGCATCTCGTAATTAATAAAAAAAAAGAAGTGAAGATTGGGCAAGTCGTCACATGGCCACAGCATAGATGTTCTTGTGATGGCATCGGGATCTCTTCTGAGGACATGGCCAACCCAGCTCCAGCATCTGCCAGCTATGATGGTGTGCATGTCTTCTTGCTTGCTCCGAGTAAGCAGATCTTGGTTGGTGATGGTATTCGGCCAAAAGATTCAGTGAATTTTTCTTAGGCATGTTTTGTGGAAAGAGGACAATTCGACATTTCCTTCTCTGTAACTCTCCAGCATTCCGCACTATAGAGAAGCACAGAAAGCACACAGCTCTGATATAATCTTAATTTTGTGCTTGTGCTGTACTGAGAGTACTTCCAGGTGTTGTTTAGACTAAAAAAGGCTGTTCTTGCTTTGTTCATTCTGTTGTTGATGTCTTTGCTTGCTCCGCCATCTGGTGTTACTATGCATCCTAGGTATGTGAAGGTGTCTGTCTGTTCCAGTTGCTGATTCCTTACTGATATGGGCTCAGGGTTGCTCACATTGAGCGTCATGACCTCTGTCTTCTTTAGATTGATGTTCAAGCCCACCTGCTGGCTATACTTACAAGCGTATTAAGTCTATCCGTTTTTTTCCTGGATGTGAATGTGCTAGTAGTGCAATGTCATATGCATATTCCAGATCTTCCAATGTAGAAAATGTAGTCCATCTTATTCCTCTTGGACTGCCCTCTGTTGTCTGGCGCATCACCCAGTCTATGACTATTAAATATAGAGTGGTTGATAAGGGGCATCCCTGTCGTACTCCTGTCTTCACCTTCAAAGGTTAGGTTGTTCTGCCCAACGCTACACGTAAAGTTGGCATAGAGGCTTTTTATGATTGACACAATGCAGCTTGGAATTCCATAAGCCCTCAGTATTTTCCATAAACTGTCCCTATGTATACTGTTAAAAGCCTTTTCAAAATCAACGAAATTAATGTATAGCTGTCTTTACCATTCTGAGCACTGCTCTATAATGTTACTGAGGGTAAATATATGATCTACACATCTTCTGTTCTTTCTAAATCCTGCTTGTTCTTTCCTCAGTTTGTTGTCTACTGCTTTTGAGATTCTCTGTATAATTATCCTGCCTAGTATTTTGCTGGGAACTGAGAGAAGAGTTATTCCTCTCCAATTATTACAGTCTTCAAGATCTCCCTTCTTGCGCAATTTGACAATTATTCCTTTGTTCCACTCTGTTGGTGTTGTCCCTGTTTTCCAGACTTGTGCAAATAGTGGTTCTAATAGTTCTGCTGCTAGCTCAAGGTCTGTCTTAAATATCTGCATTTAAGTTATCATGGCCAAGAGCTTTTCCATTCTTTAACCCTTTGATTGCTGTGATGATTTCTTCTTTTCGTTGAATGTCTGTATTAACATCTAGATCATTTTCAGCCTCAAGAACATTCAATTGTGTCTCTGGTGGTTCCTTGTTCAGAGTTTCTCTGAAATGCTCTGCCCATCTTGTTTCCTGTCCCGCTGCTGTCGTGATGAGATTACCTTGCTTATCTCTTACTAATGTAATATTGTTTGCACCTCGTTTTCCGCTGATGATTTTAGTTATTTTGTATACTGTGCTTTGTTAATTTCTCAGTGCTGCCTCTTTTGCCTGTCTCTACTACCGTTAAACATAATATGGTCTTTCTGGTTTCTGTTCCGACCATTTGGTGATTCCCATGTTAATTTGTGAATTTCTTTGTGTGGAAAAATGTTCCTCCAATGACCAGGTTGTTAATGCTACAGAAACTTATTAATTTATCCCCATTTTCGTTTGCTGTTCCGCTGCCACATTTCCCCATTACTCTTTCATTATATGTATTGTGTGTTCCAACTTTCGCATTGAGGTCTCCCACTACTACGATAAGATCATATCTAGGTGTGTCTTCCATTTCTTTCTGCCGTTGTTGATAGAATTCATCATCGCTGTCATTCGTTGGTGCGTAGCATTGTATTATTGTAGTGTTGGTGAATCTACCTCTCAATCTTACTCTTATCAGTCTGTTGTTGATGGGTTTCCATTCCAGTATTGTCCTTTCTATTCCTTTCTGTAGAATAATGGCTACACCTTCATTGTGCTGTCCATCCTCTTTTCCAGAGTAAAATACTGTTTCTCCTGTTGCTGTTTTAACTTTTCCTGCCCCTGTCCATCTGCTCTCGCTTATCCCTAGAATGTGTTAATCTATAGTTTCTCATTTCTGCTGTGACCTGTTTTAGTTTACCCGTCTCGTTCATTGTCCTGACATTCCAAAATCCTATTCTTGTTTCACGTTTTGCGGTCAGGACATCCGTTTTCATGTCAGTGGCTTCCTTTCGGCTTTCACCACTGACAGTCATACGAGCCTCAGACTCAGGATGTCCGTCCCCGCAGCAAAGTTTGTTCATTTGTTGTCGTTTCCGTAACTTCATTTCTTTTTACATAGACAGGGGTGTCAGCCCTATGCTAAAACCCCCAACCTGGAGGACCAGGGTGTCTGCTTTAGTCTGACCCCTGCCCGCTGTTACGTGTCGTTTATTGTAAATGTTAATATGTAGTAACAGGATAGTTCCTATGGCCAAGATACCAGCTAGGGTAGTAAATCTTTCTGACACCGCAACCAGCCCCACACCACTCAGAATTATTTGAAATACAATTGGCGATGTGGACAATGTAATTTATTCTGGACAGCACGCAGCTCCACAAATCATTAATTCAAGCCAACATGTAGTGGCAGATAATAGGCATTATACAAAATGCTGTATGCAGTCAGTCCATGTCAGGGAGGCTGTCCTTTTCTCAATATCGTTTTATTAGTAATCACAGAACTCAGTTTTAGACACTCTAAAATGCAGGAGCTCCACACACGTACGTCCACTCGCCATGACACACAACCCTCTCTCCCCACACTTCTGTCCCACCAGTCTCACGAGAGCTAGCCAAGCATATCGGCTTAACGTAGCTCACCCGTCTTTTCCAGTGACCCGTATAAAATAAACAAACAAAAAGCCCAGCTGAGCTAAAACTATTATTAGGCACACTTGTTATGAATTTTACTCATAACAAACCTGTCTAGCTTGGTAGAACCTTCCAGGAGTAAAACTCCAGCTGGCATAGCGCTGGGGGTAATCAGGGTACGCAAGCCGCCATACCTCGACAAGGTATTGACCCCGGTGATGGCAGATTATTATCATAGATCATTATTATCATCATTGTCATCATCTTCTGTGCCCTTCTGGTTCCTTGTGCAGCATGGAGTCATTACTGAAGCTGATCTCTCTGCAGGAATCCTGCACTAAAGCATCCATATGCCTTAGCAGTGGTGGTTTAGGTAGCAATTTGATCTATGTGACGAGGTTGCCGGCCACATCATCATCACGTTTCGCTGTGCTCCATATAGAGCCACCACTGCAGCCGGTCCCCTTGCAGGAAGCCTGCACCGAGCATTGACAGGCTCTTCTGGCCTGGTTCCAATCTAGTCTTCGGTCCTTCAGATATTGTCTAATGTTGTCCTCCCAGTAAACTCTGAGTCATAGTGTAGGTCATGGCTCTTGATTTCCCATATTTGTCGTGGTAGCCGATCTTCTCACATTCTGCAGACATGGCCAAACTATTGTAATTAGGACTGTTCCACTCGAGTCTTCAACGGCTGGGTTTTGAGGCCATGACATATCGTATGGGTGTGGACCATGTCTCTACTTGTTGCTTCAACCTGATATACCTCATTTCTGAGGTTTGGAGCTGGCCTTTGTGGGTTGCAGACATTGCCCATGACTTACTTACTTACTTAGTCATTCCTCTTCTACCTTGGGGTGTAGAGGTTTGCCAGAGAGAGTGCCATACTATCTTATCGGCTGCCTTTCTCCTAGCCCAGTTTCAATCTAGTCCTTGGTCCTTCAGAGGTTGTATAATGTTGTCCTCCCAGCAGACTATGGGTCATCCTGGAGCTCTGGATCCCTGGCTCTTAGTTTCCCATACTTGTCATGGTATCCGATCCTGTCCTACTCTGCAGACATAGCCAAACCATCGTAGTTCAGACAGTTCTATTTGGGTCTGCAGGGGCAAGGTTTTGAGGCCTTGCCTTATTGTCTGGTTGTGGACCATATCTCTTCTTGTTACTTCAATCATCTTCCTCATTTCTGAGGGTTGGAGCTGGATTATGTGGGTTTCAGTCATTGCCCATGACTCATATCCATAAGTCAAGACTGGAACACATGTGGAGCAGTAAACAGCCATCTCCAACTTCTTGCCAACTTCTCTTTTACTGAGGAATCCTCTATGTCCTGACAAAGTCTCCCAGCTGCTGCTCTTCGGGTGATCAACTCCTCTTTGATGCCTCCCCTCCAGTCTATGACAGCTCCAAGGTATTTAAAGTGGTTGACCTGCTCCAGGGCCTGTTCTCCTAGCGTAATCTGATGACTTCCCAGGACTGCCATCCATAAGTCAAGACTGGAACATAGGTGGGGCCATATGCAGCCATCTTTGTCTTCTTGCCAATTTCTCTTTTGTTGAGGAATCGATTTATGGCCGGAAAACCCTGTTACCCATGCAGCTAAAAGTTGAAAAATACAGAAGGAAAATGGCCAGTCTGGCACTCAATACCAATCTGCCAGTTTTTAGCAGACAAACAAGACTGTTTCTTACATTATAAAGCTCTTTCATCATTTTTGCTGGTACAAGCTCATCCATGGTCCCACTCAGGAACAGAGTTGGTATTGTAATATTCTCTATTCTTTGTACTGAAGGAAACTGAAATGCAAGCAATGAGTTAAAAATAAACAGCAAGAACAAAAAGAAAGAAAGAAATATAAGAAAGAACGAACAAACAAACTTTATTTTCAAAGGGTTGGGAGCTGGGCACGCAGGCCCATTTGACATTCTGCCCTTCCTTTCTCTCATCTTTTATACTGAATCCTTTTATTCTCACATGTATTTTACATATCAATTTATTGAAAAGTGCAAACATCATCATTAAATCTACATTCAATATTATATAATTATACGGAAACAATCACATTAGGGGAGCATTTAATCAGCACTCATGAAGTATTCAAAAAGTCTACAATTGTATGAATAGGGACTGAGGTTGTTTTTTTTTTAGATCATGTGGAAGACAGTTCCAAAGATGAGCAGCAAAGTAAGCTAAGCTTTTCTTGAATAAGTTAAGCCTTGGCTTGGGCACTTGTAATTTGTTACGGCGTTGACTGAGTCTTTCACTGTATTTGAACATTGGCCACAGATATGTTTGAGCATTCTGTGATAGGACTTTGTGAACAAATTTAGCTTTGTTGAACAGAAGGCACTTTCTTAGGGGCAGTATTTTGAGATCTTTATTTAGATCTACACACCGTGTTTGGCAGTTGTCAGAAACTAGACGCACTGCATGCTTTTGTAGTGAATTGAGTCCTTTTGTGTTGGACATGGAGCAACCATCCCAGATTGTGGAGCGATAGTCAAAGTTTGTATTTGAGATACATAGAACAATTTTCATGCTTTTTCATCTGTTGGGGAAAGAGGGGGGGGGGGGGGGGGGAAGAAATTTTAAAACACCCAGGCTTCATCTAAAAAAGATGGCATGGAAAAATGTAAGGCATGGTGAAAAGTGATAAATATAAAAACTTTTTTTTAAACCAATGGGGACAGATATCCAGTTTAATCTTTGATGGGTTATAGTTAGGATATATAATTTCTATAATTTTTGACAGTATATTCCAGGGCTTACAAAATTAGAAATAACATTTCAAAGTATTTGTTTATTATTAACTTAGTACATTTTAAGCAACAAAAGTGAAAAGTACCTTGTTAAGTTTTTGAAATAGTGAGTTAAAAACAGTCGTCTGCTGTATAAATTAGAAGGGGCAAGAGTTCTGCAAATCCTGCTCTACCATTACATTATCAAGCACTGAAAGAGGCTGAGAAACTTGACCGTACTTCTAAATCAAGTGCACAAAATGTGATACCCCGCCACACCGTGATCATTCAAGATGCTGATTTGACTCTCATAGCATTACCACCTACTTAAGTCACTGTGGAACTTTTGTTTTCAGCCCTCATAATAATCAAATTCGATTTGAGAGTAGCAATGAAGCCGGGACTATTAGAAGTGATCCTTTTTTAAAGAACCAATTCAATTTAAATAAAAATTACATATTTTAAAATAATTTTTGAAAGCCACATTTCATTTATTCACACATATACCATATTTATACATTTAATTCCATATTAGTGCATACTTTTATGCCATATGAGTAGTAAATAAATTATAGTCGGTGTCCAGAGTCAGACTTCTGAAATTTCAGGAGTTTGAGTCGGACATTTTTTGGCTGACTCCAGAACCCTGGTTTGAAGTGACATGATCTAAAATCTGGTTAATGTATGATGTAATGTGAACTTGTTCAATGTCTGAAGTGACATGATCTAAAATCTTGTTTATGTATGATGTAATGTGAACTTGTTCAATGTCTGAAGTGGCATCATCTAAAACCTGGTTAATATATGAAGTATTCAGGGTTCATAGCAAATTTCTTCAAGCATTTTCCAGGCTTTTCCAGGTCCAGCACGTGATTTTCAAGGATGGGAAACTCTAATATTTTCCTCATCTAATTTTCTCAGATATAATTATCACTTTGCTGACCAGCAATCCGGAGCATTACCATCTCCCATTACCAAGGGTGTTTGCAGATTTCTTTAAAAAGAACTTTTTTTTTTTTTTTGGAAAATTCATAAAAGATTGAAAAACAGACATCTTTTCCCAGTTTTTAGTGAATTTGTTCAACGTCAGCGCAATAAAATGTCAGTGACATGGATGGCAATGAATAAAATAAGCTTGATTGACGTATTGATTTAACGATTAACCAAGTATATCAACATAAAAGGCTAATAAAATTGTGAATAAAATGCAACAAAAAAAAAAAACAGTATTTTTCGTGTTTGTCTTTTTTGAATGTGTTCTGCGTCTGTGGCATCTGACAATGAGCGTTTGTAAATGTTTGAGTAGTTAAGTACCTCTAGTTGGAGTCTGAGCTGCTTTTTTCATTAACTGGGGTTGAAGTTGTAGCTGTAGGCCTCTGCAAGAGTCTTTGTCTGGATCGTTGATAATTCACTGGCTAACAAAAAAAAAATTTTTTTTCTTTCTCTAACATTTCTATGTTTTTCTGGTCAATTTTAATGCGCTGTTTTTAAATCTGCAAACCGTTTTTCTCTATCAGGTCGGGATCTCTAGAAATACGCAATTGAAGTTTTTTAACAACGCATAGAGTATTACAACATCATTCGTACAAGAAGTATAACAGTTATGTAGGTTTGAATTTCTTTGCAGTCGACTTTCGTCGGTGAATGGCATGTGGTACGTAGCGATGAAGCATCCAACAATAATCGGCAAGCATGGTCACACTCCACCGTCCTTGATAACGTGACTCCATTACGGCGATATCTTGATGGAATCATTCTCCATGTTCATCGCTGATTTCGCCAAGGTTGTCAGGGAAAAAGTCAAGATGCGAATCGAGCAAATGGATTTTGTGGGACGTGTTACAGCCCATAATTCTGTATGCATCTATGCACTGCTTAACAATATGCACATAGTCGACAGATTTGTGATTTCCCAGAAAGTTATCGACGATCGATTTGAATGCCATCCATGCGTGAAGTTCACTACCATGTAACAAGTTCTCGAATTGTTTGTCTGCAATAACTTTCCTAATCTGAGGTCCTACAAAGATACCTTCCTTTATCTTTGCATCGCTAACTTGCGGAAACTTTTCTCGAAGAAAAGTGAAAGCTTTGCTCGTTTTATCTAACGCTTTTACGAAATTCTACATGAGCCCCAACTTTATATGTAACGGTGGTAAAATGATGCTGTCTTTGTTAACTAATGGCTCGTGTATTACATTTTTATGCCCGAGCTGCATACGATCCCTGATAGGCCACACCTTTCTTGCATAATGTTCCTGTCTGATGCGACTGTCCCATTCACATAGGAAGCAACAAAATTTAGTATACTCAGTCTGCATGCCCGTGAGAATTGCAATGACCTTTAGGTCTCCACAAATCCGCCATTGGTAGTCATTGTACTTTATTTTTGCCAAAAGTATAGCCATATTGTCATAAGTTTCTTTCATATGAACAGAGTAGATGACTGGAATTGATGAAAATAAATTTCCGTTATGCAATAACACGGCTTTTAGACTAGTCTTGGAAGAGTCGATGAAAAGTCGCCATTCGTTGACTATGTGCTCATGACCGAGGTGCACCATTAGACCGTTTACATCTTTGCAATAGCAAATGTCATCATCCATCTCAAAGTATTGAACAAGTTCTCTGTGTCTATGACGAAATTTAGATATCGAAGTATTGGGCGCTAAAAGATTCCATTCTTTGAGTCGCGAACCGAGTAATTCCACTTGTCCTTTGGTATGAGCGAGATCACGTATTAGATCTGAAAGTTCTCAATGGTTAATTAAGTGAACACCATCATTCACCGGTATATAATCCGAGTTAGAATTAGTTTCTAAAGCAGGTAAACTATCACTTTCTGATGGTTCATTCACGTCCAACAGATATTGTTCTGGTGGAACTGGGATCGGACACGTGATTGGATCATGAGGCACTGGTTTCGAAACCGATTCAATATTTGGATAAACCACAGACTTTCTAGTTTTAAAAGTGAAACCATAGATATTTGTCAAGCAGAAGTAACAATCGGTAGCGTGATGTGTCGGTTCACGCCATATTACTGGCATTCCAAAAGGCATCGACTTATGCTTCGGTGATTTTCGTAACCAACCTGCCAATGTATTTGCACAAGTCGAACAAACTGCATTTGGCTTCCAAGATTTATTTGCATCATCAACTTTCGAATCGAAATAAAGTTCATATGCTTTCTTTAGTAATGGTGTAAAGTTTTTATGGTGAACACGATCGGTAAAATATCCGCACACGTAACGGAACAGATCAGCCGAATTTCTACAACTTCTAGAAGCCATATTTCGCTCAGAATTATTTCAAAATACAGTAACTATTTGAAAAATAGCGTAACATATGTCATGCATCTTTTAGCAGTATAAAAAGTAGAATTATTTTGCATTTTGTTAATTTTTAATAAGTTATATAGTAAAAATGAAACGGAGCAAATAACGGTTTCCCAAAAATATATTTATTCACAAATATCTTAAGAACCTGATGTGATAGAGATAAACGGATTTCAAATTTGAAATCATCGCAAGAAACTGACCTAAGAACACTTATTCTTATATAAGAAAGAAAAATGTTGTTTGTCAGTGTAATCCTTGACTGTGTGGTATAACTTGAAGCAGGGTATCAGGCATAGAGGTACATTGCAATCTGGGCAGTACATGCAAGTCTGGCTTCTGTTCCCTGCAGCCTTACACACTTTACAGTCTGGTTTGTACCTTGCCCTTTCATATTTATCAATGAAGTGGTGCTCAGTAAGTCGTGTTGTGACCTGTGGTTTTGAAGGTGTGACATTGCGTCGAAGAATAGCAGGTTCAATAAGAGTCATACTGACATCCTGATCTTTGCTTTGATCTATTTTTGTAGAGTTGGCAGTATTGTAGGTTATGTGCCCATTGACCAGGGCAGTTTCAACTAAGAAATGATATAAAAATAGGATCTGTGTGGGTAGGGGTAGCTTGCACCTAGTTGGCTGAAGTGGTTGACACCTGCCATACTTTTGCTGTATTTTTCTGCAAGCACTGGCTTCTGAATTGTTCTGCCCTAAAGAATTTGTCTTTCTAACTGTCTTGTTTATATTATCATTGGAGTGAACAGTAGATATAAGGTTAAATCTTTTCGTATCATGCCAGGTGACTGTCGGCATGCCTTATCTTCTGTCGCACAAAACACAGGATGATTTGTCTTTTTCAATTTGAGTTGTTTTTTCTTCAGTGCTACAGGAAAATGCTTCCTATTTTCAGCTACTGTTCCAAATGCACCAATCTGAATTTCAGGTCTTGAAATAAAGCTGAAGGCTGAATAAAAACTACCACAGAAGAGAATATGTCCCTTGTTGCCTATCCATCAAGAAGATCTTTGACAACCCTGAAAGTTGCCCCAACACAACCTTCAAATCAATGGACATATATTCAGTTGTGGCATCATGAACTGTGTGCAGCCCAGGCCCAGCAATCCCCTACTTTGTTTTGACGTCCTACAATATAGACAGGTTTATTTACATTATACAAAAATATTTTGTCATCTTTTAGAAGTCTCTTCTTTTCAGCTCAAACAATTTTTCATCAATTTCTTTGTCAACAGCTTTACTTTCGCAGGCTATTAGATACAGTAATAAGAGAAATCTTGCGCAGTGTTTCTGCCTGACAAGCATTGTCATCTGCAGCAGCAGTCAGGGACTTGATATCCAGGTCAAGAGCAATTTTTCTTCTTTTCAGATGCTCTAACTCATCATCAAGAATTTTTTTTTTATTATTACGTTTCTCTTGTTCAACAGTGAACTTCTGGCTGTCAAGAAAAATCAAGTATCTGCTGTGAGAACTGCTCACACTAGCTAACATCTTAGGGGTGATTTCAAGATTTTCAACTCCTCCCATACTTCTGATGTTATCTGCAATGATTCTTCTGGATATCAAGGTCCTTTCTGCCATTTTGCAATCATCAATTTCTTTATTAACAGAAAAACCTCTTTCAACGCTAGCCTGCCCATGAGAGAGAATCAGTAATAGCTGTATGACTTTCCAAATATTCTCAAACTGCTTTTTACCAGAAAGATGATCATGGAAAAATGTGTCCAGACGATCGACATCTCTCGCGAAAGCAGACAATGATCCATTTGTGAAAGCTGCATCACTAAAGCCCAAGTATTCTGACACGACAGAGTCACACTCAGAGGCATTATATTTTCTAGACTTCACTAGAATTTGTAACACCCTTTTTAGCTTGACTATGGAATGAGCTTTATTTGTAATTATTGCACAAGGATCCAAACAAGACAAGTCTCTCACAAGTGAATAATGCAGTGGAGATTTTGTAAAAAAAAATTTCCATAAAGCATACCAGTATTTTCTTGCAATCATTTCTGAACGCAAGAATCTGGAAGTCACTAGCTTTATTTTCCTTTCTCAATTCCTTTATTGCCGTTTCAGCTACAAAGCCAACAACAATTTTATGGCTGGTCACATGATATTGGGCTTCACTGACGTTGAAATGCAAAATGTCACTAGTGCTGGAAAGTGAACCAAGATGTTCATCTTTTATGAACCTCCGTAAGGTGGTAAAGGTAAGGCAATGTAAATCAGTGAACATAAAAGGAAGCATAGGCCTATCAGTTTGATACTTTTGAAGAAAAGGTTCAAGCTGTTTGGAAAGAGAAATAAAAAAAGCTAATTTAGCCGGTAAAAACAAGTCTTGCATGACAGCTGTTTTTAACGGTATCAAAAGATTCTGTCTTTGGCTGAGGAATTTTACTTTTTGATATAAAATCAAAATATTTCCTCAGGTTTGGCAAAATCTCAAGAGCTCTTTGTGCTACTTTGGAATTTTCAAGACACCTATGCGAGCAAAATTTTAAAGGAACTACTTTTGAATCACATGATCTGAAGTAGTCCTCTTGTCTTGCAGGAGTGTCTTAACTCATTTCACCCCCCACCCCCACCCCCCCCGCCACCCCCCCCCCCGGGCTGTTTTTGGGTTTTACCCAGGCCTGAAAATGGATGCAATTTTTTCAGACAGGTGAGGTTTTAAAAATAGACAGTGGACAAATACATAAGTTCGGTAGGTACTTGTGTTATACATTTAAATGTGTGAAATTGACTGGAGAATCTTATGAATTGCTTCATATAATTAATTAATATGAATAGGTGTGTGTTATGTCTTGTGAAGTGCAGACTTGATTAAAAAAGTGTTAAATTTTTTTTTTAAATTGTATACTTAAACTTAAATATTTCAGCTCCCATTTAATGTATGGCAATAAAATATTAAGAATATCAGTGCACATTTAGTTTGAAACATATCTAGAAACTTTTATCACTATCACTTCATAGATGTAATTTTTATGATTTTTTTTCTCAAAACCACATATGTTTGTAAAAACAACCGCTCAAAATGTGTGCAATTTTTCTCTTCAGGTTATATTTAAAAAACAGGCAGTAGATACACATATTATTTAACTAGGTGTTTATGTTGTACATTTAAATGTGTGAAATTGACTGGAGAATCTTATGAATTGATTCATATAATTAATTGATATTAATAGGTGTGTGTTATGTCTTGTGAAGTGTAGACTTGATTTTAAAAATGTTTAAAAAATAAAATAAAATTGCATACTTAAACTTAAATATTTCAGCTCCCAATTAATATCAGTGCACATTTAGTTTGAAACATATCTAGAAACTTTTATCACTATCACTTACTTACTACTTACTTAGTCGTTCCCCTTCTACCGTGAGGTGTAGAGGTTTGGAAGAGAGAGCGCCAGACCATTCTATCAGCTGTCTTCTTCCTGGCCTGGTTCCATTCTAGTCCTCGGTCCTTCAAAGATTGTCTAATGTTGTCCTCCCAGCGGACTCTGGGTCGTCCTGGAGGTCTGGATCCCTGGCTCTTTGTTTCCCATGCTTGTCGTGGTAGCCGATCTTCTCCCATTCTGCAGACATGGCCAAACCATCTTAGTTGGGACTGTTCTATTTGGGTCTGCAGCGGATGGGATTTTAGGCCTTGACGGGTCGTCTGGTTGCGGACCATGTCTCTTCTTGTTACTTCAACCACTTTCCTCAGATACCTCATTTCTGAGGTTTGGATCTGGCTTTTGTGGGTTGTAGTCATTGCCCACGACTCGCATCCATATGTCAAGACTGGGACATAGGTGGAGCGGTATACAGCCATCTTCGTTTTCTTACCAACCTCTTTCTTGCTGAGGAATCCACGATTTATGGCCTGAAAAAGTCTCCCAGCCGCTGCTTTTCGAGTGGCCAACTCTTCTTTGATGCCTCCCTTTCGGTCTATAATAGCTCCGAGATATTTAAAGTGGTCGACCTGCTCCAGGACCTGTTCTCCCAACTTAATCTGATGTTTTCTTTCTTCTCGTGATATCACCATGGATTTTGTTTTAGAGCTGCTTATGACCATCCCTCTCTTCTCCAGCTCTTCCTTCCAGACTTGCAGGTTGGATTGGAGATGTGCCTCTGATTTGGCAATCAGGGCAACATCATCAGCAAATGCCAGCTCCGAAATATAGACCTGTCTCATCTTCCAGTACCCCACTGAATACTTTCTTGTTCTCTCCTTACATGCCTTGATGACATCGTCCATAAGGAGTATGAAGAGGTAAGGTGATAGGATATCACCTTGTCTTACACCAGTGGTGGTCCTGAACTCTTCTGACTTATGTTTGCTGTCCTCACATAATTTCTGCAAGACTTGTAGAAGCTCTGTATAGCATGAATCAGAGGTGCTGGAATATTCTTCCTTGCCAAACAGTCCCAAAGTTTGCTCCAGGGGACCCTGTCAAACGCCTTTTCCAGATCTATGAAACAAAGATGGATCTCACTCTTATACTCAAGGGCCTTTTCACTCAGCTGTCTGAGTGTGAAGATTAGGTCTTGAGTACTTCGGTTTGCTCAGAATCCGCACTGGACCTCATCCAATTGTGGCTCAGCTAGGCATCGGAGTCTCTGCTCTAGGATTCTAGAGTAGATTTTACCAGGGACACTGAGAACGGATATGCCTCTATGGTTTCCACATTGTCGATTGTCACCCTTTTTGAAAATTGGTGTTATGATGGCAATCTCCCAATCCTTTGGTATGGTCTTGTTGCACCATGCTGCCTGTAGGACCTTTAAGAGTAATAGGTCGCCTGATGCTCCCATGTACTTAACCATTTCTGGTGTTATACCATCATGCCCTGCTGCTTTGCCCATCTTGATTTTCTCTAGTGCTGCCCTCAGTTCTTCCATCTTTATGTCATCTTCACCATCATTGGTTTCCTCTTCTGTGTCAGTGGTTATCATTTCTGATGCTTCATCATGCTCACCATCCAGGAGTTCTGAGAAATATTCTTTCCATCTTTCCATTACTTCCTTCGGGGCAGTAAGCAATTTGCCTTGCTTGTCCTTTATAAATTTGAGAGGGCATTGTTTTTCTTTCCTCATGTTCTTTTAGGGTCTTATAGAACAATTTCTGGTTTTCTTGTGCATCTTTTTCTAGCTTTTCTCCAAATTCTTCCCAGGACTTCTGTTTTGCTGCTAGCACTTTGTTCTTTGCTTCTGTTCTGAGTGTCACATATTCTCTATATTTTTCCATTTGTCCTGTTGTGTTTTTAGCTCCTAAGTATTGTTTCCATGCCATTTTCTTCTCTCTTATTTTCTCTTTGACTTCCTCTGTCCACCAAGGTGTCCTCTTTCTCTGGTTCCCAAGTCGGACTTCACCGCATGCTTCTGCAGCAGCTGTCTTTATGATATCCTTGAATTTATTCCAGAGGGTTTCCAAGTCATCAGGTCGTTCTTCTGTGTTGCTCACTGCTGTAGCAATAAGCCCCTGATATCTGGTCTTAATTTCTGGCTCTCTCAGCTTGTAGGTCCTAATGCTCATTTCTCCTGCTCGTTTACTTGGTTTCTTGCGTGATGTTGGGCAGTTCCTAGGCTGAGCAACTCTTTCAGTTGTTCGTTTGATTGTTAGCAGGTAGTGATCACTTCCAATCTCTGGCCCCCTCCAGACTCTTGCATCTCGGACATATCTGAATGAGCTTCTCCGAACAATGGCATAGTCGATCACTGACTTCTCATTCTTGGTTGGTTCACATCTAGTGTATGCATGTATGCGCTTATGGGGGAACTTTGTGTTTGTAATGATCAGATTCTGCTCACTGCAGAATCTAAGGAGTCGCTTTCCATTGTCATTGAGAGTATCTTCTCCATATCTTCCGATAACTCCACCCCATCTAGCATGGTCATTTCCAACTCTGGCATTAAAATCGCCGAGCATAATAACTTCATCTAGGCAGTCATCCACTGTCCTTTGAAGCAGCTCGAAGAATTCCTCCTTGACCTCTGCTCTCTCATCCTCATTTGGCCCATACACTATGACCAGGTTGACTATGGTTTCTCCTTCTTTTAGTTTTACAACCATAATGCGCTCCGAGACAAAGTTCCATCCCTTGATACTATCTTTTTGATTTTGGGCCACAATGCAACCCACGCCCCCTTTAGCCCTTTCAGATATGGGTACACCACTGTAGAGCAACATGTTGCCATCGAGATCCATGACTCCTTGTCCTTTTTTCTTCGTTTCCGTTATAGCCAGGATTTCTAGTTTTGCTTTCTTCATCTCTTCCACTAGCTCCTCTTCCTTCCCATTTATACTTCTTGTGTTCCAAGTTCCATAAGTCGTAGTCCGTAGTCCGTTCCAGTTCGTCGCCTTTAGAATCAGTCCGGTTTTCTCTCTTGTAGTTCGCGTAATCATGATTTAAAGCAAACAGGTGATTGGCCTGTTGTGCCTTTGCATGGTGGAGGGGCTGCCTCCTTACGGCCTCCATGCAGGCCGCCCTCCTCCTTTTTCATCCGGGCTTCATAGATGTAATTTTTATGATTTTTGTTCTCAAAACAATATATGTTTGTAAAAACAACCGCTCAAAATATGTGCAATTTTTCTCTTCAGGTTATATTTTAAAAACAGGCAGTAGATACACATTTTATTTAACTAGGTGTTGATGTTATACATCAACATGTGGGAAATTGGCTGAAGAATCTTGTGAAATGCTGTAGATAATTATTTGATGGAAAAGAGTCTGTCATGTTATGTGAAGTGTAGACCTAATCAAAAATAACTGGAAAAAAGATAAATAAACTGTACTCACATATGTCAGCTCCAGTTTAATCCATAGCAGAAAAATCTCAGAATATCAGTGCACATCCATTTTGAAACACAACACATTTTACCACAATCATTTCAAATATATAATTTATATGATTTTTTTCCTACACCACAAATTTCTGTAAATACCAAACAACTATGACTAATATTATTTACACCAACTATATTCTATTTTACATTTCCCAGAAGAATTTGCCACTATTCACATGCTTTTATGGTATTCATAAAAAAATTGTGGGTGTAGATGTAGCTGGTCTGGACATCCAGTGCAATAATAATGAGAGCGCTGACATAATAACCAACTTTTTGATCCAGGAGATCACACCCATTCATTGAATTGTTGTATTTATCTGTCATTTTTGGTTTGACAATGTGCTTCCACTTTGGCCCGAGAAGATACAAGGAAAACCTTGGATTATACTGCTTATATTGCCATCTGCCTTTATACCCTATTACCATTTCATTCAAACTGAGATTTTGGAATGGGTAAAAGGCACTCTGAAATTTTTGCAACAACATGTTCATAAAAGGTTCAATCTTTTCTTTTCCTTGTGAATTTTCATCAGAGGCATGAAGCATTGTATGATATAATGCTTCAAATCTACTTCTTGAAAACATCTGAAGAAACCAAGGAGTATAAAATTCTGCAGATGTAGACCAGTAGTCGCGAATGCATGGTCTTTTCTGAATCCCAATATTTATTAGGACAGTAATAAACTTATCAAGTTCATGGCGTGTGACTTTGGTCCACCGAGAATACAATGAATATTGTTTCGCAGGGTTATTTTGAATACATTTGAGTCTGGCATAATCATTGATGCACTGGCACATGAAATCTTGAACCTCATCTGTAAACAAAACACTGAAACATTTCAATGGGGTTGACAGGTCAAACCCCTCAGTCACACCTGGTGTTCTCTTTGGACAAAATCGAAATGAATTTTGTGTCATCCCCTCAGCAATTTCTAACCACTCTGGGACATCTTGTGAGGATGCACCTGCCTCTAGACTTGTGGCAGTTCTCATAGCTTTACTTTTAGTCACAATGGTGTTTTTGCCTCTTTATCCTTCTCCTTTAGTGACTGAAAGTTTTGCTCTTTTTATACCAGCCCTTCCTGATGCATGTTCAATCAGCTGATCGACATCGCCCTCAGAATGATCACTTTCATGAATATTCTGACACAAAGTCTTTACAACGTCTTCATTGGAATTACTAAACCTAACTTCTAAAATCAGTGTCACTCGAGTTATCTTCTGTCCACTGAGAAATTAGCGTCGTGCTTGCTCAGCTGAAAGCAGATGTTTAGAAGAAGATTCTCGATCCATTTTGTATGTAAACAAAGGAATAGAAATGGATATAAAACACACAATTTTAGCTTCACAAATTTGTTTTTCGCTCACAAACGTCCAAAAACATGTGCTGGATAAAATGAAATGATTTAAAAACCAGCTAGTTGCTAGGTATTTATAACTTTTCGTTCAAACTCGACATATATCGCACTGGCGCGCCACTGGTCTGAACGGAAGTTCTATCTGGCGCAAGGCGCGCCAGTATGGACGGAAAGAGTTAAAAAAGCTTGTAAACTGATTTCAGTATTTTATCCAACAACCAGTCAGCTGCAATCATGGCCGATTTGCAGGCACCATGACCTTTGTGCAGCCCACAGCTTCCAACATTCAGTAGTTCTATGCCATAGTTCTGGTTCAGTAGCACATTAATTTTGCCATGAAAAGCCCAATTTACATTAGGCCCATCCATGGACAGTTGGAGCAAATGTCCTAAATTTAACGATGAGCATGCATCAACAATTTGCCAGAAGATATGGAGTACAAAAAAATGGCCAAAAGAATGGACGCAGTCATTAGTAATACCGCTTCCAAAGAAAGGAAATCTAAAAATGTGCAAGAACTACAGAACCATTAGCCTTATTAGTCATCCAAGTAAGGTGATGTTAAGGATACTTTTGAACAGAATAAAACAGAAATCAGAAGAAATCTTGTCAGAGGAACAGGCTGGCTTTAGACCAAAAAGAAGTACCTCAGAACAAATCTTCAATATTAGATTACTGATCGAAAAACATCTCCAGCATCAACATGATTTATACCATAACTTCATCGATTTCACAAAAGCCTTCGATCGAGTCTGGCATGAAGGTTTATGGCAAATAATGAGAAAATTCAATTTTGATACCAACATCATAGATATCATTGAAGCACTATACAAGGACGCAAGCAGTGCTGTTTTTGCAAGCAATGACATTGGAGAATTTTTCAAAACAACTGTAGGAGTTCGCCAGGGATGTATCCTGTCACCAGTGCTCTTTAACATTTATCTAGAACATATTATGCAGGAGGCTCTCTACGATTATAAATCAACCATATCGATTGGAGGCCGACCTCTGTGTAATCTACGTTTTGCTGATGATATTGATCTGATAGCTGGAACAGAATCAGAACTTCAAGACCTTACCTCTAGACTGGAGAAAGTAACAAGAACATATGGGATGGAAATTAATATAGAAAAAAAGCAAGATATTGGTGAATAGCCATAAGAAACATGTTCCGACCAACATTACGTTAAATGGGCAAACGTTAGAAGAAGTTAACACCTTTAAATATCTCGGGTCCACTATATGTAGTGATGGAAGATCAAATAAAGAAATCAAGACAAGACTTGAGATGGCCTCAGCTGCCATGACAAGGTTGAATGTGATCTGGAAAAGTAACATCAGTTTTCCTGTGAAGATCAAATTATACAAATCACTTGTATTATCTATTCTCTTGTATGGGTGTGAGGGCTGGACACTCACTGCAGATACGGAGCGAAGGATTCAGGCTTTCGAGCATAAATGTTACAGAAGAATTTTGCGCATTTGCTATAAAGAGCACAAAACAAATGTCTATGTTAGAGAGAAGATAAACACCTATGCAGGCCATCAAGAACCACTTTTGTCAATAGTGAAACGTCGAAAGCTTGCCTGGTTTGGGCATGTAACTCGTCATGACTCCCTTTCGAAAACGATCCTCCAGGGAACAGTCGAAGGTAAACGGAGAAGAGGAAGGCAAAGAAAATCCTGGGCTGATAACATCAAAGAATGGGCAGGACACGGTTTCTCCACACTTGTACGCATTGCTGAGAATAGAGAGCAGTGGAGGACCCTGTCTGCTGATGCTTCCACCATGGCACCCCTACGACCCATGACGGGTTATGGGTTGAGATGAGATGAGATGATGCATCATCAAATGCAGTCTGCATATCAAGAGCTCTAGCATGTCCAAGAAACTTTGATGTTAGATAATGTGTTTTTATCACATTCACATCCCAGAAACGAACATGGAAATCCACTTGCTTTCGCTGCATTGATTTGTTCATGCTTTCATCAAACAGAACAATGTAACTGTTCTTGCTAAGCTGGTTCTCAAGAAGTGAGGTGAAATATGGAGCCAGTCCAAAAGAGGCCATGTAGAAAGTTTTCCTTTCAGATAGACCAAACTGTCTGGCAATAGAACTATCAGGAAACATTTTCTGAAAAATTTTATTAATTCCTGTATTTGAATTAAAACTATGGTGACTTTTCACTGAAAAAGAGTCCAAATAAACTCAGCTCTGAGAGTTTCTTCCTTGGTCACAAATGATGTCACATCTGTAGGTCTCCTAGTAGTGTTAGACGTTTTTGACGTGTCCGAGGGAGTAGTGTTAGATAATTTTGATGTTTCTGAGGGAAAAACTGCTCCTTGGGGTTGTGTTCTTTTCTGTTTAAAAAAATAATAAAATAAAAAGATAAAACATGGAACACACAAATAACTTATGAGTAGGCCTAAGCTATGTATATTTACCAAGTCAAAGTTCTAAACGCATGAATAATATAGTCAAACAATATTTAACTAGAACAAAAATTAATATATAGTAATTGGGAGGGTGAAGGTATGATGATATTCTTATAATACTTATGATAAGTGAAAATCAACTAAATATCTAACTGGAAACAGCAGGCCTTTACACACCCCCCCCCCCCCCTATCTTTACTATCTTTGTTTGGTGTTTTTGTTGGGTTTTGTTTTGTTTTATCTCGTTTCTTTGTTTAGATATTTTTTTTTAATTGTATTTAATTTTTATTTATTTATTTTGTTTTTTTAAATAACATAGGCCTATGCACAAAATTGGTAATTTTCATTCATCCTAATTACAGTGATTTAACAGATGCACTTTCATGAATCAGCGGTTATTCATGTTATCTGGAATTGAAAACATGTAGGCCTATCCTAATTATAGGCCCCTAACCCTTCAGAAGTTGAAAGAGATATGTCTCTTTAGGCTGTCATTAAAAAAAAAAGTATTCAAAATATATTTATTTCCAAAGAATGTGGTGAAATGAACAGTGGGACATGGGTCTGATAACAGGGTATAGGATATGGAATCGCCATCAATTTCTATTCCTGACAATCTTAAACTGTGTCAAAGATGTTCCCGTAAGCAGTTGTAAGCTAAGAAATTTCATTCAAACACTATAATTTTGGCCATGGTTAAAAATAAAACTGTAGCCTAAATATATTGTAAATTAAAGATGCAAGTACAGTAGGCCTATCTATTTTTTTTTTCCGTACGCCCGCTAATACTCGAGGCGAAATCTCAGGTTATTATTAATGTCTAACCTGACATTGATTTTACGTGAGTATCCCTTTTTCTTGTACAGAGACAGGTGTCCCTCGCCATTCAGGCAGATACTCGCCGATTTCGGAGGTACCCATTAGAGCTGGGTCGGCTCAGGAGCCGCCAATCCCTGGTCGACGACACTCCTTCAAATGTCCTCGCCAGGTCTCGAGTTAATCCAGTCCAAATCCCGGTCGATGAAAAATCCTCAAATGCCGTCGCCCGGGTTTGATCCTGAATCACCCGGTCGCCAGAGCGGTGTTGTAACCACTACGCTAGCGCGGCTCCTGGCCTATCTATAAATTGGACTTATTTAAATATGTTTTATAAATGAGATAAATAAATTTATTACTTACCTCAGTTGAAATGAACGATTTAATACAACTTGAATGTGCAGAGACAAGTTGTTGGTGTTTTTTTCCAGTAACATGCGACTTTACTGCACTTTCTCCCATGCTGGTCAAACATATTTCATTTTTACACATGGTGCAATTTGCGTAATTTGCAGTTTTTCTAGGTGCTATCCATGTTTTATAACTTGGCATTTCTAGCCATTTATGCTGAAAGTGACAACCAGGCATGTTTCTAAATGATAAATTGAAGAGTGGAAGGATGCTGTCAAAATGTCAAAGTCTCGACTTTAAAAGGTGGCGATGTTTGATTCGAATGAACAGACGCTAGCGCTAAAAATAAATTTGTGCGTTCGTGTCATAAACGCAAACCGCCGAAAACGCAAACTCCCAAAAACGTCTGGAAATGGATTTAGTGCGCAAAGGGAAGTAAAAATTCTGCGGTAACTGAAGTTTAAAGAAAAATACCACCAATAACCGAAAAATGGACAACTTTCGATTTGTGATTTTTTTCCAGGTCCGATGCAGGAAATTCAAGGCTTTTAGCCATTTTTTCCGGCTTTTCAAGGCCTGGAATTTTTTTTCTCCATTTTCCAGGTTTTTCCAGGTCGCTACGAACCCTGAGTATTGCAAACAACTTGTTTAATGTGATAGAAACAACACTGTACTTTGATCTCATGTGATATAAACAAAATTTCCTTAAGTGCCTGGCGTTATATGAACAAAACCTGGTTATTATTTCATGTGACATGAACAAAATCCTACTTAATGTTGAATGTTTGATGTGATGTAAGCAAAATGTTTTTAACCTTTCATGGGATTGTGATAGGGCCGGAAAGACACCCGGCTTACCCCTTCACAGGAAGACACCCCAGCTTCCCCCTTCATTGTGAGTGGCACATTTATCGCCCATATTTTCGATGTGCGCGAAGCATGCTGGGATGTAAAAAGTCTTCAAGATTGATGAAAAGGCCATAATAATGCCTAAAAATTAAGTTGTGGTGTAGAATTGTGTTTTTGCTCTAGAAATAGTTGTGTATATTTCTGTTTTCGGGCCTTCTAAAGCAATATCGCGAGTGTTATGTATGTGGCCAATCAATACGCCTAGCGCGCAGTAAATTGAGTGATTCGACCTGGGCTTATAAAAGAGATAGCGGCCGGCGGACGGGCCTATTTTGCAAGAACCGCCCAGAGAGAAGAAACGAAGTTAGGCTAGCCCTGTGTCGGTAGAAGAGGAACGAAGACATGACACGTGAGTTTGATTTAAAAGCAGATTATATTATTTCCTAGTGAAATTACCACTATTTCCCTGTAGCTTTTGAAGTTATATTCAGCGTGAGGCTGTTTTTATGTTTAGTGAAATAAGTAGATAGATGTGTTCCCAAAGGAAATGTCTTTTTAGGGCATTATGATTTAGTCTCGAAATGATAGATGAGTGAAAATAATGTTTGATAGGTTTTATTAGGCATGCTAAGTCCAGATTGCGGCTGTAAGAGCGATTATTTCAGTCATCAGACCGGGCAAGAAAGGCGAAGATAGTATGAAAGTATTTTGTACATGAAACTGGACAGAAATGTTATCAGAAACTGGAATTTAGATAATATTAACTAGTTGGGAAGATGGCAACCGGGAGGACCACGTGTTGATGACCGTGCGTAAAAGAAGACACCAAGGAGTCTGCATTTAACACTCTTAGTTATCACTTAATGTTACGCAGTTTTATATCGCGTGAATCGACACGTGGGTGAAAGTAGGTTAAATGTAATTTTCCCCAGTAATAGAAGAGAGAGTTTTCGTGGTAAATTTCCTTTAGGCCTATGTGATGACTAGTTCTAGTTGTTAAGTCAAGAATAATTATATTTTATTCTTTGGTATTTCACGTTTATTGATGATTCTACTGTATATCTTTGGTGGGTTACTTTGAGGTGAGTATATATATTTAGATTTCTGGAGAGAAGGCGTAAGGCACGTTGAGACAGCTGTTTCTCTGTTTGCTCCCGGCAGAGCATGGAAACACCAATGCAGCTGGTGTCCATTACAGGCCCACAATAAGCATTTTGATGCTATTGCTGTGGTTGTTTCGGTGACGGTAACGATGTGTTTCGTGTGATGAGTTCCCAATCTCATCAGGGGTCATATACGACACGCTTGTTACCAGGCACACCAGTCGCCACTTACGACATGTTCAGAGGGCAGTGACGAATATTGAGATGGATCAGTTCGAGGTGGTGGTTTACTCTTATTATTGAGAGTATTTGATGTACATGTAGTGGAAGAATATTATTTTATGTCCATGTTATTATTATTTAATTATGGTTATGTGTAGAATGGTTTGAGAGCACGTGGGCTCACTTGGAGATATATATTTCTCTTCTCCGCTCCTGAGGGAGCATGGGGCCACCAGTGTGGTTTGCCTCTGCATGAAGTATTCATATGCTCGTGCAGTAGTGGTTTCAGTAGCAATCTGTGTTACATGGTGAGATTGCCAGCCTCATGCACAACACCATACTAGTCTCATTGACGACATGCATGAGTATGTGTGTGTGATAGATGAGTGTGCTCTTGCAGTAGTGGTTTTGGTAGCAACCGATGTTACACGGTGAGATTGCCAGCCTCATGCACAACACCATACTAGTCTCATTGACGACATGCATGAGTATGTGTGTGTGATAGTTGAGTGTGCCCTTGCAGTAGTGGTTTCGGTAGCAATCTGTGTTACATGGTGAGATTGCCAGCCCCATGCACAACACCATACTAGTCTCATTGGAGGACATGCATGAGTGTGTGATAGCTGAGTGTGTGCTCTTGCAGTAGTGGTTTTGGTAGCAACCGATGTTACACGGTGAGATTGCCAGCCTCATGCACAACACCTTACCAGTCGCATTGGACGACACGCATGAGTGTGTGCGTGTGTGATAGTTGAGGGTGTCAGGTGGCATGGAAGGACTGTTTGACAGGTAAGAGTATCGTTATTCAACAATGATTTTAACTAGTTCGTTGCTTTGTTTGCTTCTTCAGATTACCAACTGAGCACTAGCTGGGTGTTTTGTTTGTTTGGTGTTATGTTCGTTGGTTTATTTATTTAATGTTTGCTTAGTCACTGAATGGGTTGTAAAAATAAATACAGCCCCTGCCTCTAGAATCAAGAGTTTTATTGTTGTTCGGGTCGGTGCAAGTGTGAAAAGAGAGTGATCAAACATATCACAATATAATCATCATCATCATCTCGCCCACCCTATCACAGGATATTATCTTTTTTTTTTTTTTTTAAATAAAATTTTGCCTTGTTCTGACGTTCAATCTACACACATGGTCTGTCGATTATATTAGGGCCCATGTCCAAATATTAAAGATCTTGTGGTCTGGCGAACCAGACGTGCCAAGTACTACGGGTTACTCGTAATCTGTACAAGTAATTCTCGTCAAGCAACAGCTTGATCTCCATATAACTGTGCCCAAGCTCGCGCCCTGGAGAGGACACTCCAGCTTCACCCTATAGGTGTCGGCAAAACACGGGAAGTAGCAGTTACCGGTTATAAGCTTTTTGCCCAATTGGCGTAGGGCATGGCGCCAGGGGCTACTTCCGACAGTGGGAGAGGTTCTAGGATCTTACTGGACAGCTACCGCCCGCTTCAAGCTGGGCAGCCCCCAGTCAATAAGGTGTTTTCCCGCCACTGTCTGCTTTCCCCATTGGGTGCATGGGGATTAGGGTCAAACCCGAACTGTGGACAGAAAATTTTGCACCAAGCAATTATCGAAAAAATAGAAATAAGCAAACTCTCAGATTGGGATGCTGGAACGTCCGGACTATGTTGACTGGACTATCCGAAAACCTACAGGATGTAAACGATGTAAGGAAGACAGCCATAATTAATGATGAGCTTAAACGACTTCAGGTGGATATAGCTGCACTTCAGGAAACGCGCCTTGCGGGCTCTGGAACGGTGAGCGAGAAGGACTACACATTTTATTGGCAAGGGAAAGATCTTAATAAAGCTAGAGAACACGGAGTAGGTTTTGCAGTAAAAAAATCGCTAACTAAAATGGTTGAACCAGGCGAGAATGGATCAGAACGCCTGTTAACGCTCCGCCTGCAAACTAGCACAGGTCCCATCACTCTTGTCAGTGTGTATGCTCCTACTCTGTACTCTGCCTCAGAAGCTAAAGATGAGTTCTACGAGAATCTAACAGCAATTATCAAAAGCATACCTAGGCAAGAACAGCTTGTTCTCCTTGGTGACTTTAACGCTAGAGTGGGTGCCGATAATGTTTCATGGCCTTCATGTCTGGGCAGGTTTGGTATTGGCAAGATGAATGAAAATGGACAACGGCTCTTAGAGTTGTGTGTCCACCATGACCTCTGCGTGACCAACACCTACTTTCAGACAAAACCCCAGCATAAGGTGCCATGGAGACACCCACGATCCAAGCACTGGCACCAACTTGACCTGATTCTCGTCAGAAGGCCACTCCTCAGGTCTGTGCTCTCCACGCGCTCGTACCATAGTGCAGACTGTGATACAGATCATTCCTTGGTTTGCTGCAAAATCAGAGCACAACCAAGAAAACTCTATCGTGTCAGACATGAAGGGAAACCCCGCATTGATACCAGCAAGATGTCAGACCCTTTCATGATCGCTCAATTCACTGCGACCTTCAAGAAAGTGCTCAGTAGCCCTCAGCATGGTGATACTATTACAGAGAACTGGGAGCATCTACGGAACACCATTCAAAGTACTGCACTTGCCACCTTTGGTAAGAAAACAGCCAAGTCAAATGACTGGTTTGATGCTTCATCAGATGTGATGGCACCTGTCATTGAAGCTAAACGCAGTGCTATGAATGAATACAAACGTTCACCGAGTGCCAGAACCCTACAGATCCTGAGGGCTACGAGAAGCAAAGTTCAACAAACTGCTCGACGCTGTGCAAATGACTACTGGCTCCAGCTCAGTGAGAGCATCCAGATCGCAGCGCAAACAGGCAACATTAGACAAATGTATGACGGTATAAAGAAAGCACTTGGCCCCCATAAAAGTAAGACGGCACCGCTAAAAACCATCAGCGGAGAGAAGCTAACCGATAAGGGTAAGCAGATGGAGAGGTGGGTCGAGCACTACTCTGAGCTTTACGCTAGAGACAATACCGTTACGCCTGCAGCCCTTGATGGTGTCAACAGTCTGCCAACTATGGAGGAGCTGGATGCCGAACCAACATTAGAGGAACTCAGCAAGGCCATTGATAGCTTGGCCTCTGGCAAAGCACCAGGCAGTGATGGGATTCCTCCTGATTTAATCAAATGCTGTAAGAGCACACTATTACATCCCCTGCATAGGATGCTGTGCCAGTGCTGGGAAGAGACAACTATTCCTCAAGACATGCGAGATGCCAAGATTGTAACACTGTATAAAAAAATAAAGGAGACAGAAGTGATTGCAATAACTACAGAGGCATCTCTCTTCTTAGTATTGTTGGTAAGGTTTTTGCCAAAGTCATCTTAATGCGACTACACAAGTTAGCTGAGCGCATATATCCAGAGTCACAGTGTGGATTCCGAGCTGGCAGATCAACAACAGACATGATCTTCTCTCTCCGCCAGCTTCAGGAAAAATCAAGAGAGCAGAAAAGACCATTATATATCGCCTTTATAGACCTCACAAAAGCATTCGACCTGGTTAGTAGGGATGGACTCTTTAAAATCCTCCTGAAAATAGGCTGCCCTTCTAAAATGCTGGAAATGATAAAGTCATTCCATGACGGCATGAAGGGAACAGTCCAATATGCTGGAAGCACGTCACAGCCCTTTGATATACGAAGTGGCGTTAAACAAGGCTGTGTTCTGGCTCCGACCCTCTTCGGAATCTTCTTTGCCTTACTCTTGAAACATGCATTCAGAGATGCAACTGAAGGAATATGCCTTCACACTAGGTCAGATGGCCGTCTGTTTAATCTTTCAAGGCTGAAGGCAAAAACAAAAATCAGAAGGGTCACTATAAGAGACTTGTTGTTCGCTGATGATGCTGCAGTAGTCACTCAAAGCCAACAGGAGCTTCAGAGCTTGATGAATCACTTCACTAAAGCATGCAAGGACTTTGGCCTCACAATAAGTCTAAAGAAAACGAATGTGCTGAGTCAGGATGTGGGTGCTGCACCAGTTATCACTATCGATAACTATGAATTGGCAGTGGTGCACCACTTCACATACCTAGGGTCTACCATCAATGACAAACTCTCACTGGATACAGAAATCGACAGCCGCATTGGCAAAGCTGCAGCTACCTTTGCCCGCCTCACATCGCGTGTTTGGGGAAACTCTAAACTCACAATGAAGACCAAAGCTGCGGTATATAATGCCTGCGTCACCAGCACACTCCTATATGGCAGCGAGACCTGGACGACCTATGCTAAGCAAAAAAGAAGGCTCAATACCTTCCATTTGCGGTGTCTACGCCGCATCCTCGGCATCTCGTGGAAAGATAAAGTGACAAATGTCGAGGTGTTGTCACGTGCTGGCCTTCAAAGTATGTATACGCTTCTTAGACAACGCAGACTTCGCTGGCTTGGCCATGTTCGCCGCATGGAAGATGGTCGCATCCCAAAAGATATCTTCTACGGACAATTAGCAGATGGCAAGAGAACAGTTGGGCGACCACAGCTGAGGTTCAAAGATGTGTGTGCAAGAGAGATATGAGGGCACTGGACATGGATCCAGCAACATGGGAGGATGAAGCTGCCGATCGCACTAAGTGGCGATGCTATTTACGGCGCCACCTCAGATTGGGCGAAGAGAAGCTCACACAAGAAGCAGAGGTGAGGAGAAAACGTCGAAAGGAGCACCAGGAAAATAAGCAGCTGAGGGCTGTCACCTCAGGGGCGCATTCCCATAGTCAGTTATGACTGAAGGGGCTATTATTATTATTATAATTCTCGTTTTCATATGTGTACGCCCTGTACATAATTTCTATACAAGTTTTTTGCCTAATTATTAAATATACCAATTGGGTTAATTTACCCCAATGCCAACCATTGACCTAGGGTCCCATACAAGTAAATTCTAATCCTAGCTAGACTAATGGCTAAACTGATGCTTGTTACTGCTGATCATTTACCCCATAAAAACTGAAATTACCTCAATGACTAACCATTGACCTACAAGTAAACAAATAAATCTAAATGTAGCAATCTCCAGGAAAAAATGGATAGACTTAATAAGTATAGCCAGCAGGTGGGCTTGAACATCAATCTAAAGAAGTCAGAGGTTATGACGCTTAATGTGAGCAGCCCTGAGCCCATATCAGTAAGGAATCAGCAACTGGAACAGACAGACACCTTCATATACCTAGGATGCATAGTAACACCAGACGGCGGAGCAAGCATAGACATCAACAACAGAATGAACAAAGCAAGAACAGCCTTTTTTAGTCTAAACAACATCTGGAAGTCCTCTCAGTACAGCACAAGCACTTAATTAAGATTATATCAGAGCTGTGTGCTTTCTGTGCTTCTCTATGGTGCGGAATGCTGGAGAGTTACAGAGAAGGAAATGTCGAAATTGTCCTCTTTTCACAACGTGTCTAAGAAAAATTCACAGAATCTTTTGGCCGACTACCATCACCAACCAAGATCTGCTCACTCGGAGCAAGCAAGAGGACATGCACACCATCATAGCAGGCAGACGCTGGAGCTGGGTTTGCCATGTCCTCAGAAGAGAACTTGGCGGAGGACTGTGGAGGCTGAGATGCAGGGAATGAACCAGAGTTGGGGCACTGTACGAAGGATGGCCTCCAACAGAGCAACAAAGTGGAATCAATTTGTTGTTGCCCTACAAGACGCCACCAGGCATGATGGCCACTGACTGCTTTGACGGTCGGCGGCTAAGGATCAAAGAAAAGAAAGTAGCAATCTCTATGTGGATATATAGAAGAATGGGGCGCATCTCATGGAAAGAGAAGAAAACACATAAGGAGGTCCTACAAAATCTAGGTATGAAAAGAGAACTAATGAGAGAGATCAATGTTAGGTAGTTAAAAATACTTTGGCCACATAAAAAGGCATAAGAACCTTGTAGAATACCATAATAGAAGGGAGAGTTGAAGGCAAACGTGCAAGGGGAAGACAGCGCTTTGAGTGGGAAGATAACATCAAGAGATGGACAGGAAAGAATCTATCAGAGTGCACCACCAAGACAAGAGACAGAAGACGTTGGAGATCCATTACAGCCAACCTTCGTTGTGGAGATGGCAGCTGATGATGAGCAATCTTTCTATTATTCATTTATTTAGAACATAGAACCACCGCTGCAACTAGTCGTATGCTCATGCTCCAGTGGTTTCTACAGCAATTTATTTGTCATGATGAGGCTGCCAGCCTCATGCTTGACCTCATATTAGTCACCTTGTACGACATGCATGAGGGAGCAGACGCACGATTCTTTCTATCTCTTCAGAAGCCCCCGGGAACTAAACGCGGCTTTCCTACATGAGCCATCCATTAATTTTTCTACAAGTCCATCCTCGAACCTTCCATGCAGTGAACTTACCTGGTTTTTATAGCACCACTTTGGTATATACTTGATACATGCTAGCCGAAGAATCTTGTGGCTCATATCCAGCAGTGAAGTAAAGGTGTTCTCTAATACAAGCCCAGCCAGCTTCGGGCCATAAAACGGCGACGACGCCAGATAAATTGCCACTGCCCCACCTAGTGATCTGCCAAACACCACAATCTGAGAATGGTCTATATCTGACCGTTGTAAGAGAAAGTCTATTGCAGCCTCAGCATCTTGGTACAGACCTGCAAAAAAATAAGGTATATTTCACTGTAAATTAATCACTGTCTAGAAAAAGACACCGCTTTCATTTGCAGGAGATGTGTTGTCTTGTTACACAATAATACTCCATGTCACTACACATTACAGCATGTCACACTACACATTACAACATGCCACATTAAACATTACAGCATGTGACACTACACATTACAACACGTTACGCTACACATTACAACATATGACACTACGCATTACAACATGTGACACTACACATTACAACATGCCACACTACACATTACAACATGCCACACTACACATTACATACAACATGCCACACTACACATCACAGCATGTCACACAACACATTACAACATGCCACACTACACATTACAACATGCCACACTATACATTACAGCATGACATACTACACATTACAGCATGTCACACAACACATTACAATATGACAAGCGTTCCATGCTAAAATAAATTGATGTCGCGCACTTCATCTAGAACAAGTCACACTATAAATTACAACACTTCCCACAATAAAATACAAGGCCTGACACTTTATTACAACACTTCCCACAACAAAATATGAGATCTGACACTTTATTACAACACTTCCCACACAACAATACAAGGTACAACACTATAAATTACAACACTGCCCACAACAAAATACAAGGCCTGACACTATAAATTACAACACTTCCCACAACAAAATACAAGGCCTGACACTATAAATTACAACACTTCCCACAACAAAATACAAGGCCTGACACTATAAATTACAACACTTCCCACAACAAAATACAAGGCCTGACACTATAAATTACAACACTTCCCACAACAAAATACAAGGCCTGACACTATAAATTACAACACTGCCCACAACAAAATACAAGGCCTGACACTATAAATTACAACACTTCCCATGACAAAATACAAGGCCTGACACTATAAATTAAAACACTTCCCACAATAAAATACAAGGCCTGACACTATAAATTACAACACTTCCCACAACAAAATACAAGGCCTGACACTATAAATTACAACACTTCCCACAACAAAATACAAGGCCTGACACTATAAATTACAACACTTCCCACAACAAAATACAAGGCCTGACACTATAAATTACAACACTGCCCACAACAAAATACAAGGCCTGACACTATAAATTACAACACTGCCAACAAAATATACAAGGCCTGACACTATAAATTACAACACTTCCCACAACAAAATACAAGGCCTGACACTATAAATTACAACACTTCCCACAACAAAATACAAGGCCTGACACTATAAATTACAACACTCCCCACAACAAAATACAAGGCCTGACACTATAAATTACAACACTTCCCACAACAAAATACAAAGCCTGACACTATAAATTACAACACTACCCACAACAAAATACAAGGCCTGACACTATAAATTACAACACTTCCCACAACAAAATACAAGGCCTGACACTATAAATTACAACACTACCCACAACAAAATACAAGGCCTTTTTATTTTATATTTTGTGTGTGTGTGGGTGGATGTGTGTGTGTGCGCGCACGCGCACATGTGTATGTTTAAACATAGACAAATGACGTTTTTCATGTTTACTTCCATTTTATTATGCGATTAACTTTCACTTTTTTTTTTTTTCAATTCTTAACGCACAAATGCTGAAAACAAAAAATTACCATGGAAACACATTCTACAACTTGACAACACAGATTATGCAGAAATGACAATACAGATTCTTGACCCAAACAAGGACTAAACAAACAACAAAACATGGATTCTGCAACAAAGACAATGTAGATTCTAAATTATAAACAACAGATTTTGCAGCATTGATAACATAGATTCTGCAACAACAACACAAAATATGCAACAATGACAATGTAAGATTCTAAATTAGAAACAAAAGATTTTACAGCAAAGATAACATACATTATGAACATACATTCTGCAACAAAAGCAACAATTTTCTGCAGCAAATAGGATTTGCAACAATGACAACATAGAATCTACAGCAAAGATAACAGATTCTTAAAAAAAGAAAAAGAAAAGCACTTTATGCAGTATCTGGAGCAAAAACAAACCGTTTTTACAACAAAGATGCAATGACAAGAATAGACCCTGGATAGATTCTCCAGTGAAATAAAAAAAACCCTGATTCTCAGCAAAGACAGCTAACAATGTTCAACTTGAGAATATTTATTCTACTTTTTATAATTGTTTTTTTTAATCTATACCAACAACATGTAAATTTGTTTGTTTTTTTACAAACACATCCCCATTTAACGAATTCTCTGAAAGAAAATAGTGAGATAATTTGGCCAAATAAAAATGAATGAGAGAGCTTAAATGTGACAGAATAAGTTGTGACCATGAAGATGATGCCCCTGAGTGTTACCAGGGCCTGAAATAAGGAGCAACGAATAGTAACACTGTAATTTACCATGCAATGTCATTTTTTTTCTTAACCAGCGGCACTTGGGCTTTCAGCCCTTCGGCCCAATGACATGTCATTGCGAGGCTGGGGAGCCTGTGGACTTTCCTTCCAACGCAGTCAGGAGCTTTGCTCCTTCACATCCACAGAGGGTTTATCTCAGGAGCCGTTCAGGTTATTCAGTCAAAATCCCGGCCGATGACACTTCTTCACATGCCCACACCCGGGCTTGAACCTTGAACACCTGATCGCCTGCACAATGTGGTAACCATTACACCAGCGTGGCTCCCCCATGCATGTCATAAAAGGCAACTAAAGAGGGTTGGGAATGAGGCTGGCTACCGTATCCTATAGAAATTTTAAGCCACAAAAAACCTTCAACAAAACAATACAGACAAGTCAACAAAAGAAAATAATTTGATTCAGTCATTAAAAGACAGAAGAAGATCCTCTGGTAAGGAGACATGATGCAATTCCGAGAAGGTATGACAAGGTATCCAATGTGGAACTGATGGCAAGGTCCAGACAAGTGCCAGTGGAACAAGAGATGAGAAGAAGACGCTGGGGATGGATAAAAGACACATTGAGGAAGTCAGGTGACAGCATTACTAGGCAGTCCTTGTGGACTCCCCTGTGTAAGAGCAAAAACCACCTGCAGTGGACAACTGAAGATAATCAAACCAATGAGCAAGACACAGAAAGACCTTGAACTGGCGGTACATAGCAGGAGGACTTGGCATGTGTTTGCTGAAGGCCCACTAATCTTACAACAACAACATTGTCTAGAGGACAAGTTTCCACACTGTACATAGCAATAAATAATTAGACTCAAAGACTAAGTCAATCTCAACATAATATAATCACAGTTAGTACATGCCATATATAAGAGGTACTTAAAAGGCACAAGAAACTACCAATCTATCTCAACAACCTACCAGTGCTCAAAGAAAACTAACATCACTTCTGGCACTGCAACAGTTTCCAAGATCAGAAACACAACATTGACCCTTGCAACAACAAACACCACACAACAGACGCATGCTCTCCCCCCCCAAGAGCAACACCGAGACATGCCTGTTCACTTCCGAAAATTCCGTCAACTCCCCTTACACAAACTTCCTAACCTTTTAACGCCAGGCTTACTCTAGCAAATGATCATTTCTATTTTAGTCACATGTCATGACAATAAAGAGTTCAGCTGCTTGTGCAAACATCACGTGCAGCTCACAAATATTTAACTCGACTGACATTGCATTCACATTTGCCACCACAAGGCAATGCAATTAACCTGGGAATAAAGTCAGTAGGATGTGGAACACTAAATGAGAAGCAGAAGAAAAACAAAAAAATAGGATGAAGTGAAGCTACTATGTTCTCCTCCAAGCCCCGACATAGCTTGCTAGGGTCTCTGAGGAGACAAAGAAAGAAAAAATACAACTGTTCCCTCAGCCATGTTACAATGGGTGACTAATATGAGGCAACCTCATCAAATAAAATAAATTGCTACATAACCTAGAGCATATGATGAGTGCTTAGGTACAAGCTTCCTGTGAGAGGTCCAGCTGTAGCAGTGGTTCCAAACTCCATAAGGAGAGAAAAAGGGAAGTGATGATGTTAAATGATGATGATGGTAATAATGATGATGGTGATAATGATGATAATGATGATGATGATGATAATGATGATGACAATGATGATGATTATGATGATGGTGATGATAATGATGATGAATAATGATGATGATGATGATAATGGTGGTGATGATAATGGTGATGATAATGATGATGATAATGATGATGGTAATGATAATGATGATGGTGATGATAATAATGATGATGAATAATGATGATGATGATGATGATGGTAATGATGATGATAATGGTGGTGGTGATAATGATGATGATAATGATGGTGATGATAATGATGATGGTAATGATGATGATGATGATGACAATAATGATGATGATAATGATGATGGCAATGATGATGATGGTAATGAAGATGATGATAATGATGATGATAATGATGATGATAATGATGATGGTAATGATGATGATAATGGTGGTGATGATAATGATGATGATAATGATGATGGTGATGATAATGATGATAATGGTAATGATAATGATGATGACAATAATGATGGTGATAATAATGGTGATGATAATGATGATGGTAATGATGGTGATGGTAATGATGATGATAATGAAGATGATGATAATGATGATGATAATGGTGATGATAATGATGGTGATGATAATGATGACAATGATGATGATTATGACAATGATGATGATAATGATAATAATGATGGTGATGATAATGATGATGAAGTCATACCAGATTCACAAGCGCTTCCTTCACTCTTTCCATATCCCCTGTATTCAACCATGAGGACATTCGCATTCAGCACAGAGTAAAGACCAAGTGCATTCTGTAATCTGAAACAATAATGGACAAAAGGTGATGCTGAAATGTGTTGTTAATGAGTCTGCTGTTGCAGTTGTATAACTATGGCTACTGAGCTTGTCACTCTTTCGCAGCCAATAGATAATGAAGGAAGCCTGAGCCCTGAGAGTAGTAAATAAATAAATACAGGTTGGTAACACAGAATCCAAACATCCGAAAACCAAAACATTCCAAAAAGTGAAAGTGCTTTCGGCTGACTTTTAATCCGATTTTTAGGGCGACTTGAGCAATTTTCTTAGCGACCTGGGCTACTTTGGGTGAAATCCTAAAACCAAAACACCGCCATCCCTGAGCGTTTCAGATTCTGGGTTACCAACCTCTATAGGTCATTAACAGGCATTCGTTGGACACAAAATAAGACATCAGACAACTGAAAAAGAAATTTAAATGATAGGCTTACCAGGAATCGAATCAAGGACCATACAAATGGCGCCATCGCCTTTTTGTGGTGCTAAATTGGATGTGTGCCTTTTCACAATGTACTTTCACAGTAAGGTATTTGGATGGTCCTTAGTTTGATCCCCGGAAAGCCTATCACTTATAATTCTTTTCAGTCAATGCCAAGTTGATGAATCCATGACATTTAAATACACTCCGGACTTCAGCTTTTCCTGTGACTTTTCTGTCATTCCAATACTTGCTGAGTTGGCCTCATGAGTTCTAGTTTTTTTCTAGTGTATTCTATTCTGGCTTAGCATGTACCTAAAGCAATGCTTCTTAATCAGGGGTGTATGCGTCGGTGAGGGGGCCGCAACCCGACTTCTGGGGGTTCAAGACATGCCAAATATATTTTAGAAGGCGAATCATCATATGCACACTATAATACTCAAATATATTTGTACATTATAGAACCACTAACGACGTGAACTGAATATCAAACAAAAATATTTTTTTTTAAATAACATTTTCTCAAGCATAATTTAAAAGAAGCAGCAGCAGCAGAAGCCTCATTAATATAGTCAACTCATAATTACTATCAAACGTAAAATGCTCAATTTTCATATTTTCTAAACATTAATTGTAAAATTTAAAGCATATTTCAAATTATTCTGGGGTCATTCTTTAGCTATGGTTTGATATTAATTAATATCCTCATTGCACACGGACAACTCCATCAGTGCACCGATCTCCTCCCTTAGATCACACAAGGAGGATCTCAGTACAGTGCACAAACTCCGTAGCACCTGCAAGAATCCCAATGTGTGTACATAGGAATCATACATTTTAAAAATATATTTGGTGTGTAGGTTTCTAATTTTTAAAAATTTTGCCATGGCATCCAGCAGCCTGGAAGGATGAAGCTGCGGATCGTGCCAAGTGGTGATGCTGCCTTCGTTTCTATACTGCTGACAAGGTATTGTTATATTTCTACATCTTGTAGTGGTGTTTCTTCCAGTAATTACGGCACGCTATAATATTTAAGGAGATGGGTATGGTAAATATTTAAAAATTTGCTGCAATCATAAGACAGTGCTCTAATTTTTGTGTGATGGATTAGTGGATGATGGTAACTCAATTTATTATTTGTAAAATTGTATGTGTGAGACACATAAAAAAGCATAACACCTTGCAGAAGACCATAACAGAAGGGAGAGTTGAAGGCAAACGTGAAAGGGGAAGACAGCGCTATAGGTGGGAAGATAACATCAAGAGATGGACAGGAAAGAGTCTATCAGAGTGCACCACCAAGACAAGAGACAGAAGACGTTGGAGATCCATTACAGCCAACCTTCGTTGTGGAGATGATGATGATGTGTGAGATTCTTTCATAATATTTTACCACATAATTTTGTATAACATTATATAATTGTGTATTCTTCCTGGTGTCACAGTACACCAGGCAGATACCTGCAGCTAACAAATTTGCCACCACACACTGGTTGCGGAGCATGCATGTTCTATTTTTATTTTCCGTGGGTTTAAGACGTGAATGGACATTGAAATGAAAAGAAAAAGTTAATCACCAACTCAGAGATTTAAACCCATATCATTCTGATTATAAGACCAGCTAATAATCAACAGCTTTACAGAGACTGCTGATTTCAAAGAACAAAATAATATATAAATACGACCGACTAAAAAGGATGACATAGTCTCTGTCCTAACTGGCTATACTGCACTTAGCCTCGCCACCAAGTAGGGCTATATACTATCATTAGACTCTTCACTTTTAATTGGTTGTCAAACAGAACCTTTTGTCGCCTAATTCTCAATTGGTAAGTCGCAGAAGTCGGTCTGCACATGCTTGCGATCCAGAACAACCTCAACTGTTTTTTTTAGTCAAAAATTATTTTTGAAAAGGCTCAACACAGTAAGGGTTATGATTAAGATTAGTGATCATGGTTGTTAAGTCGTGTTTTATTAAGGGGAGTTAACTGTTAAAAGATTTGTAGGTACGGGTCGGTTTTTTGTATACACCCCTGTAAGCACACTTTTTGTGATGAGATGAATGCTCTGTGATTTTTTGAACACAGCGCTACTGACTAGCTGTTAGCTTGTTTTTTTTTAAATATGGTAAGGAATCTGGTCGAAGGTTCTATGAATTAGTTTGAGGGGGCAAAAGTGGATGAGTCCAGCTCACATCTCAAGCTGCATGTTAGCGCTTGAATGAATTCTTATAGACTGAACTGTTTTAAGCAACTGAGATTGCGTGGAGTGTTTTGCGGGCAGAGCTTGGAGAAGGTCGTTCCTTCTCGCTAGTGTGTCCCGGCGTATTTGTGTTTTTCTATGAAGGGAATTTGATAATTAAAGAGGATAATTCTTTTGAAGTAAAGATAAAGAGATTATTGTTGGGAAAGTTCTTTCTCCCAGGAGTTTATGGATTGTTTTTCCAAGAGATATTACTCAGATGCCAGGGAGTACGCCGGCATTATATATTTTGTAAGAAGTCTGATGGATTTATTATAGAGGCCATGGATTGCACCGGCCGTGATTTTGATTCATGTTTATTCTGGATTTTTTCCCTTGTTACTAGAAGCCATTGTATGCCGCTGTGTAAGCGACCAGTGATCATCATCACTTATAAAGATATTGATGTAAACCTTTATGAAACGTAAGCTGCTGTGTTTTGCAGCCTTTGTACATTGAGTTGTGTACCAGTAGCTGAATCTTTGGATATTGCTTTTGAAGGGATTTATACTATGAGTTACTGCATTCTACAGCCTATTGAGACTGCGATGCACGCTGTCTTTTGTTTGGATGACTATTTTTGCTGTATGTCTACGAAATGAACTTACTTATCTGATTCACCATGATTTGCTATGAAGTGTCGTCCTATGTTACCATGATGTTTACGTGACTGTGGCGTAATAAACTATTTAAACGTTACCAGTCATTGCAACGTTTCCTGACTCGTACGTTTACTGTAGTGTGTGGTTCCAGCCTGTGTTGGTATGCCAGAACCTTGTTTACATTCGCGTTTGTTGACAGTTAATTACTCACACATCAGTCGGCCATCCGTAAGCCCGACCTCACTGACTCTGTACTTGTCAGTCCTTGTTATACCACACCATCCACAAGAAACATTCCACCACCATCAACAGTAATTGAACATAATATGTACCACTCATTTTAACCCTCAACATAGTGGTAACATGGTAATCATTCTGAGATCTGCAGTCATTAGCGGTAACCTTAACCCCAATCAGGTTGCTAGCTTTTTAAAAAATAATACGGTGTGACAACTTCTTGATAATGCAAGAAAGGTGAAAGCATGAGGAAAATAAATGCAAAATAAAGTGCATCATGCACAAACTTTTGGTGAGCTGGGTGACATAGCAGCATGTAGGCTACCATGTTCTGCAATTCAACTTTGTTAATTTGCTATATTATCAAAAAAATTTTGCAGAAGGCCAAGAAAAAGTGGATTCAAGGTGCAACTCAAAATGTTAAAGGAGAGAATATGATCACATTAAGATATGATCAATAATGTTTCCACAACAGCACCAATGGAAGTATTTTTTTTTTAAGTATGAGTTGAAATAACAACAGTGGGGCATCTTCTTTGACGTCATCCAAATAAGTCACCAATGTCTTTAGGATTATGGTCATGGTTTAGGGTTAGGTTTGGGTTTTCCTAAACCTTACCCATTTTTACTGCATCTCTGAATTATTTTTTAAGGCTGTATCGAACAGACAGCCCACTCTGATTTTGTTTTTTTCTTTTTTAATTTAATGATGAATAATATCCAGTTCAACCTCCGATGGGTTATAATCAGGATATATATTGTTTTCAATTCCAAATAATATGAATGATTGCCGAAATGGGAAAGTGGCATCACATCTGTCAAATTATTATAAATAGGGCAAATCATACCAATGTATTATGTTAATTTTTTTTTTAAAACCCAAACAAAAAAAACCCAGATAAAACAACAAAACCAAACAAAAACACCAAACAAAAATAATATTCAGGGGGAGGGCAGAAAGGCCTGGTGTTTCCAGTTAGATATTTAATTGACTTTCACTTGCCATAAGTCATATATGTACAGGGACCCAAAGATGCAGCAATAGAGAATGCAGTCAGCGACCCATAGCTTGACTGCTTGCATCAGCGAACCAGAGCTGACCAAGACCCTACTCCACCTCCACGTGGTGGTCCTGGAAACAGGCTGCATCACTGCAGTCTGGCTGAGAGAGTAGGGATCAAAGAGGGAAGGCAAACCCAGTCCCAAAAAATGCTGTGCTAAAGTCGGGTGTGTCGGCCGAAAGGCGCAGATATCGCAGCTCCGGCGTAAACAGAAACAACGCAACCAACATCCTTTTCAGGACGAACGAGGAAGAAGGAAGAAGAATATGTATTGTAAGAACATCATCAGACCTTCACCTTCCCAGTTACTATATATTAACTTTCATTTTTGTTAAATACTGTTTGACTATATTATGCAGTTCCCTAGGTCTGTCTATTATTAACACCTCTTCTATACTTATAGGTAGATTTGATGCCTGCAAATAATCTAATATTGGAATTCTCATTTGTTCATACCTCTTACATTTTAACAAGAAATGTTCTATATTATTAGCTTGAAGACATCCTGCACAGTAAGGTTCTTCTATTCTGAAATAGCCTTTTCCCAGCTGTAGTCTGAGAAGTTTCTTATTACTGGGAATTTTCAATTCCCTAGATATATGACATTTTCTTATTTTTTTATTTAATAAAGTTTTGCCTCATTTTGGCGAGGTGCGTCCTGTTCAACCTAGTCGGTTATATTAGGGAGCATGTCCAAATATAAAAGATCCTTAGGTCTGAGACAGTAAGTACTGTGCATTAAGACATTTTCTTGTTGTAGCCTTGAACATCTTATATGCATGTCTTCCTTTCAGATTTTCATCCCACTCTGCTTTCCTTTCATCTGTTATTAATTCTTTAATTAAACTCTTAATCTCTGATTTACTCATCCCTACATTTATTAGATTTTTATCAGATCTACCTTTCTTGGCTTCTTTATCTGCCTTTTAATTTCCCTCTATGTCAACATGTGAAGGTATCCAAGCTACTGAAACTGAACATCCTCTGGAATATAAGTATGCAGTAGCCAGAAATATCTCCTCTACTGTATCAGGCTACTGCATTCTCATAAATTTCTTAGTGCTTGAATTACTGAAAGAAAGTCACTTAAAATTGTTAGTTTCTTGGGAGGGTTATTAGAGAATTTTAGTATTGCCACCATCTCTGCAGTGAAAATGGATGTATATTCCGTGATACTACAATCTTTTGCCATTTTCCATATTGGAATATATATTCATATCCCCAATTTGCCATCATCTTCCTTGGATCCATCTGTTTATACAGTAATGCTGTCCTTTGAAACTTGTTGTATATATTTTTTGGCTGTGTTTTTAATACTTGCTATATTATTTGCTTTCTTAAGTAGGCCCTCTTTCTGCAAGGTGGTAGTCCGTGTCTAGTGTCTTTATCTCCTAGGGTGGAACCGCCGGCTTATATTCACAACTATTATTAATTGATGTAATTAAAGTACCCAGGCGGACAATTTCCTCCACACACTTCCATCCTGTAGGGTATCTATGGTATTCATTTTTAGTCAACATTTGGTAAAAGCTGTATATGCTGGTTGAGACTTATCTAACATAACTTTGTTCATGTAAATTAGTCTTAACTCATTTCTCCGTAATTTCAAGGGTACAATTCTTAAAGCCAACTCTACAGCTCCCACTAATGTTGACCTGATTGCACCTGCTAGAACTTCGTTTCAACCAAAAGTGTGTAAATAAAGGTTCACTTTACTCTGGTTTTTTTCTTTCATTACAGATTTTCAGACATGCTTACCTGTGCCCGATGTTGCCAGCATTTCCGTGAAAAAATACTACTGTTGCTGCTGCCTTGTGCATCTGTTTAATCAAAACTAAATTAATAAGAGTTCCGTCCTTTGTTCGATAAAGGTGGCTTTCAAACGGCATTTGAAATGCATCAGGAGTAATAACAATCAATCTGGAATCTGGTGGCGATTCTGGGTGATAAAGCAGCAAATCCTGAGCATGGTACAGTAATCCTAGAATTCCTAGTAAAAAGAAACAGAAAGCATAAGATCCCCCTTGAGTCCAAAACAGCAAAGTGAAGATCAGAAGACCAGTCGTACACATTTTCCAAAAGCGAGATACGACAATCAAGGCCAACCGGATCAAAATCTCGATTGACACAAGAGCTTTCCTGCAGATATTTCTACACCTAGAAGGCATTTTGTCGGTAACGAGATTCGTATCTTCAGAAGATGAACTATTAAATCCAAACATTACTATTTCAATGTCTGCTGCAGTCTTGAACCATTTAGAACAGATATTCCACCTTCACACTTTGTAACTGCTGTAAACAAATGTCGCCATATTGAATAAGCATCACATGCGAATAGTACATGATCGCCTAGACCGCGGGTCATCATCCTCCATAATAATTGACTTGCTAGACAGGAGGGGAACGGCGGATCAAAAAGGAAAAAAATATGACTGGAAAGATTGCGTGAGACTAGAAAGGCTAAGGAGACGCAATTGGGGGGGAAACGGAGAAAAGTCACGTTTCCCAAGTTGACATAAAAAGTAAGCAACTCGACAGAAGGGACCATAGATATGTTACGCCACAGTCATTTATTGGACGCTTTTGCGCGATACCAAGCCTTTGATTTGAATTCAGCGGCTAAAACGCAGATGTTTGGAATATTACAAAATTTAAAAAGTACTTTTTTCTTAATATTAATGTTAGGAATATAAAAATTAGCTGGCCAGATGGCCCATTCTGAGCAGTGAACTAATATGGTCTTAATTTTACAGACGGATAGATAATATTGAAGATAATGACAAAAGACAGTGTTGTTCACATCATCGACAGACTGTATTGAATCTAAAAGTGTCGCTAATTGCACACAAAAACACGACCTCGAGACGCAGGTGTTCAAATCTACGTAGTATGGAAGAGAGGGACATTGGTGGTGGCTGTGTCTAAATATAACTTTTAACGACAAAATTTTGGAGGGGAGAGAAAGGTTGGTTCAAAAATCGAGTACATTTTGTAGAAACACAAGTAGAGACGGACAGACTAACAGATAACCATCCATACTTGACTGAAGCATGACTGAAATGACTTTAGGGTAGGAAATTTGAATTTAAAATAAACCTAGGCAGTGATTGGCCACAGACAATCATATTATTAGCGCTCAGAGCGCATTTGGGGCCATTCTTCAATAGTTGTTCAGTGATAGACACAGATTTTAAAGTGTGGTGATTTCCATATGAAAGAAAGTGAAATAAATTTAGGGACGCCATACTATAGCCAGCAGCTCAGCTGAGTTTTGCTAGCAATTCTGTGTTATTTATTCATAATCTGGTAAGATTGAAATTATTTCCTTATATGTATTTTGAATATTGTTTCATGTTCGAGTGATTTGATACTGCCATATCGAAATCTAGCCTTACAAACAAGTAGGGATTTGCTCTAGACCCCCGCCCTAGTCAGGGTCTAGGGACCAACAATGTACATAAACTCCAGCAAGGATTATGCAAGACAGATCAAGTGTTGAGAATAATGAAACATATTACCTATCCTCTTTTAGGGCAGAAAACTAATAAATATTTTTCAGAATCTATGGTCTGGGAGGATCTATCTGATGTAAAACCACCATGGTAAATGTGCTGTTTGGTCAGAGAGATCTGACCTGTCTGTATGATGTGGTTGTTGTGTCAGTGTTGTGTCCAGACGTGGGTAGAGAATAGATTTTGACACATGGCCCATACTTTGATTGCAGAGCTGTGAGTTTCTGTTGTCAACAAAGCAGTGTCTATTCAGTTGGTGACTTTACTCGAGTGTATCTGTGCAGTACTTGTGACAGAGACCACCATTATTGCCCGCCAGCACGGAGAGGTGGGACCACCTGATTTCAGCACCAGAGCTACAACTACAAGATGAGTGAGCCTCTGGTCTGCTGGACATTCACCAACGCTGTGTAGTTACTAATACCCCCATAAAAATTCCCACCATTTTCTGGACACTGTGTAGTCAATATAGACAGGTGTGATGAGGCCACCCCAACAGCACAAACATTAACTATCCTCCCAAGTAGATGACTACTAGAACATTTTAATAAAACTAACTAGTATAGTACATATATATGTACACTATTGCATTTATGATATAATATTCCATGCATTTCTTATATAATCTCTAAATCCTTTTAAGTTCTGGTCAACCTAAAAAATTGATACAGAACAAAATAAATGTAATATAATTCTATCAAAAAATTTACACACGTGAGTTAGTTCAGTGTATTTTAACATTTATTAATATTATTAGTCTTGTTAAATATCTGTGGGTATATCTATAACCTATTACACCACACTACATATCATAACCCTAGACACTTTACGTAGCCACATTCATTAAAAAAAAATTAAGTGTGAGGTCGTAAATAACATTTAGTAATATCACCATCATACAATACCATCAACACCACTACAGTTGACTACTGCCTTTATTAGAGTCATAAATGTGGAAGTCTGAAGGCGAACGAGGAAGAAGAAGAAGAATACCGGTAAGAAAAAAAAAAGTTAACATGAAATGTCCTTTAAAATATATGTTTTAAAATCATTTTAACATCAAATTTTAGCTTTCCGCATATCAATCAGTATTGATAACAGATGAAAGTCAATTAAATATCTGTTAAAGTCAGTTATATAACTGGAACCACCAGGCCTATACACCTCTCCCACTTAATATTATTCTTGTTCGGAGTTTCTGCTTGATTGTGTTCAGTTTTTTTGTAAATGCAAGCATAATCGGTAATTTGCCCGATTTACAATGATTATAGCTGGCAGACGCTGGAGCTGGGTTGGCCATGTCCTCAGAAGAGATCCCGATGCCATCACAAGAACAGCTATGCTTTGGACCCCTGAAGGAAAACGAAAGAGAGGCCGACCAAAAACAACCTGGCGGAGGACTGTGGAGGCTGAGATGCAAAGAATGAACCAGAGTTGGGGCACTGTACGAAGGATGGCCGCCGACCGAGCAAAGTGGAATCAGTTTGTTGTTGCCCTACAAGACGCCACTAGGCGTGATGGCCACTGACTGCTTTGACGGTCGGCGGCTAAGGATCAAAGAAGAAGAAAGAAAAAACAATGATTAGATAGGTGTGATGCCACTTTCCCATATCGGCAGTTGTTCATATTATTTGGAATTGAAAACAATATATGTCCTAATTATAACCCATCAGAGGTTGAACAGGATATTTTTCATCATTAAGATATCTTTAAGTGATATATATATATATATATATATATATATATATATATATATATATATATATATATATATATATATATATATATATATATATATATATATATATATATATATATATATATATATATATATATATATATATATATATATATATATATATATATATACAGTACTTTGCAAAAAGGAAATCAAACATGTTCCAACATTTCTAAAACCTTGAACATTCCTGAGCAGACTGTCTACAGAGTTGTGAGTAAATTAAAAGCAGGTAATGGAATCGAGTGAAAAGAAGGTAGTGGGAGGCCAAGAATTTTGGACACAAAGGACCATCGGCGTCTCGCCCAAATCGTTCGGGCTGATCCAATGAAGAGTGTAGAAAACATACGGCAGCGCATGATCGAGTTGGGAAGCCCAGAGGTATCTAATGCTACTGTCAACCGGGAGCTACACAGGATGAATTACACAAAAAAGCGGGTAATTTCGTCATCATTGCTCACACAGAGACTCACAAACAGATGCGCTTGAACTGGTGCCACGAACACCAAAATTTGTCATGGGACAATGTGATTTTTTCAGATGAATGTTCTGTTTCGTCTTATCCTGCTCAAATAAATATTTGGAAGAAAGGCTCTGTAACGCCTTTGTACCAGCGACCGAAACATACCTAGAAATTCCATCTTTGGGGAGGGGTGTCAGCAAGAGGGGCCACCCCACTGTGTGTTTTCACAGGAATTCTCACGAAAGAAAGGTACATAAACATACTAGAGGGACACCTTCTGCCATTTATGCAGGTCATGTACCCCGATGGGTGCACATTTCAACATGACAATGACCCAAATCATACAGCTCATACCCCCAAAGCATGGCTGCAAGAGAAGAATGTGATAGTGCTGAAGTGGCCCAGCAACAGTCCCGATCTAAACCCAATTGAAAACGTTTGGGCACTACTCAAGAATCATTTAAAAAAGAGTGGACTCAGAGACGTTGAACAATTGAAGAAGGTAGCTGAAAAATACTGGGACAGTCTGACTCTCATTTACCTACAAACATTTGTGGGAAGTATGCCTCGCCGCATCAAGGCTTGCCTTGCTGGAGAAGGCAACATTATGTTGTACTGAAACCACTGTTAATAGATAGGGGAGATAACAATCTTCCTCTGGACATACAGTTTTTATTATTATTTGCTTCTATGAGTGTGCTGCGTTACGAAAATATGACTGCCATTTTTTTTGCAAAGTACTGTATATATATCAGACATGCTTACCTGTGCCCGATGTTGCCAGCAACATATTATTTATGATAAATGAAAGTCAATTAAATAACAAAGTAAACACAGCGAGCCTATACACCTCCCATTCTGTTTGTTTCTTATTTTTGTTTACCTTTTTTTAAATTTATTATTATTATCGCTCTAATTTTTTTTAAATCTCTCTCATTATACCAATATTTATGTTTTTATTTTATTTATTGTGGACGTTATCTTCTTTATTAATTAATAAGATATCTGAAATCAGATTTTATTATCTTGATTTTACAACACTACATTTCCTGAGTATAACCCATCAAGGGTTGAACGAGCTACTTTGTCTTGAAAAAAATCTGTATTAATTTATTATTCTCTTTTAAATACTCATGGAATATTCTTTTAAATTATAATGCAGAACCAAAATTTGGTTGATGGAATCCACATTGAACATGTTTCTGTCTGTTGTCCGGTGACTTTCCTTCAATGAAAAAAGCCCGTCCACGTTTGCATTGTGAACAGAGATCGTAAGCAAATTTTGTGCGATCATTAAAATTTCAGAATGAAATTCAACATTTACTTATTGTTTTAAAAGTGTGGTTCGCTTCTCATGTGCCACAACTGCATAAATCTATCATAACTGATGTTACTTTCAATGTTACTGTCAGGGGTCGGAGTGGCCTCGAATTCTAGAGGCATAACGGAAATTTTTTTTTTCATGACCAGTGGTCCTAATCATGCCGTACCCCCCCCCCCCCCCCCGCCCCAGGTCTCATACTACCCCTGGTGAGATTGGACGCCTAGCCTTCTTGGATAGTAAGTCCCGTGTGCAAGTTGCGCACGTTAAAATCCCACAGCAGTTGGAAAGAGTAGGCCATAAGGCCGCTGCCCTGGCAAAATTTAAAAAATTAGAAACCTACCCACCAAATATATCTATAGAATTTGAAATTCCTATATACACACATTAGGATTCTCGCCGGTGCCTAGGAGTTCGTGCACTATGCTGAGATCCTCCTTGTGTGATCAAAGGGAGGAAATCGGAGCACTGATGGAGTTGTCCGTGTGCAATGAAGATAGTTCTTAAAACCAAACCAAACCAGATACTGTCAGGTTGTTAAGGTGATCAAAGATACAACATCTCTATCAATTAAAAATTTCCCAGTAGCTCGCACATCTACACTTGCTGTTACTTCAAGTAAGGTCATCTATGAAAAAAATATGTGGAATCGAATGGTTTCATCGATATCTCTAGGTCTTCTAAATAACTGATGTACACGCATTTATTATCCTCGCGAAAATTGTCACGCAAACTATCAAGTCCGCCTTTTCGTCTTTCAAGAAGCATATTCGGAATCTTCAAGGGCACTGACTCTTGATACAAGCGCTGCCAAAGAATGTCTATTATATGATTTAATACGGTTTTGCACTTCAGCAACTAAACTCTTCTTCTTCTTCTTCTTTGATCCATAACCGCCAACCGTCAAAGCAGTCAGCGGCCATCACGCCTGGTGGCGTCTTGTAGGGCAGCAACAAATTGATTCCACTTTGCTCGGTCGGCGGCCATCCTTCGTACAGTGCCCCAACTGTGGTTCATTCTTTGCATCTCAGCTTCCACAGTTCTCCGCCAAGTTGTTTTTGGTCGGCCTCTCTTTCGCTTTCCCTCGGGGGTCCATAGCATAGCTGTTCTTGTGATGGTATCAGGGTCCCTTCTGAGGACATGTCCAACCCAACTCCAGCGTCTGCCAGCTATGATGGTGTGCATGTCCTCCTGGTTACTCCGAATAAGTAGTTCTTGGTTGCTGATGGTGTTTGGCCAAAAGATTCGGAGAATTTTCCTTAGGCAGATTGTGTGGAAAGAGGACAGTTTCGACATTTCCTTCTCTGTTACTCTCCAACATTCCGCACCATAGAGAAGCACAGAAAGTACACAGCTCTCATCCAGTCTTAATTTGGTGTTTGTGCTGTACTGGGAAGACTTCCAAATGTTGTTGAGAACAGCAAAGGCTGTTCTCGCTTTATTCATTCTGTTGTTAATGTCCTTGCTTGTTCCGCCGTCAGGTGTTACTATGCTTCCTAGGTAAGTAAATGTGTCTGTCTGTTCTAACTTCTGGTTCCTTACTGTTACTGGCTCAGGATTGCCCACATTTAGTGTCATGACCTCTGTCTTCTTCAAATTGATGTTCAGGCCAACCTGCTGGCCATACTTATTCAGTCTATCGGTTTTGTCTTGAATGTGTTGGTGTGAATGCGCGAGTAGTGCAATGTCATCTGCATATTCCAAATCTTACAGTGTAGAAAACGTTGTCCATCTAATTCCTCTTGGACTTCCCTCTGTAGTCTGGCGCATCACCCAATCTATGACTGTCAAAAATAATGTTGTTGATAAGGGGCATCCCTGTCGTACTCCTTTTTTCACTTCGAAAGTTACATTACTCGATCCAACACTGCACGTAAAGTTAGAATAGAGGCTTTTTATAATGGAAACAATGCGGCTGGGAATTCCATAAGCCCTGAGAATTTTCCATAGGCTGTCCCTGTGTATGCTGTCGAAAGCCTTTTCAAAATCAACAAAGTTAATGTACAGCTGTCTCTGCCATTCTGAGCACTGCTCTATAATGTTCCTGAGGGTAAATATATGATCTGCACATCTTCTGCTCTTTCTGAAGCCCGCTTGTTCTTTCCTCAGTTTATGGTCAACTGCTGTTGAAATTCTCTGGATGATTATCCTGCCTAGTATTTTGCTGGGAACTGAGAGGAGGGTAATTCCTCTCCAGTTGTTGCAGTCTGCAAGGTCGCCCTTCTTGGGCAATTTGACAATTATTCCTTTATTCCACTCTGTTGGTGTTGTCTCAGTTTCCCAGACTTGTGCAAATAGTGGTTCTAATAGTTCTGCTGCTAGTTCAGGGTCTGTCTTGAATAGCTCAGCATTCAGATTGTCGTGACCAGGCGCTTTTCCATTTTTTAGCCCTTTGATAGCTGTGATAATTTCTTCTTTTCGTGGAATGTCTGTATTTACGTCTAAGTCACTTTCAGCCTCAGGAACATTCAGCTGAGTCTCTGGTGGTTCCTTATTCAGTGTTTCTCTGAAGTGCTCTGCCCATCTTGTTTCCTGCCCCTGTGTTGTGGTGATGAGATTTCCTTGCTTGTCTCTTACTAACGTTATGTTGTTTGCACCTCGTTTTCCACTAATAGCTTTAGTTATTTTATAAACTGTGCTTTGTTCATTTCTCAGTGCTGCCTCTTCTGCCTGTCTTGCAAGGTCATCCAGAAATGTCCTTTTGTCAGCACGGGTTTGACGTTTTACTTCCTTGTCCAGCTGACTGTACTGTTCACTATATATTGTCTTTAACCTGGGAGACTTAGCTTCTGTTTTCTTCCTTTTCATTTCCTTTCTCTTCGCTATGGTGTTTAGCGTTTCTGGTGTTATCCAGTCTTGGCTCTTTCTTTCCTGGAATCCCAAGCATGACTTGCTGCTTTCTTTGTATATTGTTGAGATGGTGTTGAATTTCTGTTCTTTCCTGGCTTTTGGTAATCAGATATCGTCTCTTTACGTCGACCGTGAACGCTTTTCTGGTGAGGGGGTCCTTGAGTTTCGTGATGTTATATCTTTTCTGTTTGACTACAACTGGTCCAGCAGCTCTGAGTTTCACCTTCAGTCTTGCTACTACTAGGTGATGATCACTTCCCACATCTGCGCCTCTTCTTACTTTCACGTCTTGTAGTGCATGTCTCCATCTGCCATTGATCATTATGTGATCTATCTGGTTTTTGTCTCGTCCGTTTGGTGATTCCCATGTTAACTTGTGCACTTCTTTGTGTTGAAAAAGTGTTCCTCCAATGACCAGGTTGTTAATACTGCAGAAGCTTATTAATTTGTCCCCATTCTCATTTACTGTTCCACTGCCGCATTTCCCCATTACTCTTTCGTTATAATTATTATGTGTTCCAACTTTCGCATTTAGGTCTCCCATTACTATAATAAGATCGTACCTGGGTACAGTTTCCATTTCCTTTTGTACCTGTTGATAGAAATCGTCCTTGATCTCTTCATCGCTGTCGTTTGTTGGTGCATAGCATTGTATAATTGTGGTGTTGGTGAATCTCCCCCTCAGTCTTGCTCTTATTAGTCTGTTGTTAATGGGTTTCCATTCCAGTAGAGACCTTTCCATTCCTTTCTTAAGGATAATGGCTACACCTTCGTTGTGCTGACCGTCCTCTCTACCAGAATAAAGTACTGTTTCCCCTGTAGCTGTTTTTATTCTCCCCATCCCTGTCCATCTGCTCTCGCTTATACCCAGGATATGTATTTTGTAATTCCTCATCTCTGCTGTGATCTGTCTCAGCTTTCCTGCCTCATTCATAGTTCTGACATTCCAAAAACCAATTCTGGTTTCGTGTTTTGCAGTCTGGGCATCCGTTTTCATGCCAGTGGCTTCCTTTCGGCTTTCATCACTGTCAGTCATACGAGCCTGAGACTCCGGATGTCCGTCCCGCATCAAAGTATTTTCATTTATTGCTGTTTCCGTAACGTGTGCGATTTTTTACACAGACAGGGGTGTCGGCCCTGTGCTAAAACCCCCAACCTGGAGGACCAGGGTACCAGCTTTTGTCTGACCCCTACCCACGCAGACCAGTCCAGCATGGTTGAACCTACCAGGAGTAAAACTCCCACTGGCATTGCTTTGGGGATTGTCAGGGTACACAAGCTGCCATACCGCTACAAGGTATAGGTACCATTGATGGCAGAACTAAACTCTATAACTTTGCAATTCGTTCAATACTTACTTGAAAAATACTCCTTAAAGCATATACTTGCATAAGATAGATCTCTTCGAAGTCGTGCTCAGTCCCCGAGAGGAAAACACTGGACGAATTGCATTTATGTAAAAATAAAAAAGCAGGCTAGACGCACAATCTTAAGACGAAAAAAAGGATAAATCTGGGGGAAAGAGGACATTCTTCTTCTTCTTTGATCCTTAGCCGCCGACCGTCAAAGCAGTCAGTGGCCATTACGCCTGGTGGCGTCTTGTAGGGCAACAACAAATTGATTCCACTTTGCTCGGTCGGCGGCCATCCTTCGTACAGTGCCCCAACTCTGGTTCATTCTTTGCATCTCAGCCTCCACAGTCCTCCGCCAAGTTGTTTTTGGTCGGCCTCTCTTTCGTTTTCCTTCAGGGGTCCATAGCATAGCTGTTCTTGTGATGGCATCGGGGTCTCTTCTGAGGACATGGCCAACCCAGCTCCAGCGTCTGCCAGCTATGATGGTGTGCATCTCCTCTTGCTTGCTCCGAGTAAGCAGATCTAAAGAGGACATACAGTCACCCTAATGTAATTCTTTTTAACGACTTTAAGTATTGCCATCTTGCCTTTGCTAATTGTTGACAATTCTGATACACTGAAGTGAAACATGTCCCGTATAGTTTCAGCGGGTGTCTAAGACTAGACAAATAAAGAATATGGGTACTACTCCCTCAAGCATGTCGTAAGAGGCGACTAATATGAAGTTTGCGTGGAGCTAGCAACCTCATTGTGTAAAACTCAAACTCATAATGAAACCGGGGCAGCAAAAGCACACAAACGCTATTTGTGTAGGTTTCCTGCAAATGTGCCTGTTGACTCATAGCTTTATTACGAACGCAACAACACGGAACAATGAAGGGAGAAAAAGATATACAGGCATACAACTAACTCTGCTCTGGGCAAGCAATAAACAGTCTCCACGTGTATTTAATAAAATGAATGAATATCATTAAGGATACTCTGTGTTTTTTAACTTGATAATGAAAAATATCCCGTTCAACCTCCGATGGGTTATAATTAGGATATACCAGTATATTGTTTTCAATTTCAAATAATGTGATCAATTTCCGATAAGCGAAAGTAGCTTCACATATCTTGTCAAATCATTGCAAATAGTGCGAATACAATTTGACCAATGTTGTGTGCATGTCAAAAAATTAAATAAATAACAAACTAATAGTCAAAAAAAAAAAAAAAGAGAGAGATTAAAAAAAATTAGAGCGATAATAATAATAAATTTTAAAAAAAGGTAAACAAAAATAAGAAACAAACAGAATGAGAGGTGTATAGGCTCGCTGTGTTTACTTTGTTATTTAATTGACTTTCATTTATCATAAGTAATGTGTCTTATAAGAACATCAACAGGCGTTCATCTTCCCTGACAAGATATTCACCAGTCACTAAATAATAACGTTTGTTAACATGTAGTGTCAGTATATAATACTGTGAATACAATCAACTGTTAACCAAATCATCGAACCGCTGAACACATTGCTTGACAAAGAGCCGTGCCCACTAGTAAATACTCGCAGAACATTGGCTACACGTTGAACAAAAGTACATTTTAACAACGCTGCTTCTACTGGCAATGAAAAGTCGGCGATTGAAGAAGAAGAAGAAGAAGAAGAAAGAAAAGCACTATCCAGTGTGCCAAAAAAAAAAAACCATGAGCTAGGTACTGTAATACTAAACAAATACCTCGTTCTATCTGCAAGATGAAGATGCACAGCAATACGTCACAAGCTGAAAACTGGCCGCTTTCATTTATGTAGACTGGGCATATAACACACTTGTTGACCAAACCGCCAAAATAATACAGCCATAACTTATTGTTAAAATCTCGCTGTCTCGACAGTATAAACTTAATAGGGGCTCCGTATTTAAATCTTGAGCAACGATGACACCAGGTGTGTCACGTGTTTTGTGGCTAGCACAATGACCTGTATGTTCACAACGAACACCACAAGAAATAATAATGGAGGTAACAACAATAAATGAGGCAGGAAAAAATAGTTTCTAAAGGCAGTTTAGTATATGAATATCATAATCAGGAGGAACCACGACTGCCTTTTTCAATGGTCACAAGTATCCTGTACCATATTTCGCAGATCTTAGCTCAGATTTGCATTGACCTTTGTTTTGACTCTCGGCTATTGGTTAAACATTTCACCTCGGACACTACCACCATCATTCACGATTGTTCATTCTCAAAGAAATTCCTTCCTGATTAAAAAAACAAAAAAACGAGCTCAACCATCTCTCGTATATTCATAGCCCCCAACCTAGCCACATAGCTCACAGTGGGGCATATGTTACTTAGACACATAAGTTGCTGTTGTTGATTTTAATAGGTTTAACCACATATGGGTTACAATTTGTGTATAAAGAAATAATCTAATATTGGGATTCTCATTTGTTCATACCTCTTACATTTTAACAATAAATGCTCTATATTATTGTCTTGAAGGCATCCTGCACAGTAAGGTTCTTCTATTTTGAAATAGCCTGTTCCCAGCTGTAATCTGAGAAGTTTCTTACTGCTGAGAATTTTCAATTCCCTAGATATATGATATTTTCTTGTTGGAGCCTTGAACATCGTATATGCTTGTCTTCCTTTCAAATGCTTATCCCACTCTGCTTTCCTTTCATCTGTTATTAATTCTTTAATTAAGCTCTTAATCTCTGATTTACTCATCCCTACATTTATTGGATTTTTATCAGATCTACCATTCTTGGCTTCATTATCTGCCTTTTCATTTCCCTCTCTTTCGCGTATTTCTAATGAGAATGCACTGCTTTGTAATGTTTTGTAATTTATCTTACTTTTGTACTGAACATTTGTGGTGAATATTTTGTTTATGAATTTTTCCTTCTTTTATCATTCTTCTTTGTGCTGGTAGTTATATGTGAATTTTTGTTTTGGTACTGTAAAATGTTATTATATTGTGTAGCTCTCTGGGAAGGTCAACTTTTAGTACAGTTTCCAGTGATGATGATGATGAGTTTTGTGCTCTCAGATATTCTTTAAAGTGGTTTTCTTTGTTGTTCATATTTCTTGCATGTTAGCACATAATGAGCTATGGTATTTTTCTCAAGACATGCTTCACAGAGGGGTTCCTCTATCATAAAATATCCTATTTCTAGCTGTAGTCTAATAAGTTTTTTTTTTTCATGGAATTTTTGGTTCTCTATTTATCTGACATGTTCATGTTGGATCTTTCAGCAGCTTATAAACATGTCTACCTTTCTGGCTTTGTTTCCAATCGTCTGTCTATTCCGTTGCTATTAAATTATTTATTATGCCTTTGATTTCTGTTGAGCCCAAACCTGTGTTTATGTGGTTAAGGTTGCTTCTTCCTGTCTTAGCTTCCTTGTCAGCTATCTCATTTCCTTCTATTCCAACGTGTGAGTGTATCCACGTGTGGTAATATGGGATGTTATAAATATTTATAGGGGACTTATCTGCTCAATAACTTTAAGACCACGGTCCCTGAAACAAGAAGGTTGTACCTTCTACGTCAGAACTAATTTATACTCCAATTCTACACTGAGCACAATACATCACAAACATTGAGTTCAGAGCGTTAGGCCAACTGTCAGCTTCATCTGAAATACTTTATACCAGTATTTCCCTCCCTAATGGTTACCACGCCTCTGCAATTCCAGCATTATTTCTTTCTAGTTAATAATGTAGGTGTCAGTGTACTGTTTGGTCATTCCATGCAGTTTTACTTTCCTCCGACACCTTCTGTTCAGGCTGGAGCACTATAGGCTTTACATCATGTTCGCTACTGAACCACACATATATATAGACATAAATTATCAATTTACATTCAATTTTCATTAAAAGATATTGAATATTTCAAGCTTACCACAATTCATGGAAATAATAATAAACAGTTTCGTTGACTGGCAATGAATATAGCACAACTCCGATCTGCCGATGTCCCAGGCTTTATTTTATAAAAAATATACACTGGTGCTCAACGCACTGCTTCTTAGTAGGTTTATTACAAGATGTGGCAATGAACAGACGCTCTGAATTGAGTATATTCCCAGCTCTACCCAATCACACCACGTCTACACATCTTTTCAAAAAAGTACCCCTTTCTCACGTTCCCCCTGACAACACAAGATAGTATTTATAGTCCGACCAATCGTGTTTAGTCTTTCATTTGTTGCGCTCCAATCACATAGGAGTTAACATGGTAGGCTATTTCCGTAACGTAATGTTTTTTCAAACACGTTATAAAAAATTTTATGAGCAGAAACGATTTCATGCTGTCAGGCACCCCCACTATTTTATTTTGGCCATAACTTGGTAATTCCTAGACTATTTGCGTAACGTTTTACATATTCTTTGTCAGCAAACCCTAAGGAACCCAAATATACGAATTTAAGGGAGCTAGGTGGCTGCGTTCAAAATGTGCATTTTCTACCACCTCCTGTTCACTTCAATCCCCGTGTGGTGTCTGGGTACTGTCATGTTTTCAAACGTAAACCCATCTAATGTCATCTTTCCCAATAAGCGTTTTTCAGGATTTTAAAACCTAACTCTGGTATGGGTAGTGAATTTTATCTCTGTCGATTTGAAATAAAGTTAGTGCATGTGGCCTTACACGCGTGATGGCAGCAATTGTGTATCGCGCGACGCGGGTTTAGTGTTGCACGTGTCCCTGCTTTTCTGCCTCTCCCTTCTCGCTATCCTTTAGTCCATCTGTCTTTTAGTTACGCCGTTTATAAAATGGAATGAATGAAATATTAAATTTAGGTCATTGATCAGCTTGCGTATCTCAAGGTTTTTCCAAGAAATACAGCACACGTTTCATTGAAGAAAGCGGGTAATAATACAGTAGGCTTTTACTATCAACGTGAAAGCGTTACAATTTGCAGACGAAGTAGAAAACAAGGGGAATTTCGAGTACAGTCATTGAGACAGCACTGTTCTTTACCATTCTTCTTTCCTTTTATTAAATTTATTTGTTAGGCTTTGCATTTACGTTTTAATTTATATATGGGGATTAGAATAATTCACGACATCTCCCCTCTTAAAACAGACATTATATGTCAGTCCTTTATTCTATATACACATAGAGAAATTTATTATTATTTCTGGGGTTTACGGTGATTCTCATCACACGGATGGCGGCTTAAAAAATCCGCTCCCAAATTTGTTTTTCCAGATATATACTCAATGCTAAAATTATAGGGAGCCAAAAGCAAGGACCATCGGAGTAACCTAGAGTTCTCATGCCTAGCCTGGGCTAGAAACGATAAAGGTTTGTGGTCCGTTTGCAACTTAAATGCCTTCCCATACAGATAAATATTGAATTTCTTTATTGCCCATATTACTGCAAGACATTCTTTTTCGCTAGTTGAGTAGTTGATTTCAGCTTTATTCAACTTTCTGCTAGCATATGCCACTGGGCTTAATTCCCCATCCAATGCATCTGATTTTTGTAGTAGAGTGGCACCCAACCCAATACTACTGGCATCCGTCCTTACTATGAATTCTTGACTTAAGTCAGGTAATTTCAAAATAGGTTTACTTGTGAGCTTTTCCTTCAATTCTTGGTAAGCCATTTCACATTGTGGTGTCCATGTAATGCGATCTGGATGTCCTTTACGTGTCAAATCAGTTAATGGTGCACATATGGAATTAAAGTTCTTGATATACTTCTGGTAGAAACCACATAATGAGACAAAGGATCTCACGTCCTTCTTGGTTTGTGGTCTCGGGGCTTTCTTTAGTTTCTCTAAATTCTTTGGGTCAGGGGTCATGTTTCCCTGATAAACTGTGTGCCCCAAAAATTCCAATTCTTTACATCCAACGCAACATTTGGTTGGTCGGGCTGTTAAATTTGCTTCCCTAAGTCGATCAAACAGCATCTTCAGAGAGTCAATGTGTTCCTCAAATGTTTCTGTTGCTATAAGGATATCATCCATGAAATTTGTTATACATGGATTATTCAGAGGGTCCAATAATTTTCTCATCATTCTAGAGAAGACACTAGGCGCATTCTTCAATCCAAATGGCAATCTATTAAACTCATAGTGTCCTTCTGAGGTACTAAAAGCTAGGTATGGTCTAACCTCAGGCCTTACTGGAATCTGATAGTATCCTTTACTCAGATCCACTTTTGAGAAATATTTAGCTTTATTTAGTCTGGCAAACAGCTGATTTGTATCCGGCAATGGATCCACCTGTCCTTCTGTAATAGCATTCAGTCTCCTGTAATCTATACAGAGTCTATGTTCTCCAGAGGGCTTCCTTAAGAGTACAACACCGGAACTATATGAGGATTCACTGTGCGAAATAATTCCTTCCTTCAACAGATAATCTATCTCTTCCTTCAAAGCTTTCTCCTTAGCAAACGGAATCGAATATGGTTTCATACAGACAGGTGTGGGGTCTATCAGTTTCATATCATATTCCAATAGGTTTGTATGCCCTGGTCGGTCTGTTAACACCTCTGCATGATTATTTAGAACCTGTTGCACTCTCTCTTTCTGAGTTTTCGTTAAATGTGTACTGATTTTCACCTGTGCTGCTGTCTCACAGGGATGTAATGGATATTCAAATGATGAAAGTGGTTCCTTTTTCATCTCCATGGCGATGGACAAGGTCAACAAATGTGTCTCTTCCTGATGTTCTCTTTCCAAATATTTCTTCAGGAGATTCACATGATAGATTTTTTCTTTCCCCTTCTTATCTATCTTATAATTTGTTCTAGACACCTTCTCTAAAACTGTATATGGACCTTGCCATCCAATCTGTAACTTATTCTGACTCCCGGGGAGAAGAAGCAGTACCTTCTCTCCCACAGCCAAATCTCTGTCTTTCGCCTTCCTGTTATAATAGGCAGCATGTTTCTTCCTGGCTTGTTTCAAATTTTCATTGGCAAGTTTCCAGCCAGTTTTTAAACGAGTGGTCAGCTCATTCACATATTGGTATGAAGATGTAATGTTTTCCTCTGCCTTTTCATCAGTCCACGTTCTTAACAAAGCTTCGAGTGGACCTTTTATTGGCCTTCCAAACAATAATGTTGCCGGGGCCATACCGGTTGAACTATGGGGTACCTCCCGATAAGCAAAGAGGGCGGCGTGCAGGTACTGGTCCCATGTATCTGGTTTTTCGTGTGCCAACTTTCTCAGGATCGACATCAACGTGCCGTTAAATCTTTCCACTTGGCCGTTCCCTTGGGGATGGTACACACTACAATGGAAGTGTTTGGCCTGGAAGATCCTGAAAACTTCTTCAGTTAGTTTCCCCTTGAACTGAGAGCCATTATCAGTCAAGATTTGATTGGGAAAGCCTAACCTTGTGAAAATTGTGAGCAATGCCTCTGCCACATGTTTAGAATCAATCGATGACAGGGCTACTGCCTCTCCCCACATAGAACAAGTGTCCACCAGAGTCAGAATGTAGCTGTTCCTTCTCTTGGTTCGGGTGAGAGGTCCCACAAGATCCACGGCAACTCTCTCAAAGGGTGTTCCCACTATGGGCATTTCCCCCAGAGTTGCTGGTGCAGTCCAATGTTTAGGTGCTACTCGTTGGCACTCTGGACAGGATTTTACATATCGTTTGATATCTTCAGTTATTCCTGGCCAGAAATAATGACAAGCTATTCGCTGTCCTGTTGCGCTGATTCCCATATGACCACTGAAGGGAATCGCATGCCCTAGTTCCAACACTTTAGTCCTATATGAAGTGGGAAGGACCAGCTGTCCGTGACCATTGGATTCAGATCCAGCCTTCCTATATATCAGTTTGTTCTTCATATAAAACTCTCCCTTGCCTGGAGGTGTATGAGATTTGGGCAACTTCTTGAAACATGGCTTGAGTGTTTTGTCCTCAGCCTGTGCCTTCCTCATCTCATCTGGGTGAGTATTTATTGGATTATCCTCCTCCTTTTTAGACTGTGATCTGGTCTGCACTGTTGCCAATATCACAGGTCTCTTGGGATTCCCCAAGAAGACATATCTACACCCCAATATCAGAGGGTAGATTGGCTCATTTATCACTGCTGCTTTTATGATTCCTTCCACATATCGCGTTTTCACTTTTATTCGGGCGACGGGAAGTGTCATGGTAGCTACATCCTTGGTTGCAGTTTGAATCTCCACTGTTTCTGTGGTGTATTGATCGGCCTGCACCAGGTGAGAACTCACAACGGAATCGTAATCTAAACCGGTATCATATAAACACCTTATAGTGACACCATTACAGATGACATCTTCACACACTGGGGGGTGGTATGGTTCCTGTAGTTCTTCAGGTTTGACCTTCTTTTCCTTTTTCCCCGATGTCATAGCAGCACAATGAGGAGGTTTCCTTCTACAATGGTCAGTGTCATGATTGTTCATCTTACAATTTTTACACCACCTTTTTCCTTGGTTGAAAGATTTTCTTTCATCATATTTCCTTTCATCGAATTGTGGGGTTTTATTTTTATTTTCATACCGTGGCCTATCAAACTGGTGCTTACCTTTGTTTTGATCCCTAGGATCAAATTTATTAAAGTTCTGTGGTGCCCTAAAGTTATCCACTTGTTTCTTTTTATTACCTGTTACCTCTGCTTGAGCTGCTTGATACCTTTCAGCAACATTTAGCAACTCACCCAGCCTCTCTGCACCTTGTTCCATGAGAAACTTTCTCAGGTCTGGAGCCATGGACTCTCTTAATTGCTCTATAAGGACCATTTCCTTAAGATCTTGGGTTTTCCCCAGAGAAGTCCATTTCTCCAAGTATGTCTCTATTCGTGCAGAGAACTGGTGATAGGTTTCACCTGACAGTAGTTTAGCATTCCTAAATTTTTTCCTATAAAATTCTGCATTCTTTTCATATCTTAACAAAAGAGCCTGCTTTAGCATGTCATAATTTTCCTGATCACTTCTGCTCATTTTTGCAAAAACTTCATAAGCTGCCCCACGAAGTCCCTGAGATAACTTTAAGCTCCACCTTTCTCTCTCTAACCCATATGTGGTAGCTAATAGTTCATACCTATTTAGATAGCTCTCTATATCATCGTCTTTCTCAACAAAATGATCTAAATGAAAATTCATAGCTGAGGTTGAGGCTCCCTGGCTAGCAGTAGCATCAGAGGTAAAGGGACTGGCACCATTTTCAGGAGCATGGCCTGAAACTCAAACTCCCTTAGTCGTAACTCATGTTCCCTTTGTAATCTCTTCTCCTCCTTTTCTGCTTCCCTCTCTGCAGCTAATCTCTTCTCCTCTCTTTCTGCAGCTAATTTCTTGTCTTCTCTTTCTGCAGCTAATTTTCTTTCTTCTGCTTCCAATGTTTTAGCCTCTTTGTCAGCCTCAATCTGCAACCTCTTAGCCTCAGCCTCAATCTGCAACCTCTTAATCTCTTTTTCAGCTTCTATTCTCTTATCTTCGGCCAATCTTTCAGATTCTAATTTTCTTTCGGCCTCTTTTTCTAATCTTCTTTCTTCCCGTTCAATATATTTGTCACATTCAGCAGTGACATAAGAAATCATAATTTGTCCGTCCATTCCTAACTCTTTCGCAGTCTGTACAGCAGCAGATCGAAATTTTGCCAGGTCGGCCATTGTCTAACAGATAAATGTCTAAACAATTTTATCTATGACTAATTAACTCAAGACAACACAGGCACTGTGAGCTCAACCTTATTTATTTTCACCCAAGGATACCTTTTAATTCTTATTATTCCCTGAAGTGAGTTACCCCCAATATTTGTAATAGGGAAAGATTCAAAATCCCGAGGGCGAGACCCCAATATATGTGGTAAAGTGGGATGTTATAAATATTTATAGGGGACTTATTGTACTGACTGAGATCAGCTGTGAAGGTATCTATATCTAATAAGAGTAGTGTATTATAGATAACCTTACTTACTGCCACATATGTATACCTCAGTCAGAATTATTCTGGAATAGTGTGATGACTACGTTATATGTCTAGGGTATGTGTATGATGAAGTGTAAGTCATAACAACAACAGACAGATAAACAATTTAATTTATTCCACCACACTTGACAACACTGTGACACTCACATACATACAACACTCTAAGAGGATATCTTAAAGGAGTCACTGATAACTTTTCAAATAACAATATGTATTCAGTGCTGTCATGAATGTATATGTGTCCTGATTCAAATACAAAGGGAACCAGGAATCACAATCAATTTTAATTACAAGTTATATGTACAGAATTTATTAATATGATTCTTATAGTGACATATATTATTAATGGTATCCTATGTGTGTCAGTTGTGTAGTGGTAATATGAGGTAATACTGGTTTTGTTTTGTTCAAGCTCTGTTGGTATTTGTCATCATGACTTCAATAGTTTGTTTTTATTGGAACTAGTATTGGAGATGTTCTCAGTTCCTGGTATTAAAACAAATAAATTCCCCTCTTAATTTTAGTTTATAATGTCATTTTAAGATGGGGTACATAATGTTGAGCTCCATGGCCACACTCTCTTATCTTGCGTGATGACTGTAGTAAAGGACTCCTCTGCTCGAGTACGTAAATGAGTTCTGGAGCCACCCCCACTGGTTGCTATATGGACCAAGGAGTATGCTGTCCACCTCTGGCTTCAGCAAAGCTCTGACCAGGTGCTGCTCAATAACTTTAAGACCACGGTCCCTGAAACAAGAAGGTTGTACCTTCTACGTCAGAACTAATTTATACTCCAATTCTACACTGAGCACAATACATCACAAACATTGAGTTCAGAGCGTTAGGCCAACTGTCAGCTTCATCTGAAATACTTTATACCAGTATTTCCCTCCCTAATGGTTACTACGCCTCTGCAATTCCAGCATTATTTCTTTCTAGTTAATAATCTAGGTGTCAGTGTACTGTTTGGCCATTCCATGCAGTTTTACTTTCCTCCGACACCTTCTGTTCAGGCTGGAGCACTATAGGCTTTACATCATGTTCGCTACTGAACCACACATATATATAGACATAAATTATCAATTTACATTCAATTTTCATTAAAAGATATTGAATATTTCAAGCTTACCACAATTCATGGAAATAATAATAAACAGTTTCGTTGACTGGCAATGAATATAGCACAACTCCGATCTGCCGATGTCCCAGGCTTTATTTTATAAAAAATATACACTGGTGCTCAACGCACTGCTTCTTAGTAGGTTTATTACAAGATGTGGCAATGAACAGACGCTCTGAATTGAGTATATTCCCAGCTCTACCCAATCACACCACGTCTACACATCTTTTCAAAAAAGTACCCCTTTCTCACGTTCCCCCTGACAACACAAGATAGTATTTATAGTCCGACCAATCGTGTTTAGTCTTTCATTTGTTGCGCTCCAATCACATAGGAGTTAACATGGTAGGCTATTTCCGTAACGTAATGTTTTTTCAAACACGTTATAAAAAAATTTTATGAGCAGAAATGATTTCATGCTTTCAGGCACCCCCACTATTTTATTTTGGCCATAACTTGGTAATTCCTAGACTATTTGCGTAACGTTTTACATATTCTTTGTCAGCAAACCCTAAGGAACCCAAATATACGAATTTAAGGGAGCTAGGTGGCTGCGTTCAAAATGTGCATTTTCTACCACCTCCTGTTCACTTCAATCCCCATGTGGTGTCTGGGTACTGTCATGTTTTCAAACGTAAACCCATCTAATGTCATCTTTCCCAATAAGCGTTTTTCAGGATTTTAAAACCTAACTCTGGTATGGGTAGTGAATTTTATCACTGTCGATTTGAAATAAAGTTAGTGCATGTGGCCTTACACGCGTGATGGCAGCAATTGTGTATCGCGCGACGCGGGTTTAGTGTTGCACGTGTCCCTGCTTTCTGCCTCTCCCTTCTCGCTATCCTTTAGTCCATCTGTCTTTTAGTTACGCCGTGTATAAAATGGAATGAATGAAATATTAAATTTAGGTCATTGATCAGCTTGCGTATCTCAAGGTTTTTCCAAGAAATACAGCACACGTTTCATTGAAGAAAGCGGGTAATAATACAGTAGGCTTTTACTATCAACGTGAAAGCGTTACAATTTGCAGACGAAGTAGAAAACAAGGGGAATTTCGAGTACAGTCATTGAGACAGCACTGTTCTTTACCATTCTTCTTTCCTTTTATTAAATTTATTTGTTAGGCTTTGCATTTACGTTTTAATTTATATATGGGGATTAGAATAATTCACGACATCTCCCCTCTTAAAACAGACATTATATGTCAGTCCTTTATTCTATATACACATAGAGAAATTTATTATTATTTCTGGGGTTTACGGTGATTCTCATCACACGGATGGCGGCTTAAAAAATCCGCTCCCAAATTTGTTTTTCCAGATATATACTCAATGCTAAAATTATAGGGAGCCAAAAGCAAGGACCATCGGAGTAACCTAGAGTTCTCATGCCTAGCCTGGGCTAGAAACGATAAAGGTTTGTGATCCGTTTGCAACTTAAATGCCTTCCCATACAGATAAATATTGAATTTCTTTATTGCCCATATTACTGCAAGACATTCTTTTTCGCTAGTTGAGTAGTTGATTTCAGCTTTATTCAACTTTCTGCTAGCATATGCCACTGGGCTTAATTCCCCATCCAATGCATCTGATTTTTGTAGTAGAGTTGCACCCAACCCAATATTACTGGCATCCGTCCTTACTATGAATTCTTGACTTAAGTCAGGTAATTTCAAAATAGGTTTACTTGTGAGCTTTTCCTTCAATTCTTGGTAAGCCATTTCACATTGTGGTGTCCATGTAATGCGATCTGGATGTCCTTTACGTGTCAAATCAGTTAATGGTGCACATATGGAATTAAAGTTCTTGATATACTTCTGGTAGAAACCACATAATGAGACAAAGGATCTCACGTCCTTCTTGGTTTGTGGTCTCGGGGCTTTCTTTAGTTTCTCTAAATTCTTTGGGTCAGGGGTCATGTTTCCCTGATAAACTGTGTGCCCCAAAAATTCCAATTCTTTACATCCAACGCAACATTTGGTTGGTCGGGCTGTTAAATTTGCTTCCCTAAGTCGATCAAACAGCATCTTCAGAGAGTCAATGTGTTCCTCAAATGTTTCTGTTGCTATAAGGATATCATCCATGAAATTTGTTATACATGGATTATTCAGAGGGTCCAATAATTTTCTCATCATTCTAGAGAAGACACTAGGCGCATTCTTCAATCCAAATGGCAATCTATTAAACTCATAGTGTCCTTCTGAGGTACTAAAAGCTAGGTATGGTCTAACCTCAGGCTTTACTGGAATCTGATAGTATCCTTTACTCAGATCCACTTTTGAGAAATATTTAGCTTTATTTAGTCTGGCAAACAGCTGATTTGTATCCGGCAATGGATCCACCTGTCCTTCTGTAATAGCATTCAGTCTCCTGTAATCTATACAGAGTCTATGTTCTCCAGAGGGCTTCCTTAAGAGTACAACACCGGAACTATATGAGGATTCACTGTGCGAAATAATTCCTTCCTTCAACAGATAGTCTATCTCTTCCTTCAAAGCTTTCTCCTTAGCAAACGGAATCGAATATGGTTTCATACAGACAGGTGTGGGGTCTATCAGTTTCATATCATATTCCAATAGGTTTGTATGCCCTGGTCGGTCTGTTAACACCTCTGCATGATTATTTAGAACCTGTTGCACTCTCTCTTTCTGAGTTTTCGTTAAATGTGTACTGATTTTCACCTGTGCTGCTGTCTCACAGGGGTGTAATGGATATTCAAATGATGAAAGTGGTTCCTTTTTCATCTCCATGGCGATGGACAAGGTCAACAAGTGTGTCTCTTCCTGATGTTCTCTTTCCAAATATTTCTTCAGGAGATTCACATGATAGATTTTTTCTTTCCCCTTCTTATCTATCTTATAATTTGTTCTAGACACCTTCTCTAAAACTGTATATGGACCTTGCCATCCAATCTGTAACTTATTCTGACTCCCGGGGAGAAGAAGCAGTACCTTCTCTCCCACAGCCAAATCTCTGTCTTTCGCCTTCCTGTTATAATAGGCAGCATGTTTCTTCCTGGCTTGTTTCAAATTTTCATTGGCAAGTTTCCAGCCAGTTTTTAAACGAGTGGTCAGCTCATTCACATATTGGTATGAAGATGTAATGTTTTCCTCTGCCTTTTCATCAGTCCACGTTCTTAACAAAGCTTCGAGTGGACCTTTTATTGGCCTTCCAAACAATAATGTTGCCGGGGCCATACCGGTTGAACTATGGGGTACCTCCCGATAAGCAAAGAGGGCGGCGTGCAGGTACTGGTCCCATGTATCTGGTTTTTCGTGTGCCAACTTTCTCAGGATCGACATCAACGTGCCGTTAAATCTTTCCACTTGGCCGTTCCCTTGGGGATGGTACACACTACAATGGAAGTGTTTGGCCTGGAAGATCCTGAAAACTTCTTCAGTTAGTTTCCCCTTGAGAGCCATTATCAGTCAAGATTTGATTGGGAAAGCCTAACCTTGTGAAAATTGTGAGCAATGCCTCTGCCACATGTTTAGAATCAATCGATGACAGGGCTACTGCCTCTCCCCACATAGAACAAGTGTCCACCAGAGTCAGAATGTAGCTGTTCCTTCTCTTGGTTCGGGTGAGAGGTCCCACAAGATCCACGGCAACTCTCTCAAAGGGTGTTCCCACTATGGGCATTTCCCCCAGAGTTGCTGGTGCAGTCCAATGTTTAGGTGCTACTCGTTGGCACTCTGGACAGGATTTTACATATCGTTTGATATCTTCAGTTATTCCTGGCCAGAAATAATGACAAGCTATTCGCTGTCCTGTTGCGCTGATTCCCATATGACCACTGAAGGGAATCGCATGCCCTAGTTCCAACACTTTAGTCCTATATGAAGTGGGAAGGACCAGCTGTCCGTGACCATTGGATTCAGATCCAGCCTTCCTATATATCAGTTTGTTCTTCATATAAAACTCTCCCTTGCCTGGAGGTGTATGAGATTTGGGCAACTTCTTGAAACATGGCTTGAGTGTTTTGTCCTCAGCCTGTGCCTTCCTCATCTCATCTGGGTGAGTATTTATTGGATTATCCTCCTCCTTTTTAGACTGTGATCTGGTCTGCACTGTTGCCAATATCACAGGTCTCTTGGGATTCCCCAAGAAGACATATCTACACCCCAATATCAGAGGGTAGATTGGCTCATTTATCACTGCTGCTTTTATGATTCCTTCCACATATCGCGTTTTCACTTTTATTCGGGCGACGGGAAGTGTCATGGTAGCTACATCCTTGGTTGCAGTTTGAATCTCCACTGTTTCTGTGGTGTATTGGTCGGCCTGCACCAGGTGAGAACTCACAACGGAATCGTAATCTAAACCGGTATCATATAAACACCTTATAGTGACACCATTACAGATGACATCTTCACACACTGGGGGGTGGTATGGTTCCTGTAGTTCTTCAGGTTTGACCTTCTTTTCCTTTTTCCCCGATGTCATAGCAGCACAATGAGGAGGTTTCCTTCTACAATGGTCAGTGTCATGATTGTTCATCTTACAATTTTTACACCACCTTTTTCCTTGGTTGAAAGATTTTCTTTCATCATATTTCCTTTCATCGAATTGTGGGGTTTTATTTTTATTTTCATACCGTGGCCTATCAAACTGGTGCTTACCTTTGTTTTGATCCCTAGGATCAAATTTATTAAAGTTCTGTGGTGCCTAAAGTTATCCACTTGTTTCTTTTTATTACCTGTTACCTCTGCTTGAGCTGCTTGATACCTTTCAGCAACATTTAGCAACTCACCCAGCCTCTCTGCACCTTGTTCCATGAGAAACTTTCTCAGGTCTGGAGCCATGTACTCTCTTAATTGCTCTATAAGGACCATTTCCTTAAGATCTTGGGTTTTCCCCAGAGAAGTCCATTTCTCCAAGTATGTCTCTATTCGTGCAGAGAACTGGTGATAGGTTTCACCTGACAGTAGTTTAGCATTCCTAAATTTTTTCCTATAAAATTCTGCATTCTTTTCATATCTTAACAAAAGAGCCTGCTTTAGCATGTCATAATTTTCCTGATCACTTCTGCTCATTTTTGCAAAAACTTCATAAGCTGCCCCACGAAGTCCCTGAGATAACTTTAAGCTCCACCTTTCTCTCTCTAACCCATATGTGGTAGCTAATAGTTCATACCTATTTAGATAGCTCTCTATATCATCGTCTTTCTCAACAAAATGATCTAAATGAAAATTCATAGCTGAGGTTGAGGCTCCCTGGCTAGCAGTAGCATCAGAGGCAAAGGGACTGGCACCATTTTCAGGAGCATGGCCCTGAAACTCAAACTCCCTTAGTCGTAACTCATGTTCCCTTTGTAATCTCTTCTCCTCCTTTTCTGCTTCCCTCTCTGCAGCTAATCTCTTTTCTTCTCTTTCTGCAGCTAATTTCTTGTCTTCCCTTTCTGCAGCTAATTTTCTTTCTTCTGCTTCCAATGCTTTAGCCTCTTTGTCAGCCTCAATCTGCAACCTCTTAGCCTCAGCCTCAATCTGCAACCTCTTAATCTCTTTTTCAGCTTCTATTCTCTTATCTTCGGCCAATCTTTCAGATTCTAATTTTCTTTCGGCCTCTTTTTCTAATCTTCTTTCTTCCCGTTCAATATATTTGTCACATTCAGCAGTGACATAAGAAATCATAATTTGTCCGTCCATTCCTAACTCTTTCGCAGTCTGTACAGCAGCAGATCGAAATTTTGCCAGGTCGGCCATTGTCTAACAGATAAATGTCTAAACAATTTTATCTATGACTAATTAACTCAAGGCAACACAGGCACTGTGAGCTCAACCTTATTTATTTTCACCCAAGGATACCCTTTAATTCTTATTATTCCCTGAAGTGAGTTACCCCCAATATTTGTAATAGGGAAAGATTCAAAATCCCGGACGAGCCCCCAATATATGTGGTAATATGGGATGTTATAAATATTTATAGGGGACTTATTGTACTGACTGAGATCAGCTGTGAAGGTATCTATATCTAATAAGAGTAGTGTATTATAGATAACCTTACTTACTGCCACATATGTATACCTCAGTCAGAATTATTCTGGAATAGTGTGATGACTACGTTATATGTCTAGGGTATGTGTATGATGAAGTGTAAGTCATAACAACAACAGACAGATAAACAATTTAATTTATTCCACCACACTTGACAACACTGTGACACTCACATACATAAAACACTCTAAGAGGATATCTTAAAGGAGTCACTGATAACTTTTCAAATAACAATATGTATTCAGTGCTGTCATGAATGTATATGTGTCCTGATTCAAATACAAAGGGAACCAGGAATCACAATCAATTTTAATTACAAGTTATATGTACAGAATTTATTAATATGATTCTTATAGTGACATATACTATTAATGGTATCCTATGTGTGTCAGTTGTGTAGTGGTAATATGAGGTAATACTGGTTTTGTTTTGTTCAAGCTCTGTTGGTATTTGTCATCATGACTTCAATAGTTTGTTTTTATTGGAACTAGTATTGGAGATGTTCTCAGTTCCTGGTATTAAAACAAATAAATTCCCCTCTTAATTTTAGTTTATAATGTCATTTTAAGATGGGGTACATAATGTTGAGCTCCATGGCCACACTCTCTTATCTTGCGTGATGACTGTAGTAAAGGACTCCTCTGCTCGAGTACGTAAATGAGTTCTGGAGCCACCCCAGAAGTTAATGTGATTGAATTTACAACAGGCCCCAAGTTTCGGTTCCTAGCATTTATTTACGTTTTTCAGGGAAAGATTACGGTGGGATTTTTATCTTATTCGTTTTTTTTTATTTCTCTTTGTATAATAATCGAGTTTGGATTTTCTGTGTAGATTAAGAATTACGGTTTCTAGTAAAGATGGTAGTTTTAACTTTTAGACTGGCACCAGTGCGGGTTTTTCATTTAGTAATTCGTTCATGTAGAGATTTTCTAGTGTAACAAAATGGCAGAGCATTTCTGGTACTTTCTCAATGAGCGCGTGGAACGAAATTTTCCGCTTGGAGTTCTAAATTTAGAAATGACCGCGGTCATTCCTGGCACGTTGGTTGGTTCATAGATCGACCCGCTTAAGAACAAAGCCTAGCTATGACTCACGCGTAGCGTGGTCTGGGGTAATAAATAAGCGGGATTCCCTGGCAGAAGTGGGAGATTTTGTTGAACTTCTACGCCTTGGGAAAGAACTGCCGACTGCTCTTTCGAGAGAAATTCGTGCTGGTAAATATGAAGTTAATTAAGCTTTAATAGTTTATGAGATTTTTGCAGAGTTGTTTCTAGGAGGTAAAGTTAATTCATAGAAGTAGAGCCATCAATGCTATAATTTTAATTGAATATAACTGACAGCGCAATTAGGTATTTTGTGAAAAGGTAGTAGGGAATTTGATAGTTTCCTCAGAGTAGCTGTTTGTATAAATTGGAATATTACTGTTATTTGTCAGAAGACAGGGGATCTAATTTTTCCTGGATTTGTGATTTTAAATGGTGCAGCGTAAAACACGCTCGCGGAATTAAATTAATTTTAGTTCGTAACGGACATGCCATGAGTTCCCTCTTATCTAAATTATTATCAGAGTGCATTCATTCTTTTTATGAGATAATGAAAGCTTAAAGATGGTAGATGTTAAATACTATAATTTTGAGACACGATGCACGTAATTTCATTGTGATTTTCAAGGATTTGGAGAGGGGTACCTAAGCACGTGCTGCGTGTCCTTTTTTTTAGTGGGGTGAATCTGATAACGGAAGGAGAGGGGAGATAACTAGGCATGCATTGTAAAATAGGATTTCAGTTCCTTTAGAGATTTTAATGTACATTGTTATCAGAATCGGGTGTAAATAATGTTCCCGACACGTGGGTGAAGATTTCTCAATATTTGAGTTATAATATTAGCGAATAATGCGCTAGGGTTTTGGTGTGTATTTAATTTGTTCTCCACGTGTGTGTAAATTACCAGCGGACCAATTTGGGTCACGCTGTTGTTAAGAATGAGTGACTTTTAAATGTTAGAGCATGGGAAATTGTGTATTTTTCTCTGTGTGGGTAAAACCTACATTTTGAAGTCAGCAGTTACGGGTCTAGTTGGGATTTGTAATTAGTCCTTAATTAATAGACCTATGTTTATAATGGTGAATTCATGGAGACGGGAGATTATTGTCTCGGGTGAAGTCTATTGTATTTGGGTAGCCAGGTAAACATATCGATCATTGTTAAATAAGTAGGGCCAGGAATTTACTGGCAACAGGTTCATTCAGTGGTTAGAATGTTGTGACGGGCTAACCTAAGCTGAGTCTGGAGATTAGAGTGTCGATAGGACAGTATTTGAGGGAAAGTGGGGGTAGGCATGTTTACTAATCGCTGAAGCGATACTAGAGCATGGGAGCTGTATGGAAGATTTGAAAACTTAAGTGTTCGAGATTGGAAAACTTGGGTGTTAGATATTTGAGACTTAAGTGGTTGAAGAGTTGGGATTTAAGTGTTGAAGAGTGAGAGTTAAGGGAGTTAAGTGTTAAGGATATGGGAAATTTGTTGTGCGATATATATTTGTTATTGTTTTGTCCACAGCAGATATTTTCCAGGCGTGGCAGCGAGGGCTACAGTAGTCCTACAGCTGGCTAGAAGTTCGCCGGTCTTCTCAGAAGAAGAAGAGTCGGCAGAGCCAGGAAAGAAAGTGGAGTGGTGACAAGGTGGTCACTGGTGCAAAAGTTTTTGTACCCAAGAGAGAGCAGGGAGCTGGAAGCACAGACTTCTTCAGCAAGAACAGATGTTCTTACCAAAATTCGGAGCTAGTTACGCTCATGTTAAACACACACTGATCATAGGCGCAGGGCCTAAAAAGTGTCGTGAATTTCGGGCATAATAATCCCGACAGCCTTGAGCCCACGAGCAGGGTATCCGGGCTACTGCAAAGTAATAATTCGTCTATTTGGAAGCAGCAATAGACCACGTCCCGAGTTTAATTTACCAAGCAAGTCAGCAGCTACAACAGGTGGAGAAGAGGGGAAAGGGTTAACATCCCTCTTTACTGCACGAGATAGATAGAGAGAAGGAGAGTAGTGGAGGAGTCGTTTCTGTAGGAACTAGGAGTGTCAGACAGACACTGAACATAACATTAGAACTCAGCAAGTCATCTGTAAGTTGTGTCGGAGGTGATAGAAGGGTTCTGGTCATGGACTTTGTGATAGTCAGAGAATATTTAGCCTTGTGATAGTCAGAGAATATTTAGCCTATAGTGGAGCAGCGGTGTAGGCACGTCATTTGTGTAGAAACCACGTCTGCAGACAGACGGACAGTAGGAGTTAGGGTGTGTTTACACGATATCAGGTTGATTAGGAGAAAGACGGATCTGGTGTTCGAGATCCTCCTTCACATGTTGTTGTATTACTTACCTTTCTTCCTTACAGGTTGAGGGGAGGGCGACTGTGGGGTTACCTTACCTAATCACTTGAAATTAATTGTTATGTTCTTTCCAGGTGTATGAACACGCATGTTTATTCTATTTTTGTAGTATGTTATATGAATTTTCTGTGGTGTAAATAAAATCCATTGTAAATTTTTCCGGCTGGATCAGTCACTTACTTCAACCTATATGTTGTCTGTAAGTGGTGTCTGTGGTGTTAAGTAATTAAACCTTATCCCAGTTTTGGTAGCTAGAGGTAGTGAGGTTATCGCAAAACGTTACGTCACTTAGTGGCAAGGGAGAGTCAATTTCGGTTCTCGACCCTTGACGCCAATAGCCTCATCTCCCACAGTCACTGTTATTTTCTTCTGAAATCTATCTTCTTAGTCTTTCTTTCCACTAGGGTCTAGTCTATTTAGGTAGACAGCCTCTAGTCCTAAATCCACTTCGTGACAAAGTGGGTGCTATCGTCCGGTGAATCATCTTTGGTACGTTCAATTCTGTGATCTTGACAAAGTGGCGGCGTTCGTCCGGTAGATCATCTTTGTTGGGATCAATTCTGTGATCGTGTCAAGATTCATAGATTGTTTCTATAGGAAAGTTCTGGAAAATAGATTCTTTATAATATCCCCTAGACTAGAGCTATATATATAAACTGATCCAGCTAATAGTTTTTTTCCACAGGAAGTTTCTCCACAGGGTGCAGTCAGATTGTAGCTGTAGTTAGTTGATGACTAGAGGTAACTGATGGCTAACTGAATTTTTCTTAACAGGAAGGTAAATTCGGGTTTTTAGGTAGCTGCTTAATGAAAATTTTTTCAGGTAGTTCTTCAGATTGGTGCTAGTCTGAGTTTGGGTTTTGGGACATTGGTTACACAGGGAGTAGTGCCCAGAAGGTAACAGTAAATTTTTCGTGTTCCTTTTTTGTCATTTCCCCTCGTTGTGAGTTACTGCTGATTTGTCAGGTAAGATGGCTGAATTGGTCAAGCTACTTACTGCATGGAAGGACGCAGCTAAAAGCATGGGGATGAATGAGGCCGAGACTAGGGCTTACATTATGAGGGAACAGGACCGACAGGCAGAGATGGACCTGCGTAAATTGGAAGCGGAGAAAGAAGAGAGGGCCCGACTGGCAGAGATGGACCTGCGTAAATTGGAAGCGGAGAAAGAAGAGAGGGCCCGACTGGCAGAGATGGACCTGCGTAAATTGGAAGCGGAGAAAGAAGAGAAGGCCCGACAGGCAGAGGAGAGAAAGGCAGAAAGGGAGGCGAAGGAAAGGGCCACAGAAGCAGAGAGACAGCATGAACTTGCCCTGCGTTCACTGGAACTGCAGTACCGATCTTCGGAAGGCAGTTCGGCTAACGGAGATTCTCCCGGAGCAGGGGCGACAGACACCTCAGGAAACGGAGGGCCCCGGATGGCAGCCATGAATTTTCCAATGGACTCTTTCCCTAACGGGAATGAGAAAATTGACATATTCCTGGAAAAATTTGAACGAATGGCAAAAGCGTATGGGTTGGATGAGAGTTTGTGGTGCCTCAAATTATCTCAGTCGTTGAAAAACCAGGCCTACGACATCTATAGTAAGATGCTCAGTGATGAACAAAATAACTTTGAGGCCCTTCGTAACGCACTGTTACAACGCTTTCAGTGGACTCCCCGTAAGTGCCAAGCTATGTTCAGGGAGAGCAGGCCGGAGAAAGGAGAAAGTTTTCCCCATTTCGCAGAAAGGCTGAAGAATTATCTCACTCGTTGGAGAGAATTGTCGGGTCTAGCAAAAACTTTTGAAGGACTCGAAGAGCTTGTCATGTGCGAACAAGTGAAAGCACACATGTCTCCAGACTTGAGGAGGTATCTGGCAGAGCAGGGCGCCCCAGCAACTGGACCAGATCATTCTTTTTGCTGAAAGGTTCCAGACGGCACAGGCCGAAGTACTGGGCCAGAAACGAAAACACCCAGACCTGCCAGCACTGGACCAAGGAGCATCGGCATCGCAGTCGTTTTCGTCTTCTGCTCATCAGCAGCAGGGGCCGTCTCGCAAGGAGCCCCATCCCATTCATAACCTGCGGCCCCAACCGCATAACAGAGCACAGGCGACAACGTCTCATGAACCTGCTAGAAACAGGGGAGAAAATGACAGGTACTGTCGCAATTGCCGTACCACCTCTCACTGGACTTCTCGGTGTGTAAACAAACCACCCACTCACCATACAGCGTGTTTAAGGGCGGTGAGAGTGAAAAAAAGGGAACAATTGGGAACCTTTCAAATCAGAGAAGTGTTTCTCTAACAGTGGACCAGCAGTAGTGAATGGGACTGCTACCACTTGTTTATTTGACAGCGGGCTTACTTACCCGAGTATAGTCGCCCGACATTTGGTACAACCAGGCCAAATGACTAAGGAAAAGGTTGATATTGGTGGAGTTTTGAGGGGAGGGACCTCACAGCGTCTGCAGATAGCCAATATTAAGGTGGAGAGCAGGTTTGTGCGTGGCACAATCAAAGCTGCTGTAATGGAACAGCCAGCTTATGACTTCATCTTGGGGGCCCCATATATAGTTTTGGGAAACCCCCCAGTCCCGATCCTTGCTGGTGCAAGGGGGCCTACTACAGGCCAGAGAAGTGAAAAGGGAATGTCCCGGATTCACGGAGCCCCACGAGAGCTCAACCAGCCACGCCTTGAGATGGAGAGGTTAAATACCTCCAAGGTTAGTGGAATGGTTTTTGCAGAGGCGTATCCCTCTGACAGCCCTGTTAAGCCGAAGGGCCAAACAGCGGCGACGCCTTTGATTTTGGAAATACCTTCGTTGTCGTCGGGAATTAGGCCCCCGATGGTATTACCTCCTGAGAGCGAGGAACATACTGACAAGAGTGGTAGAACGTATGTACACGACCAGCGCAATCTTCATAGGGCAGAAGACAGCGAATCGAGCGAACATATGTTTCCAACCAGCCCTGGAGCCCCATCCGACCAGCACTTTACTCAGACGGAGGAGGACAGTGATCTGAGAAACCGTTTGCCTATAAACGGAGATGGGCCCCATCCCGCTGCTAGCTCGCTAACAGAAAGCGGCTCTTGCAAAGAGGCAAGAAGCAAAAACGTACCACCAAATGCGTTCTGCTTAGTAGGGGAAACGGATGTCGCTGAGGTCAGGCGCAACCCAGTGAGAACCCCTGGTGGGAGAGTAGAGAAAGGAGCAATCTCTACGCAACCTCTAGGCAAACCAGAGGGGAGTGAAGCGATCGGAGAATTTATGCTGGAAGCACCAGATAGTTCGCACCTTCATCGCCATATACCTGCGGTCTCAAACCCGCCGAGATGCAGCAAGGTAGTCGCCATCGTCAGGCAGCCACAAAGCCAGTTGGTCAGGGCAGCCGACCAAGACAGTTTTTTTTACGGACATAGCCAAGGAAGGTTCAGACCCACCATTGGATGGCACAGGTCCGAAGAAAGATCAACTCTTCCACCGGAGCATGGGAGTTGGTAGAAGAAGAAGAAGGAGGAAACGTAGAAGAAGAAAGTCGCAGGACAACCATGGGAGTTGTAGTCGCCAGGCGGAAATAACCAGTCGTGACCATGAGACTTCAGGACTGACAGTCAGATCTGTAGACTTGTATACGGGCCAGTCTGGAAATACAAGATCACATTAAATTAGATCGTGTACCACGAACTTGAAGAGGGGGGTAATGTGAGAAGTTAATGTGATTGAATTTACAACAGGCCCCAAGTTTCGGTTCCTAGCATTTATTTACGTTTTTTTTCAAGGAAGGATTACGGTGGGGATTTTTATCTTATTCGTTTTTTTTATTTCTCTTTGTATAATAATCGAGTTTGGATTTTCTGTGTAGATTAAGAATTACGGTTTCTAGTAAAGATGGTAGTTTTAACTTTTAGACTGGCACCAGTGCGGGTTTTTTCATTTAGTAATTCGTTCATGTAGAGATTTTCTAGTGTAACAAAATGGCAGAGCATTTCTGGTACTTTCTCAATGAGCGCGTGGAACGAAATTTTCCGCTTGGAGTTCTAAATTTAGAAATGACCGTGGGCGATTCATGGCACGTTGGTTGGTTCATAGATCGACCCGCTTAAGAACAAAGCCTAGCTATGACTCACGCGTAGCGTGGTCTGGGGTAATAAATAAGCGGGATTCCCTGGCAGAAGTGGGAGATTTTGTTGAACTTCTACGCCTTGGGAAAGAACTGCCGACTGCTCTTTCGAGAGAAATTCGTGCTGGTAAATATGAAGTTAATTAAGCTTTAATAGTTTATGAGATTTTTGCAGAGTGGTTTCTAGGAGTTTAAGTTAATTCATAGAAGTAGAGCCATCAATGCTATAATTTTAATTGAATATAACTGACAGCGCAATTAGGTATTTTGTGAAAAGGTAGTAGGGAATTTGATAGTTTCCTCAGAGTAGCTGTTTGTATAAATTGGAATATTACTGTTATTTGTCAGAAGACAGGGGATCTAATTTTTCCTGGATTTGTGATTTTAAATGGTGCAGCGTAAAACACGCTCGCGGAATTAAATTAATTTTAGTTCGTAACGGACATGCCATGAGTTCCCTCTTATCTAAATTATTATCAGAGTGCATTCATTCTTTTTATGAGATAATGAAAGCTTAAAGATGGTAGATGTTAAATACTATAATTTTGAGACACGATGCACGTAATTTCATTGTGATTTTCAAGGATTTGGAGAGGGGTACCTAAGCACGTGCTGCGTGTCCTTTTTTTTAGTGGGGTGAATCTGATAACGGAAGGAGAGGGGAGATAACTAGGCATGCATTGTAAAATAGGATTTCAGTTCCTTTAGAGATTTTAATGTACATTGTTATCAGAATCGGGTGTAAATAATGTTCCCGACACGTGGGTGAAGATTTCTCAATATTTGAGTTATAATATTAGCGAATAATGCGCTAGGGTTTTGGTGTGTATTTAATTTGTTCTTCACGTGTGTGTAAATTACCAGCGGACCAATTTGGGTCACGCTGTTGTTAAGAATGAGTGACTTTTAAATGTTAGAGCATGGGAAATTGTGTATTTTTCTCTGTGTGGGTAAAACCTACATTTTGAAGTCAGCAGTTACGGGTCTAGTTGGGATTTGTAATTAGTCCTTAATTAATAGACCTATGTTTATAATGGTGAATTCATGGAGACGGGAGATTATTGTCTCGGGTGAAGTCTATTGTATTTGGGTAGCCAGGTAAACATATCGATCATTGTTAAATAAGTAGGGCCAGGAATTTACTGGCAACAGGTTCATTCAGTGGTTAGAATGTTGTGACGGGCTAACCTAAGCTGAGTCTGGAGATTAGAGTGTCGATAGGACAGTATTTGAGGGAAAGTGGGGGTAGGCATGTTTACTAATCGCTGAAGCGATACTAGAGCATGGGAGCTGTATGGAAGATTTGAAAACTTAAGTGTTCGAGATTGGAAAACTTGGGTGTTAGATATTTGAGACTTAAGTGGTTGAAGAGTTGGGATTTAAGTGTTGAAGAGTGAGAGTTAAGGGAGTTAAGTGTTAAGGATATGGGAAATTTGTTGTGCGATATATATTTGTTATTGTTTTTGTCCACAGCAGATATTTTCCAGGCGTGGCAGCGAGGGCTACAGTAGTCCTACAGCTGGCTAGAAGTTCGCCGGTCTTCTCAGAAGAAGAGTCGGCAGAGCCAGAAAAGAAAGTGGAGTGGTGACAAGGTGGTCACTGGTGCAAAAGTTTTGTACCCAAGAGAGAGCAGGGAGCTGGAAGCACAGACTTCTTCAGCAAGAACAGATGTTCTTACCAAAATTCGGAGCTAGTTACGCTCATGTTAAACACACACTGATCATAGGCGCAGGGCCTAAAAAGTGTCGTGAATTTCGGGCATAATAATCCCGACAGCCTTGAGCCCACGAGCAGGGTATCCGGGCTACTGCAAAGTAATAATTCGTCTATTTGGAAGCAGCAATAGACCACGTCCCGAGTTTAATTTACCAAGCAAGTCAGCAGCTACAACAGGTGGAGAAGAGGGGAAAGGGTTAACATCCCTCTTTACTGCACGAGATCGATAGAGAGAAGGAGAGTAGTGGAGGAGTCGTTTCTGTAGGAACTAGGAGTGTCAGACAGACACTGAACATAACATTGGAACTCAGCAAGTCATCTGTAAGTTGTGTCGGAGGTGATAGAAGGGTTCTGGTCATGGACTTTGTGATAGTCAGAGAATATTTAGCCTTGTGATAGTCAGAGAATATTTAGCCTATAGTGGAGCAGCGGTGTAGGCACGTCATTTGTGTAGAACCACGTCTGCAGACAGACGGACAGTAGGAGTTAGGGTGTGTTTACACGATATCAGGTTGATTAGGAGAAAGACGGATCTGGTGTTCGAGATCCTCCTTCACATGTTGTTGTATTACTTACCTTTCTTCCTTACAGGTTGAGGGGGAGGGCGACTGTGGGGTTACCTTACCTAATCACTTGAAATTAATTGTTATGTTCTTTCCAGGTGTATGAACACGCATGTTTATTCTATTTTTGTAGTATGTTATATGAATTTTCTGTGGTGTAAATAAAATCCATTGTAAATTTTTCCGGCTGGATCAGTCACTTACTTCAACCTATATGTTGTCTGTAAGTGGTGTCTGTGGTGTTAAGTAATTAAACCTTATCCCAGTCTTGGTAGCTAGAGGTAGTGAGGTTATCGCAAAACATTACGTCACTTAGTGGCAAGGGAGAGTCAATTTCGGTTCTCGACCCTTGACGCCAATAGCCTCATCTCCCACAGTCACTGTTATTTTCTTCTGAAATCTATCTTCTTAGTCTTTCTTTCCACTAGGGTCTAGTCTATTTAGGTAGACAGCCTCTAGTCCTAAATCCACTTCGTGACAACTGCTTCTTAGTAGGTTTATTACAAGATGTGGCAATGAACAGACGCTCTGAATTGAGTATATTCCCAGCTCTACCCAATCACACCACGTCTACACATCTTTTCAAAAAAGTACCCCTTTCTCACGTTCCCCCTGACAACACAAGATAGTATTTATAGTCCGACCAATCGTGTTTAGTCTTTCATTTGTTGCGCTCCAATCACATAGGAGTTAACATGGTAGGCTATTTCCGTAACGTAATGTTTTTTCAAACACGTTATAAAAAATTTTATGAGCAGAAATGATTTCATGCTGTCAGGCACCCCCACTATTTTATTTTGGCCATAACTTGGTAATTCCTAGACTATTTGCGTAACGTTTTACATATTCTTTGTCAGCAAACCCTAAGGAACCCAAATATACGAATTTAAGGGAGCTAGGTGGCTGCGTTCAAAATGTGCATTTTCTACCACCTCCTGTTCACTTCAATCCCCATGTGGTGTCTGGGTACTGTCATGTTTTCAAACGTAAACCCATCTAATGTCATCTTTCCCAATAAGCGTTTTTCAGGATTTTAAAACCTAACTCTGATATGGGTAGTGAATTTTATCACTGTCGATTTGAAATAAAGTTAGTGCATGTGGCCTTACACGCGTGATGGCAGCAATTGTGTATCGCGCGACGCGGGTTTAGTGTTGCACGTGTCCCTGCTTTTCTGCCTCTCCCTTCTCGCTATCCTTTAGTCCATCTGTCTTTTAGTTACGCCGTGTATAAAATGGAATGAATGAAATATTAAATTTAGGTCATTGATCAGCTTGCGTATCTCAAGGTTTTTCCAAGAAATACAGCACACGTTTCATTGAAGACAGCGGGTAATAATACAGTAGGCTTTTACTATCAACGTGAAAGCGTTACAATTTGCAGACGAAGTAGAAAACAAGGGGAATTTCGAGTACAGTCATTGAGACAGCACTGTTCTTTACCATTCTTCTTTCCTTTTATTAAATTTATTTGTTAGGCTTTGCATTTACGTTTTAATTTATATATGGGGATTAGAATAATCACGACACCACGCTAATACAGTAGTACTGTCCAGCCTCTGTTGTTTAGGTATGTGCTATGTTGAAATATTTCTTCCGCTATGTCTGGTCGGCTACATTCATGTGCATTACTTAATGCTTGTATTGCTGATAGAGAGTTAGTTAAGATCGTTAGCTTTTGGTGTGTTGTCACTAGTTAATCCAGCGCTTTTGCTATTGCCACCATTTCTGCTGTGAATAGAGATGTATTTTCAGTTAAACTATAATTTTTCTTTAGCCTCCATGCTGGAATATGTATCCCTATGCCTAGTTCTTCATTTTGTATTTTAGATCCATCAGTATATGCCTTTAAGCTACCCTTAGTTAATTGATCTACAGGTGTATATTCGTTGACTATGTTTTTTTATACAGCTTTTTTCTACCCTTTTATTAATTATTTCTGCTAGATGAAGGTCGATATCTGGTTTCCTGAGCTCCCATGGTGGTATCACTGGGGTGTATTTGCTACTATAGTTTATTGCATTAATTATAGTTTGTTGCTGTTCTATTTCTTCCAGGCACTTCCACCCTATTGGGTATCTGGTTGGGTCTGGTGGGGTGTCCCATACCGTTGGGTGATTCTTCACAAACACTGATCTAGTCGGGTGATTTTTGTCTGTTAGTACCTTGACCACATAATTTAATCTAAGTTCTTTTCTTCTCAGTTTTAGTGGCATTATTCCTAGTTCTACCTTTAGTGCTTCAAGTAATGTTGATTTTATTGTTCCTGCAATTGTGCATAGTGCCTGTTGTTGTATTTTATCTACTTTTGTCTTGTTGCTGGGTGCTGCTGAGTCGTATACTTTACTCGCATAGTCTATAATTCCCCTGACAAATGATCTGTAGAACATACGCATAATCTTTATGCTTGATCCCATCCATTACCTTTTAGGTATCTCATCATGTTAGTGAGTCCTCTGCAGCTCTCCACCAGCTTATCTATATGCTTGTTCCAGTTGAGTTGTTGGTCTAGTGTCATACCTAAGTATTTTGTTGTTATTACCGTGTTTATCTTTTGTCCTAGGATCATTATGTCTATTGCATTATTTTTTAATTACTCTGCATCTACTGAATATCATTCCTACTATTTCTTAACATTTAATTGGAAGTCCTACTTTGTAATCCATTCTGAAACCTTATTTATTTGAACTTGTAGATCTTTATATATCTTTGGAAAGTTTTTTTCAAACACATAAGACGATATTGCTTTGTAGTGCTGTTAGTTGGCTTCTTCAGTAGGTATTCAATCCAAAGGCAGTATCTTTTCCAAATCTCATGTTGCAATGAATTTAGTTCTTTTTATCAGTTCCGAATGATTTATCTTTTTGCAACATTTCAATTGTTGTGTTCTGTGGCGGTTTTCGTCTCCCCTGCTCCGCAGTGGTAGTCCAACAATGGCCAAACTTAGAGTAAAGTGATGAAGCTATTCAAAAGTATCAACCTTCGCTAAAGATTACTCTTGAAATAAATACGGGTGGAACAAACAAATAGACATTTTAGTAGAAAGCTGTAGGGTCCCCTTAAATATGCTAAGAATAGTAAAAGGTAATGGATGGGGGGGGGGGGGGGCCGCAACAAAATAATGATCATGTTCTATAATTCATTCTTGTTTCTTCTTTGATCCTTCGTCGCCGACCGTCAAAGCAGTCAGTGGGCATCAGGCATGGTGGCGTCTTGAAGGGCGGCAACAAACTGCTTCCACTTTGCTCTTTCGGCAGCCATCCTTCGTGCAGTGCCCCAGCTCTGATTCATTCGTTGCATCTCAGCCTCCACAGTTCTCCGCCAAGTTATTTTTAGTCGGCCTCTCTTTCGTTTTCCTTCCGGGGTCCATAGCATAGCTGTTCTTGTGATGGCATCGGGGTCTCTTCTGAGGACATGACAAACCCAACTCCAGCGTCTGCCAGTTATGATGGTGTGCATGTCCTTTTGGTTGCTCCGAGTAAGCAGTTCTTGGTTGGTGATGGTATTCGGCCAAAAGATTCGGAGAATTTTTCTTAGGCAGATTGTGTGGAAAGAGGACAATTTCAACATTTCCTTCTCTGTTACTCTCCAGCATTCCGCACCATAGAGAAGCACAGAAATTACACAGCTCTCATATAATCTTAATTTTGTGTTTGTGCTGTACTGAGAGGACTTCCCGATGTTGTTTAGACTAAAAAAGGCTGTTCTTGCTTTGTTCATTCTGTTGTTGATGTCTTTGCTTGCTCCGCCGTCTGGTGTTACTATGCATTCTAGGTATGTGAAGGTGTCTGTCTGTTCCAGTTTCTGATTCCTTACTGTTATTGGCTTAGGGTTGTCCACATTGAGCGTCATGACCTTTGTCTTCTAGATTGATGTTCAGACCTACCTGCTGGCTATACTTATTAAGTCTATCCGGTTTTTTTTCTGGATGTGTTGATGAGAATGTGCGAGTAGTGCAATGTTATCTGCATATTCCAGATCTTCCAATGTAGAAAACGTAGTCCATCTTATTCCTCTTGGACTGCCCTCTGCAGTCTAACGCATCAATCAGTCTATGACTGTTAAAATTAAAGTGGATGATAAGGTGCATCCCTGTCGTATTCCTGTCTTCACATCAAAAGTTAGGTTGCTCTACCCAACACTACACGTAAAGTTGGCATAGAGGCTTTTTATGATTGACACTATGCAGCTTGGAATTCCATAAGCCCTCAGTATTTTCCATAAACTGTCCCTATGTATACTGTCAAAAGCCTTTTCAAAATCAACGAAATAAATTTACAGCTGTCTTTGCCATTCTGAGCACTGCTCTATAATGTTCCTGAGAGTAAATATATGATCTACACATCTTCTGTTCTTTCTAAATCCTGCTTGTTCTTTCCTCAGTTTGTGATCTACTGCTTTTGAAATTCTCTGTATAATTATCCTGCCTAGTATTTTGCTGGGAACTGAGAGAAGAGTGATTCCTCTCCAATTATTGCAGTCTGCAAGATCTCCCTTCTTGGGCAATTTGACAATTATTCCTTTGTTCCACTCTGTTGGTGTTGTCCCTGTTTTCCAGACTTGTGCAAATAGTGGTTCTAATAGTTCTGCTGCTAGCTCAGGGTCTGTCTTAAATAGCTCTGCATTTAAGTTATCATGGCCAGGAGCTTTTCCATTCTTTAACCCTTTGATTGCTGTGATGATTTCTTCTTTTCGTGGAATGTCTGTATTAACATCTAGATCGTTTTCAGCCTCAGGAACATTCAATTGTGTCTCTGGTGGTTCCTTGTTCAGAGTTTCTCTGAAATGCTCTGCCCATCTTGTTTCCTGTCCTTCTGCTGTCGTGATGAGATTTCCTTGCTTATCTCTTACTAATGTAATATTGTTTGCACCTCGTTTTCCGGTGATGAATTTAGTTATTTTGTATACTGTGCTTTGTTCATTTCTCAGTGCTGCCTCTTCTGCCTGTCTTGCAAGATCGTCTAGGAAATTCCTTTTGTTGGCTCGGGTTTGGCGTTTAACTTCCTTGTCCAGCTGGCTGTACTGTTCGCTATATAGTTGCTTTAACCTGGGGGACTTCGCTTCTGTTTCCACTCTTTTCATTTCCTTTCTCATCGTTATGGTGTTTAATGTTTCTGGTGTTATCCAGTCTTGCTTCTTCCTTTCCTGGAATCCCAAGCATGATTTGCTGCTTTCGTTATATATTGTTGAAATGGTGTTGAATTTATGGTCTATATCATCAGTCAATGTCTTTTCCTGACTGTTGGCAAATTGATATCGTTTCTTTATGTCAGCCGCAAAAGCTTTTCTGGTAAGGGGGTCCTTCAATTTGCTGACGTCAAACCTTTTCTTGCTACTACTAAATGGTTATAACACATAAGGAAGGGAAACCCGAGGCCTGTAAACGGTAAATTAATATGAAACAAACATATAGGTATGTTTTCAGGCACTCGTAAGAAATAAAGAAGTAGAACACTAGACAACAGAAAAACAACAGACATGAGTGGCTTACCCAAGATTTGATCTTCAGCAGTTCTCTACCCTGTTGGATATCTTTCTGCAATCAAGAGGACGCCCCATACACTTAGTTGGTTTTGGGCAAATGCTTTATGTGCTGGGTGGGTCACTTCTTGTGCTCATTTGCTCCAATAATTAAATCATAGTTCTTTCTGTCTTAGATCAAGGGGCAGTATACCGAGAGCTACTTCTAGTGCTTCTACTGATGTTGATTTCAATGCTCCTTTTTTGCAGATGACTTAGCGTTGTGGATCTCTGAAGAACGTATCACTACTGCAAACATTCTGATGCAGCAAGCACTAACATCACTGGAAGAGTGGGCCAAAACATGGCTCATGAAGATTAATGAAGAGAAAACAACGTACACTGTATTTTCCCTCTCAACTAGACCTCAGAGCTTCAAACTAGTACTAAACGGAGTAAATCTTCATTTAAATGAAAATCCGAACTACCTAGGCATTATTTTTGATCGCCGTCTGACTTGGAAAAAACAGGTTGACAGAAATCGAATGAGAGCAAGACAAAGAATGGCAGTTATGAAAAAAACTTGCTGGAACAACTTGGGGTGCAGATGAGAAAGTGCTTAAGACGTTGTACACAGGGCGAGTGAGGCCAGTTCTTGAATATTGCATGGCAGCATGGGCAACAGCAGCTAAGACAAACTTCGATAAAATTAGCAAACTCCAAAATCAAGCAATGAGAATTATAACGGGAGGCATGAAGTCAACACCTATAAAAGAACTCGAAAAGATTACATGCCTCCAGCCAATGACAGATAGAAGAGACTGCAGGGCTCAACAACAGGCCGAAAAATTCAAAAGACTAACAGACCACCCAATGTGCCATAGAATAAATGCTCTTAGAAGGCAAAGACTCAAACGAAGTAATTTTGTAGAATCAACCAAACCACAAATGAAAGCAGTATCCATAGATGAAATATCCACTGTTAAACCCATCTACACTGCACACAAGCTTCCAGTTTGGAAACAAAATCGTTTCCCTAAAATGATAGAAAACATTCCTGGAATTGAAAGTAAAAAGAGCCAAACTGCAACAGATAGAAAATCCATAACGACAAAATACATAGAGAAACATTATCCACGCAACACCTGGACCCATGCATATACAGATGGATCAGCAACAAATGCAACAGAAAATGGAGGTGGGGATGTCTTTCTGACCTTAAGCACTGGTGCAGAAAAAAGGATGTCAATGGCGACAGGACGATTCTCCAGCAACTTCAGAGCAGAGGCAGAGGCCTTGAAAACTGCAGCAGAGGTTATATTGACAGAAGAAACGGCAGAGAGACAAGTTGCTTTCTTTACTGATGCACAGTCAGTAATTGCAACGTTGAAAAGACAAAATAATACAGACCTGGATGATCTCAGAGTAGTTCTCCACAAACTTTGTCAACGATTCAAAAGTGTTGTGATCCAGTGGATCCCATCTCATTGTAACATCGCCGGCAATGAAGAGGCTGACAGAATGGCAAAAGAAGGTTCACATCTACCTCAGCCTGATGCAAGCATAACTTTTGAGGAGGCAAAGAGTTTTATCAGAATCAGTTACAGAAACAAGTGGAATGTAGAACATCCAGGGCACACACAGAATGATGCTTACTACCAGCTCCACAGAAGAGAACAAGTGGTAATCTTCAGACTCCGCACTGGCCACAACAGATTGAGATACCATCTATTCAACAAGCTAAAGATAGGAACTACTGATCAGTGTAACTGTGGCACTGATAAAATGACTGCTGAACATCTGCTTCAAAGTTGCCCAACATATGTGGTACAGAGAAAGTGCATATGGCCGACGCCAGCTCCTTTCGTGGAAAAGCTTTACGGGGATTCAAATAGCCTCAAACTGACTACTGCTTTCTTTGAGAACATTCAAGTGGACGTCTGAGAGTGTACGAAGAAGAAGAAGAAGAATGCTCCTGTAACCGAAGTAATGTGGACCAGAAAATGAAGATAAATAAAATACTCCCGTTGGAAAATCTTCCTCATAAAGCACGGAACTTGAAACATGAGTCCGGCATCTTCTTGACATAAATGGCGACCTTCGTAATATATATATAGCCACGCAAAAACTATTAATCTTTCAATTTCTTGGGAGCTCCAACATCTACGTCGTTCTCTGACGGAATCTTTAAACGAAAGGCCTAGAATAACCGTTTGCATAAATTAGGTGCAGAACGGATTACGTCATAATCTCTAAGTGACGTATTACTTATATCGCGTTCACTTGCCATAAAAAAGCGTGCAACATCATATTAACCACAGCAAAACATATTACCGCGTAAATTAAAATGCTAATATCTTCAGTGTGGTTAATATGCAAAAATACTATATAGGCAACTGTTGAACTGTAACTTTACTTCGTATTGCCAATTAAGTTACTTTTCTGCTAGAACTCGAGTTCCCTATACAGTATATATATATATATATATATATACTATATATATATATATATATATATATATATATATATATATATATATATATATATATATATATATATATATATATATATATATATATATATATATATATTCTTCTTTGACCTTTAGCTGCCGACTGTCACAGTCAGTGGCCATTACGCCTGTTGGCATCTTGTGGGGAAGCAACAAACTGCCTCCACTTTGATCGGTCGGCGGTCATCCTCCGTGCAGTGCCCCAGCTCTGGTTTATTCTTAGTATCTCGGCCTCCACAGTTCTCTGCCTAGTTGCTTTTGGCCGGCCTCTCTTTCGCTTTCCTTCAGGGGTCCATAGCATGCTGTTCTTGTGATTGCATCGGGGTCTCTCTGAGGACGTGGTCAACCCAACTCCAGCGTCTGCCAGCTAAGATGGTGTGCATGTCCTCTAGGCTGCTCCGAATAAGCAGTTCTTGTTTCGTGATTGTAATGGCCAAAAAATTCGGAGAATTTTCCTTAGGCAGATTGTGTGGAAAGATGACATTTTGGATATTTCCTTTTCTGTTACTCTCCAGCATTCGGCACCGTACAGAAGAACATACATTACGCAGCCTTTCGTATATTTTTAATTTAGTGTTTGTACTGTACTGGAAAGATTTCCAGATGTTTAGATTGGCGAAGGCTATCTGGCTATATTCAATTGACTGCTGCTGTCTTTGCTTGTTGCGCCATCTGGTGTTACTATGCTTCCTAGGTATGTAAATGTGTTTGTATTTTCTAGCTTTTATGCCTTATTTTTTTTCCTGTGCATGGTCCAAAAACCAAACCAACACAGAAGAGTGCGGCAGTGGGCATGGCGCACATTCAGAAAAAGATCATAGCATTACAAGGCTACTTACAAATTATTTTAATCTTTCTTGTTTCCCTTGTGCTCGCTCCGGCGTCTGGAGCCAACATTGAAGCTGTATCCTTAGTGAAAGCCTGCACCGAGCAGCTGCATGCTTTTGCAACAGTGGTTTCTGAGGCAATTTGTTTTACGTGATGAAGTTGCCAGCCTCGTATTAGTCACCTTGTACGACACGCCTGATGGTGCAGTAGGCTGCATGCGATTACCGGGGATCTCTGATGAAACAAATAAAGAATAAGAACACTGCTCCTAGGATTTGGTTGCGCGTGAGGCTGGCACACTCATCGTGTAAAATAAATTGCTACAAAATCCACCACTACAAGAGCACATGATTGCTTTGATATAGTCTTCCTGTAAATGTACCAGCTGCGGCGGTGAGGAGGAGTGAGAAAGAAAAAGGTGAAAGAACATTTACATTTCTGTCAATGAGTCAACTGATTACAGTGTGAGTGGTCAATGTAAGGTCCAAACAAAACATTAAATACACTTAGATGTGATTTATGACTTAGCACATCATTTGAAATAAAGAAATAACTTCTAATAAAACTTACTTGGAGAATGTAAATACAGCATTCGTTAAAAGGCAATAATCAGTTACTATTTTTGTTTCCTTGAAGCGTTTGCCTTCTTGTGGCAAAGCACGCTACTTTCAACCATACATAAAAGTCCTGTGGCTATGTCAGAGCGAAGGGATGTAAAGGAAGTCAAGTTGCAAATGCGTTAATTCCTGAGTTAGACCACTAATCGAGGCCGTGAAACACCCCCACGCAGTGTATCCTGGAAATAGGCGAATTCCGAGTTCTCGAGTTGTCTAGTCAACGCTCAGAGATCGATTAGCCACACCAAAGATGCCCAACAGCACGATTCCCACTTAGGTGCAACATGTTGAGTGCCCAGTATTGCACACCACGCCTGTGATAATCTTAAATCCGGCTTTTACCTGATAAACCTCATGTATGAGGATCGCACAAAGGCCAGATGTGTAGGTGAAAGAGCTAGGAAGTGGTCTGTGCATGAAACAACAATTCCTTGGAACAATAGTTTGGTCCTGCATATTTAGAGAACTTCCCATGGATTGCAGGGAACGCACAGTATGCTGCAACTCGATCCCACTGCTAGCCTAAATCCAGATGTCTTCTTCTTCTCCGTTGGCTGTCAAAGCAGTCACTGGTCATCACGCCTGGCGGCGTCTCGTATGACAGTAACAAACTGTCTCCATTTGGTCGGTTGGTCATAGGCTCCAACAAGAAAATGTCAGATATCTAGGGAATTGAAAATTCTCAGTAATAAGAAACTTCTCAGACTACAGCTGGGAAAAGTCTATTTCAGAATAGAAGAACCTTACTGTGCAGGATGTCTTCAAGACAATAATATAGAACATTTCTTGTTAAAATGTAAGAGGTATGAACAAATGAGAATACCAATATTAGATTATTTGCAAGCATCAAACTTACCTGCAAATATAGAAGAGGTGTTAAGAATAGACAGACTTAGGGAGCTGCAAAATATAGTCAAACAATATTTAACACGAACAAAGGTTAATATATAGTGGTTGAAAATGTGAAGGTCTGATGCTGTTCTTACAATGCATATGACTTTTAACAGATGAAAGTCAATTAAATCTCTGGTAAAGTCAGTTATATAACTGGAACCACCGGGCCTTTACACCCCTCCACTTTAATATTATTGTTGTTTAGAGTTTCTTCTTGATTTTGTTTGTTTTTATTTGTTTGTTTTTTAACATACAAGCATAATTGATAATTGTGATTTTTCTTATTTACAATGATTTGACAAATGTGATGCCACTTTCTCATATCGGCAGTTGTTCATATTACAGTATTTGGAATTGAGAACAAAATATATCCCAATTATAACCCATTAGAGGTTGAACGGGATATTTTTCTTAATTAAATTTTTTTTAAAAAATCATTCATATGATGCCTCAGCTTGTACATCGGCCGCCATCTTCGTCAATTTATTATTGGTCGCCCTCTCTTTCGCCATATCTCTGTGGCCCATAGCATGACAGTTCTTGCGATTACGTCGAGTCTCTTCTGAGGACGTGGCCAACCAGATTGATTAAAATTTTTGCTATACCAGGATACATGACCCAGGAAACAAACTGGAACTCATTACTCCAACCTAACAAGCTGCGAAATGGCAGAAAAGCCACCGGAAAACTCTAGGTCTACACTGTAGAAAATGCCGAGGAAGTCAACTATAGGTCAGCAGTCCTAGTCAAACACAAATAGCAGCAGCAGTAACAACATCATAGCATAATTATCTTTAAAAAAAAAAAAACAACTATGTGTCTGAACACCAAAGCAGTGATGATAAACACCACGACCTAACAAAGGAACTACTCCTGTTAATCTACTAGCACGATGAAGGCCTCATAACAGCTAGTCTTGAAAAGTTACTAGTCAGCTATTTTAACGTCTTAGATAGCTAGTGTCTGATTTGTACTTCACACGCACTCGCAAATTTCACACCGTACACCAACTCGTTTGGAAACAAATTGCTTCTTGGATGCACTCAAAGGCACCAACAAGGCTCTCACACTTTTATAAACGTCTTTGTTACCTCCGTCTCCAGGTTTTGACTTTTGACACAATCCAAGCATAAATCAACCAATACCCATGAGCTCCCTAGGGAGAAGAGGTCGACAACAAACACATGCCAGTTTCCCCTGTCACGTGCCAACGGCTCAAACTCTTTCCATGTCTTCATATTAATTTCCATTACTGCCTCCATGATCAGTTCTCGGACCTCTTTTACCTTGGGGATTATGGAAAAAAGGACCGCCTTATAATTCTATCAACAAGTTTCCTCAGTGCATGTTCTATCCATCGCCAGCGTCTACGTCTCGTGCCTTACTCCATTGGCAACTTATCTTGTTCTCGTGTCATCAGCTCCACACTGGTGATCATGTCGTCGTACCACTCTCTCTTTGATTCTAAGCAAGAATCCCTTTATGAAAGTATGTACCGGTAACGTCTTGGTTGTTTCTTTTCTTCCTTTCCTTTGTTGTTGTTGTAGTTGTTCTCCGTGTTTCACATAATAAGACTGACTTTAGGACAACCCTTGAGTCGCAGATTCAGATTTTTGTGTTGGACTTGATTTCCCAATGCAATGAAAGCTCATCTTGTTTCCCCATCCTCCCCCCACAATTTGATATCGTCACCTGTTTCTCCAATTATGTGTGTATTGCTGCCAAGCTATAGCCGTCTCTCTACATTTTGTAGGGTGTATCGCCAAGTGTAACCTTGTTATCTTTTACTACATAATTCTCGTTATCTTTTCACTGTGCATTTTCAGACCCATTTGATGTGACCATCAAGTATATTCATTGTGTCTTCCATATGGTTATGGGACAGAAGAGCTAGGTTCTTGGTTAAAATCCAAATTTTTGACTTTTCTGTGAGAGTGCACTGAATTCTATTTCCGTTGGTTGATGTTTGGTACCAGGCATTTCATAGAAGGCGATTAAGGATGGCTGGGCAAGGGTCGACCACTCCATCCTGTAGAAACTTTAAACTAACAACTTAAACAAAAACTTGTCAACCAAAGCAAGTAATTCAGTTAATTCAACAAGCCATCGACAACGGAAGAACGTCCTCTATTAAGAGGGCTTATGCCTTGGTCCAGAGAAAACCTAAAAGAGTCTGCACTGCTGAATCACCTTCTTCGTTTTGTAAAAACTTCTACATTGGGCACCTAGAATGTTCTAACACTCAACAAATACGGGTAAACTGCACACGCAGCAGCAGAAACGTTCAGCTATAATACCGACGTATTGGAACTGTCTGCCATCAATGGTACCTACACCTTGTAGCGGTATGGCAGCTTGTGTACCCTGACAATCCCCAGAGCTATGCCAGTGGGAGTTTTACTCCTGGTAGGTTCAGCCAAGCTGGACTGGTCTGCGTGGGTAGGGGTCAGACAAAAGCTGGTACCCTGGTCCTCCAGGTTGGGGGTTTTTAGCACAGGGCCAACACCCTTGTCTATGTAAAAAAATCGCACTTGTTACGGAAACGGCAACAAATGGAAAAACTTTGATGCGGGACGGACATCCGGAGTCTCAGGCTCGTATGAATGCCAGTGGTGAAAGCCGAAAGGAAGCCATTGGCATGAAAACGGATGCCCTGACCTCAAAACACGAAACCAGAATTAGATTTTGGAACGTCAGAACTATGAGTGAGGCAGGAACGCTGAGACAAATCACAGCTGAGATGAGGAACTACAAATTACTTATCCTGGGAATAAGCGAGAGCAGATGGACAGGGACGGGGAGATTAAAAACAGTTACAGGGGAAACAGTACTTTATTCTGGTAAAGAGGATGGTCAGCACAACGAAGGTGTTGTCATTATCCTGAAGAAAGGAATGGAAAGGTCTTTACTGGAATGGAAACCCATCAACAACAGACTTATAAGAACAAGACTGAGAGAGAGATTCACCAATACAACAATTATACAATGCTATGCACCAACAAACGACAGCGATGAAGAGATCAAGGACGAGTTCTATCAACAGGTACAAAAGGAAATGGAAACTGCATCCAGGTACGATCTTATTATAGTAATGGGAGACCTAAATGCGAAAGTTGGAGCACACAATAATTATAACGAAAGAGTAATGGGGAATTGCGGTAGTGGAACAGTAAATGAGAATGGGGAAAAATTAATAAACTTCTGCAGTATTAATAACCTGGTCATTGGAGGAACACTTTTTCCGCACAAAGAAGTGCACAAGTTAACGTGGGAATCACCAAACGGACGGGACAGAAACCAGACGAATCACATAATGATCAATAGCAGATTGAGACATGCATTACAAGACGTGAAAGTAAGAAGAAGCGCAGATGTGGGAAGTGATTATCACCTGGTAGTAACAAGACTGAAGGTGAAACTCAGAGCTGCTGGACCAGTTGCAGTCAAACATAAAAGATATAACATCACGAAACTTAAGGACCCCCTCACCAGAAAAGCTTTCGTGGTCGACGTAAAGAGACGATATCAGATTACCAAAAGCCAGGAAAGAACAGAGACCGATGATGTCGACCAGAAATTCAACACCATCTCAACAATATACAAGGAAAGCAGCAAGTCATGCTTCGGATTCCAGGAAAGAAAGAGCCAAGGCTGGATAACACCAGAAACGCTAAACACCATAGCGAAGAGAAAGGAAATGAAAAGGAAGAAAATGAAAAGAAAGAAAACAGAAGCTAAGTCTCCCAGGTTAAAGGCAATATATAGTGAACAGTACAGTCAGCTGGACAAAGAAGTAAAACGTCAAACCCGTGCTAACAAAAGGACATTTCTGGATGACCTTGCAAGACAGGCAGAAGAGGCAGCACTGAGAAATGAACTAAAGCACAGTTTATAAAATAACTAAAACTATCAGTGGAAAACGAGGTGCAAACAACGTTAGTAAGAGACAAGTAAGGAAATCTCATCACCACAGCTGTCGTACGGTAGGTTAATTTTGGGCCCAGTCTAAGGAAAGAGTAAAGGTTGACAGATACACGAGAATGTATAGAAAATAGATTTCACAGGTGGTATGTTGAGGGAAAGACATGTCTCTGGGGTGAGTAGGTTTCTCTCATTCAGCCTATCCGTACAAATATGCTTTATAATAAGACAGTCTTTGCCTCCCTGTCTAATGAAAGAACAGGTTACTCTACACACGCACAACAATATATGACAACAATGACACACAAACGTGAAAAACTAAGGATAAATGGGTATGGGTCTGACCAATACACACAGTTAAGTTTTCTTGTTGTTTATTATCACTAAAACTGTTTTTACAACATCAAGTTATCCAAAGAATATCAAGAAAAGCATTTACATATAGAGGAAGTAAAGAAGAATGGTGCGCCTTCACCGAATAGGAAAAATAACTCAAACAAAATAGTTGCCCAAAGGTTGAAGATTAGCACTAAGTTTACAGAATAACAATATTGGTACAATAAAAGACCAAGTAAAGTAAACAGAATCAAATCAAACCATTAAAGATTAATAGATCATTTCCAGCAACAATAAAATCAACACACGCTCTCTCATTCATGTGGGCACCTCTCACACTCTTACCTATTTAGTATTTTCTTCCCTTGGGTCTGTGGTATCCCTTGGTACATTTATTCCATGAACATAATCCCTACTGTTTCTGTTGACTAATGTATCATCCCAGCTGTCGAGGAAACATATTGGCCCCAGTTCATCCCAAAAACTAATGAGGTGAACGCCGAATAAGTTTACTTCCACGATAAATCCTGGTGACGATATGAGTCATAAAGGGGTGTCTTCATTGTTCTAAAAAACTAGCACTGTTCCTCCGATGGGTGCACGAGGGAATGTGATTCTAGATACAGGAACTACAACTGAATAATTTCGTTGCGACGACTCTTGCAGTGTTGAGGGCGAGCGGGAAAAACAGTCTTGTTTCCCGCTCGGCTGGAATGTCTATTTGGATATATATATATATAGGGTTTACTACAAATATTGAATATGTGAGGGTCCTTAGTGTTTACCATTTTAAGAGAGGGGAACACTTCTAGAGTTCTGGAAAAATCCGGTTGATACAAATGATGATGCTGGATTTTCCATCGGCCGACTCTTTGTCAGAGTGCCACCCCTGCACAGTGTATTGGTACTCCACTGGGATTACAACTGTCAGGTGTTGGGGGAAATAATAATAATGTTTCAGGTATACGCCACTGTTGGCTGATAAAATAGTATCCTGGATTTGGTAAGTCCAGTATTATATGTTATAGTCATACAGTATCTCGGCTTGTACACGCTTAACCATGGAAATGGAAAAGGAAAAGAAAAGACCGCTGGTTTGTCCACTTGGGATCAGATCTGCTAAAATACAAGAAACATTTTATGGGAAAATGCTAAAACTCTATGTAAATATAAATATGTATAGACAGGGACACGATAGTCTCTCTTCCGCTCTGTCAAATCCTGACGAATTTAAAAGATACACGGTGTTTTTCCCTACGCCTTACACACAGACACCGCTGGCCGCGGAGGTGGGTCAGACTGAGTCAATGTAGACTCTTCCGTCCCTTCTCGCGGCTGGCAGTCACACGCACAGTGTGTTATTTATTATTTTCTTCTCACAATGCACCTCGTACAAATTATTACCTATCATTTAGTATCTAGTAAATTGTCGGTGTCTGTTAATTTGTCGTATGGCATTTAAAAAATAATAGTCGCTATAATAACAATAATTTAAAAAATGAAATATAAACCGTATTCTGTCCTCCCACTGTCAGTCGTTCTAACACCTCTAAGTTCGGTCTGGTTAACCGTCTACACTATAAACACAAATTACCGTCTCGTCTCAGCTAGGTAGCGGTCGGGAACGTGGTCTAACATTTTAATTTAATATCTAGTTATGGAAATCGTTATGCGTTATTTTATTTAATACGTCTTACTAGCAAGAAAAAAGATCCAAGTGCAGTATTTAACTGTATGTTTAAAGTATTTAAGGGTTTAACTTTAAATGCTGTCACTGTAAAACACATCTAACACTTAGCACTATTTACCAGAAAATCCAGAATGAAAATCTTCACGAAACACTTTTTAGCCAATAATCCAAAAGAAATGGTTTAAGGCTGCTCGCTAGATTTTTTTCAAATTCTGAGTGACGACTGATAGATGGGTTATAGAAACAGTAGTATATATATAATTAAATTTTCCTTGATCTCCAATGCGTTATTTCGCGCTCCTGTGTGAGACAAAAATTCAGAAGCTAAAGGCGTCAAGATGAAAGACTTCGTGTTTCGGTCTTCCAGGATTTCTCGTCTGGAGCTTTGACCGACATCAAAAGACTTTCTGTTCACTAGCGGGTTTCCTTGTAGGATGCCCGTGTTACAGGTGTAGCGAGATTAGGTACCACTTGCTTTGTTTGTGAAAAAATGTGTAACGCGACACACACACACACACACACTCACACACACAGCGCAGGGATAACGCGGTGGATCTTGCTTTGAAGTCTGAAGGTGGAGGAAAAATTTGCGTCACGTCTATCTGAACGGCATTCAAGAACGAGGAAATAGCGAATATAGGAAATATGGCCGACTTTAAAAGTTTGCATTAACAGGAAAGAAAATTTAAAGCTGCAAGAGCAGGCCTGGTTGAAAGTTATTAAAACTATATTAATTCACAAGAGGAGATAGAATTTGAATAATATCCAAAAGGATATTATTCAAATGTAAATAGTTTTAAAAATAATTGATAATTTTCATCGTCATCACATCTGCTAAAAGTTAGCGAAATATCTTTAAATATTTATTATAAATACATGCCCAAACTGATTTCGATAAAACTTGAATAGAATGAAAGCTTCATATGGGGAAAATGAAAGGATACCTAGGAAAGAAGGAAGGATATAAATGTGTAGTGAAAAGAAGAGAAAACAGGTACAGAAAAAGCACAGAGATAAAACGAAACCTTATGGGACTTCAGACGGCGCCTCTCGTACGGGAGAGTCGCCCAAATATAAGGACAGAGCGGCTCGATGAAAATCACACACACCAAATCCAGAAGCCACTGTGAGAAACTGGGAGACAGTAGCTGCAAGAAAAGTTCTTTTTTCATGCAGGGCAGATAGACTTCAACCAGTACAGCCTCACCATGAGCTTATTAATCCTAAGAGGTATGTAAGTTTATTAAAGATATATGTATGACTAATATCATTTTATTTCAGATTGTATTTACCATTTGATTGTATCAGACATAATAAAAAGGGAATGACGCTAACCAGAGATAACCTCCACCGGCATTGTCAGGAAGCATAACCATTAATTGGTTAGCCAAATATATCATGGCTAGTTCTTGCCTGGAAGCTTACGACATACCAGCAAGTACATAAGTGACTTGGCATCCATAAGTGGAAGGCAAAGGTTATATCGTACCCATGTATCATAACATGTGATTTATTCATGTATTTTGTTAATTCTGCACAGTGGACAGTATCTTATCATGCTTTCTCTGTAACATACTACCATGAATCATTCATTTATATACAAACACTGAAGACATGGTCACCTCATGAACAGCAGTGGGTGGTGAGATTGTTGGAACACCATGGCCACCTATTACTTTTCGTTCCAGGTTTTATGATCGAGTTTTATGATCGTTCCTGATAAAGTTTATGATCGTTCCTGATCGAGCTCATGATCGAGTTCGTGATCGAGTTTAAACTAAAGACTTGAGGACCGTTGATCCTGCTAACTGAAGCCTAGAGTTTCGCTACAACCAGATCAAAGGGTATTGCGGATTTTAGATTTCCCCTGCGAAAACTTCAAAGAAGTCTGTTATGTGTCTCTCTCTCACGTGCTGTCTGTCAAGTATTTTATGGTTGACAGATACGCTTGCGTGAGTAGAACGAGGTAAACCGAAGCGTGATTTGTTTCCTGTTATGACTGACAGGTCAACGAAGATTGTAAACACAGCGTTGGCTAGTGTTTAAAGAAAAGAAGGCGGGTACAAAATGGTACGTTGCAGAAATAGACAGTTGGTAAAATGCATGTTTAGCTAGAAAATCAGAGAGCAGCTATTAGGTTACAATAAGCTGTCAGATTACTGTAGGCTCTATTCCAGTACACGTCACAACAGCACAGGGGCAGAAAACAAGATGGGCAGAGCACTTCAGAGAAACACTGAATAAGGAACCACCAGAGACAGCTGAATGTTCCTGGGGCTGAAAGTGAAAGACGTAAATACAGACATTCCACGAAAAGAAGAAATCATCACAGCTATCAAAGGGTTAACAAATGGAAAAGCGCCTGGTCACGACAATCTAAATGCTGAGTTATTCAAGGCAAACCCTGAACTAGCAGCAGAACTATTAGAACCACTATTTGCACAAGTCTGGGAAACTGAGAACACCAACAGAGTAGAGTAAAGGAATAATTGCCAAATAGCCCAAGAAGGGCGACCTTGCAGACTGCAACAACTAGAGAGGAATTACCCTCCTCTCAGTTCCCAGCAAAAATACTAGGCATGAAAATCATCCAGAGAATTTCACCATCACCATCTAGGCATCACTAGATGGCAGGGAGGATAGTGTGATTCGCTTGCATAGCTAGGCGGGGTTGTCGCACGGAAGGTCCTGGGTTCGAGTCATGGGTAAGCCACTCACGTCTGTTGTTTGTCTGTTGTCTAGTGTTCTACTTCTTTATTTATTACGAGTGCCTGAAAAACATACCTTTATGTTTGTCTAATATTTATTTACTGTTTACAGGCCTCGGGTTTCCCTTCCTTATGTGCCCTCCAAATGTCATGGACATAAAAGATAAGTAAGGACAATAATACATTCAGAAATCAGTGTCACAATAAATTCACATTGCCTAACAAACCAAGAATTTGGAGATACCGGTACTAGGTAAGCAAAGAATAGAACTACTGCGTTCTCAGGAAAGTTGTAAATGCGCATTCCCCCTATTTAAATTTGATTAGCTTTGTATTTTGTTTGTACAATGATTTGACAGATGTGATGTCACTTTCCCAAATATGGTGCAGTTATTAATTTTTTGGATTGAAAAACATATATCCTTTTTTTTGTCTTTTTAATTATTAAATAATATATATCCTATTATATTATTGTTGATGGGGTCATCTCCATGGTTATCTTGTTTCCTACTAGAGTTACTTGCCCTTATACTTCTATTTTCTTCTTCCTACTTCCTGTATCTAAGATGATCGATTAAACATGTATTCAGTGTGTTCGCCTTCGTGATTATGCTTCGTGGTGTGAGAATATATGACAGCCAGCCACGTCTCATTTCATTTAGCAATATTTACTACACACGACAGTAAATATCAACATGGTGGCAGCGGTGTTTATTTCTACAGAATTCGAACTATTCTGCTGAAGATCTTGTAACACGTGTGCTGACTCATAGACTGGTAGGTTATTGCTTGCATACCATTGTTAGACATTTCGTCTTGGCAGAACGGCCCTTATTTCGGTTACCACCCTGCCTAGACATAAATAACGTCGAACCAGACACATTTCGTAAATGGAGACGACAGTTAGAACTATACATGCATGCAGCAGAGGTTGCTTCGAAACCTGATTCTGTTCGGGTGGCCATTATTCTACACTGTGCTGGACCTCAAGCTGTTGAAGTTTTTGATCAACTGACAGAGGAAGGAGACCACTCTAATCCTACTAAAATTCTCCATTTGCTCCAGAACCATTGCAGCTCACGAAGCAATGAAGTATTACATACGTTCAGATTCTGGAACACACCTCTTCAAGATCCTTTTAATTCCTTTTTGACTGAACTGAGAACTAAGGCAGATTTGTGCAACTTTAACGACAAGGATCGTATGATAAGAGACAAAATTGTCTTTACTGTCAACAAAAGGTTACAAGAGAAGCTCTTGAGAGAAGCTGACCTCGATCTAAAGAAAGCCATTCACATATGCAGAGTCTTCGAGCAAACTGGAAACGACATAAGAAAGATGAGTAATACAGTACAACCTTCTGAAGCAAGGGTTGAAAAGGTACAGAAAAAATCACTCAACCATAAACCTCCCAAGAGAGACACTGGGCATGCTGCTGGTAAAGCCTGTCAAAGTAACACTGACAGTGGGTACTTTGAACCTAGAAAGGAGTGTCATTACTGCGGACAGAAACATCTATTGATTAAGAAAAAGTGTCCTGCATGGGGGAAGTTTTGCTCAAATTGTGGGGGAAGAAACCATTTCAAAGTTAAATGCAAGAAAGTTCATACTGTTCACACAGAGTCAGTGGAAGATTCTGAAGTTTTTCTTAATTGTGTGAAGTCTAGCAAAGCTTGTACATCAGCACAACTCATTGTCAATGGAAAAATGGTAAAATTTCAGTTAGACACAGCAGCTGATGTGAATTTTATCTGTCAACGCTTTGTGATGCAAGAACAACTGTTACCCACTAAACAGAGGCTTGTTATGTGGAATGGTACTAAGATGACTCCACTGGGAGAAGTTCTATTAACGGCTGAGAATCCTAAGAATGGGACAAAACACAATATAAGGTTTACTGTTGTAAAAAATAGATTCACATGTTTGCTGGGCAACAACACACTGCAGGATCTACAGTTTGTGACAGTCAAGACAAACAAATTTATTGCTAAGGTGGCTGCTGACAGTTCAGATAATGATCATAACTCTGATAACCATCTAGGTGTCCTGGGTGAAGCTGTGTTGCATATTGATCCTAATATTCGTCCAAAGGCACTGCAGTGCAGAAAAATACCATTTTCACTTAAGCGCAAGGTAAAGTCAGAGCTTCAAAATCTAATGAACAGAGGTATATTAATACCAGTAGAGGAACCGACTGAATGGGTTAACCAAATGGCTGTTGTTGAAAAGTCTGATGGTTCCTTAAGAATATGCATTGATCCTAGACCCCTGAATGAGGCTTTGCAGAGGGAGCATTACAGATTACCAACTTTGGATGATGTATTGCCTGAACTCAATAATGCCAAGATCTTCACAAAGCTGGATATCAAGGAAGCATTCTGGCATATCAAACTTGATAAGTCTAGTAAACTTACAACAATGATTACACCTTATGGTAGGTTCAGATGGTCTAGATTACTATTTGGGTTGAATGTAAGCAGTGAAATTTTCCAGAGGCATCTAGCACAAGCTCTGGAAGGTCTTCATGGTTGCATCAATGTTGCTGATGACATAGTTATTGCAGGTTGTGGGTCAAACAGACAGCAAGCAATTAAGGACCATGATCTGAAGCTCAAAGCACTGAAACATAGGTGTAAAGAGAAAGGCATTAAACTGAATGACGCTAAAGCTCAAGAGAAGAAAGAAGAAATTACCTTCATGGGTCACCTTATTACTGCTCGAGGTGTTGAACCAGACAAGAAAAAGGTTGAGACAATACTTAACATGCCTGTTCCTAAGGACTGTTATGAGGTTCGCAGATTTTGCGGCATGATACAGTATCTAGCAAAGTTCCTCAACAATCTTTCAGAAGTTCTTCATCCAATAAGAGAACTTACCCGTAAGGATACTCCCTTTATCTGGTCTGCTGAATGTGAACAAGCTTTCAAGAGTGTCAAGAAACTGATTACTTCTACTCCAGTACTCGCATACTATGATCCTGATGAATCTTTGTGTATTCAGGTTGATAGTAGCAGCTATGGACTTAGGACTGTCCTCCTACAAAATGGTCAGCCAATAGAGTTTGCTTCTAGAGCTCTAACTGAAACAGAACAACGCTGGGCTCAAATTGAGAAGGAGCTCTTAACTGTTGTATATGGTTTGGAACGCTTTGACCAGTACACTTATGGAAGGAAAGTTACAGTCATCAACGACCATAAACCTTTGGCGGCCATCGTTAAGAAACCTCTGAGTCAAATTCCTCGAAGACTGCAGAATTTACTGATGCGCAGCCATCGATATGACTTTGAATTCCAATGGGTACAAGGTTCCGACCTTCTTATAGCCGACACACTGTCCAGAGTTTGTATTCATAATTTCACATTGGATTCCTTAGCTGATAGAGAGAGCAATGCAGGAGCTGATGCACCTGTAAGATTACCTGAAATACCAGATGTGATGATGGAAAAGATTAAAGCTGAAACTTTCAAAGACAGCGTGCTCCAGAGGTTGAAGTCGACCATTTTGGATGGGTGGCCTAAAAGAAAGTCTGATGTACCAGCTGAGCTTATGCCTTATTTTGACATTCGTGATACTCTGACAACAGAACAAGGCATAATACTTAATACTTAAAGGAGAGCGTATTCTTATCCCAAAAGCAATGAGGCCTGAAATCAAGCAGAAGCTACACGCTGCTCATCTTGCATTTGACAGCATGATGCGCCGGGCCAGAAGTTGTCTGTTTTGGATCGGCATGACGGCTGAGATTCGACAGATAGCTGACAGTTGTCCAGAATGTCAAGAAACAAAGGCAAGGAATACTAAAGAACCTTTAAACCAACACTCAAGAGGTTTATCACCCTGGGAGAAAGTTGGCACTGACATCTTTATTATAGAAGGCCGATATTATTTAGTCCTGATTGACTACTTCTCCAACTTCATTGAAGTAGACTTTCTACCTACAATGACAGCACAGTTCGTCATCAGGAAATTGAAGTCTCATTTTGCTCGTTATGGTGTCCCTAAAGTTATTGTATCTGACCAAGGTACTCAGTTTACGTCTGCACAGTTCAGATCATTTACTGCTAGATGGGGAATACTTCATGTTAAATCAGCACCAGGTCACCATAAAGCCAATGGATTAGCTGAATCTGCTGTGAAACTCATCAAGGGTATGATGAGAAAGACTGTTCAAAATAATACAGATGCGTATGAGGCACTACTTGAACTTCGTAATACGCCGAGACAAGGGTTTGATCTAAGTCCAGCAGAAATACTGTTCAACAGGAAACTGCGTACACTGATACCTTCTGCAGTGAAACCCGTTGCATCCCACAGTAGAGTTATTGAAAGTAGAGGCAAGAGAGACAAATCAGTGAAGAAGTATTATGATAAAACTGCTCATGATCTGCCCAAGTTGTCTCACCAGCCAGTCTACTATCAAGAACCTGAACAACCAAACTGGCAACCTGGAAGGATCGATAAGAGGCTCTCTGAAAGACCTAAAACAACACCTTTCACACCTGATCCCGAGGACCTGGAAATTGATGTCTCCTCTCCAGTTCTACACGAGCAACAGGTTGTTTTGCCAGACATGGAAAACACTAGTGAAGTGAACATTTCCAATCCTCCAGAAGTTGATCCTTCAACTCCAGCTACTTCTAGTCCTGGGAAAGCTGGCAAAGAACATTCTCTCCTACCATCTTGCCCTAAGAGACCTCAAAGAGATCGCAAGAAACCCTCTTGGATGAATGACTTTGTTCACTCATAAAGAAGGGGGGATGTTGATGGGGTCATCTCCATGGTTATCTTGTTTCCTACTAGAGTTACTTGCCCTTAGACTTCTACTTCCTTCTTCCGACTTCATGTTTCTAAGATGGTCGATTAAACATGTCGTTATGTATTCAGTGTGTTCGCCTTCGTGATTATGCTTCGTGGTGTGAGAATATATGACAGCCAGCCACGTCTCATTTCATTTAACAATATTTACTACACACGACAGTAAATATCAACAATTATATATTATATTATTGTGACAGCGCCATCTTGTCATCGCCATTTTGTCTGTCGTTCTCTGCCTTTTTACTACAACAGCGATTTGGCAGCCATTTTAGTGTTACTCAGTCAGGATCTAAAAATAGAACATGTCATATCGCTTACAGATAGCAGCCAATCAGAGAAGAGAAGCGTCCAGGCTACCGCGTCAGTTTAAATTCTTTATCATTCTGATCGCCTGTCGCGGAGAGAGAACAAGCTATTGAGAAATACTGAAGTCTAGTTCAAGCAAGAACATGCCTTAAATTTGTGAATAGATATATTATTCCCCAAGATTCTAAAGTCTTTATAGTGTTAGAAAGGATATAGGAACACCATCTTTGTGCCGTCGTATTTTAAATAAGTATATATATATATATATATATATATATATATATATATATATATATATATATATATATATATATATATTTTTTTTTTTTTTTTTTTTTTTTCTTAACCAGCGGCACTTGGGCTTTCAGCCCTTCGGCCCAATGACATGTCATTGCGAGGCTGGGGAACCTGAGGACTTTCCTTCCAACCCGGTCAGGAGCTTCGCTCCTTCCCATCCACAGAGGGTTTATCACAGGAGCCGTTCAGGTTATTCAGTCAAATTTCCGGTCGTAAACATTCCTTCAAACGCTGACGCCCGGGTTTGAACCATGAACACCTGGTCGCCAGTACAACGCCGTAGCCATTACACCAGCGCGGCTCCCATATATATATATATATATATATATATATATATATATATATATATATATATATATATATATATATATATATATATATATATTCTGTGGTATTTATTTCGCGTGCGGTTGGTTTCAGATCTAAATTTATTCAGACATGGCGTGGCTGGAGCAGATGGTCCATGTTCAGGAAATATAACACGTGGCCGGTACTCATCATCATCATCATGTGACGTATTCTTTCCAGAACGTTGTCTCCATTACAGCTGCTCTGAACGCAACACGATTCTGGGCAAGTCGACCTGCATCAGCCAAAGACAAGTTCAGACTCTCTGTGATGTCCTGGGTCCACCGTCGTCTAGGTCGACCCCTTCCCCTTTTTCCAGGGACCATGCCTTCCATCACTGTTTTTTCCAGGCCATTATGTCTTTTTATATGACCAAAACATTTCAGCTTCCTTATTGCGATGGTATTTAGGAGCCAATGTTCCTGTACGTTTAGTGAGTGCAGTACTTCTCTGTTGGTCTTTTTTTCTGTCCAGGGTATTCTCAACATCCTTCTGTAGCATTTCATTTCGAATGATGTAATCTTTTTTGCAACTGTTTTATTGAGTGTCCAAGTCTCGCAGCCGTATGTTGCTACTGGGAATATACATGCTCTGATCAGTTGTAACTTTGTTTCTTTGCTTGTGCCTTGCCATAGGTTTTTCATCTGTATTAGTTTAGGCCGGTACTAGAACTGACATATTCGGTTATTACAATTGTGTAAATGAAATTAAAGGTTAAGTATTTCCATATTGTTTGGAGTTAAGGAAACCTTCAATGATCTTGTGTAAATCCGACACGTCGGTTTGAATAATATTTAATTGTGGCGCGATTTAGATTGTTATATTTATTAACCACGGTGTGTGGCAGATTATGATAATTGATTTCATATATCTATTTTCTTTATCTTCATTTGTCTTTTTACCTAGCTTCACCTACGCCTGTTGGGTTAACATAAATCTCCTATTACTCAGAAGAGATCTGTCTCTCTTTCTCATTTAGCACACATTTAATGCTGGTCGCTATATTTCTTTAATGAGAGTCTACCAGAGACCTATTAGCTAACGTGAGCTGTAATTCTAACACCAGCGCCAGATATCTAATCGTTGTAGAGATCAGACAGAGACTAGATTTGAATAAATTTGAGTAGATTTGAGAAACAAGGTGAGCAAATTTTATTACCTCCCTTGTATAACCCGCTCGCTAGAAAGTAATTAAACATGGCGAATCGAAAGATCTAAAGACATTGCTCGCTGAATACGAGCAGAGAGACGAAGGAAACTCACACTGATTAGCACATTGCCGATGTCTGATTTAAGCGAGAACGAAGATCCTGGGTTTTTGGCTTTGAATTACGTATAAGCCGAAAACTGAGCGTAGAATTTCCCGTAGGTGAGAACCCCTGGTAGAGTCTGGTTTTCGGGGGGATAATTAACTATCTCCTTCATCTTTTAATATATATACCACAGAAATCTAACTCAGTTCATCCAGTACCTTACAGATTCCTCTAGACAAACTAGCTTCGATTCTAGAATACTTGTAAAAGGGAATTTCTTATTAGTCGTTGGAGATAAGTCTTAGTAGCTCGGTGTTGAGGTAAATACTAGTAGTTTGAATGATTTAATCTTTTTAAATCGTCAATGATATTTTACTAGTTATTTTCTGTGCAGAGTGATTTACTAGTTAGGTCCGTTATATTATTTCTCTAAAGTTTTACTGAGTTACAGTGGATAGCAGAACAAATAAATATTTCTAGCTAACTCTTCAAGCTACAATAAAATTTAATTAACTGCTAGTAACCAGTCAGAGAATATTTTAACCAACTAGTAATGCACTGATTCATCATGAGTATTGACGAAATATGTATTTATTTCTAATTCATGATGATTAATTCTTTTTAAATGACTAGAATTTATTTCACGGAAGTTTTTTTAAACGATGAGACTAGCTCAAAGCTTTTAGTTTCTAATTTAAGTTAAATAACCGAAGTGGATAATATATCTTCTATGTTACGCGGGGTAAGGATAGGATTGTGAATTATAATATATTATGTTAAGTATTGGTATTTTCTCCTATACAGTATTTTGGTCAAACCCTAAAACCTTACCAGCGGCTTCCATTCCATATGAAACTGGAAATAAACTTTATCAAAGATCATTCTGATATAATATCGGGTTTTTTCAAGGTGACTTGTCTAGTCTCGTGGTACACCCAGAAAGAGACAGAGTACAAACCCCGAATAATATTAAGAATAAATGATAACTGGACTCATAGCATATCCAGATTTCTTTTCCCAATTTCATAAACATTCAGCCTGTTGTGGCTACCAATCTAACATTTACATTACCTGTATAACGACCACGTGTTGTGAAGAAGATTGATCCTGAACCGATTTGTTTACCTGACATGTGATGTAACGATTGAAGATTCCAAGCTAACGTACACTGTGACATTTAGATCTCTTAATTATTTTACTACCTGGACAACAATTGACGTGACCTTTATCAGCATCCTACTTACAAGAGTGAACCAAGCGTTTCCCAACATTTGATTAATTAGTCGTTGGAGAAACTGGGGCTTGATTCGCCAAACAACCAACCGTGGATGGGCTGTGGGTGCCATTAACAATAGTTCCAGATGTGGTGAAAGCACCTTTGTAGGTAAGAGAGACTGAATTTGTGATCACAGGTTTGTCAGAGAGGTTGGTAAGAGGGCGAAGATGGCTGTATACCGCTCCACCTATGTCCCAGTCTTGACATATGGATGCGAGTCATGGACAATGACTGCAACCCATAAAAGCCAGATCCAAACCTCAGAAATGAGGTATCTGAGGAAGGTGGTTGAAGTAACAAGAGGAGACATGGTACGCAACCAGACGATACGTCAAGGCCTAAAATGCCACCCCCTACAGACCCAAGTAGAACAGTCCCAACTAAGATGGTTTGGCCATGTCTGCAGAATGGGAGGGGATCGGCTGCCACGACAGGCATGGGAAACAAAGAGCCAAGGATCCAGACCCCGAGAACGACCCAGAGTCCGCTGGGAGGACAACGTTGGACAATCTTTGATGGACCGAGGACTAGAGTGGAGCCGGGCCGGGAGGAGGGCAGCCGATAGGGTAGTCTGGCGCTCTCTCTTCCAAACCTCTACACCTCACGGTAGAAGGGGAACGACTAAGTAAGTAAGTAAGTAAGGTTTGTCAGAGCGAGAGAAAGCGTGGGAAGAATAATTCTATTTGGATGTAACCCATGTACTTATTTTGTATTTTGCTTATGCAAGTTTTGCTAAAGCTGCTCCTTTATTTCACTTCAGAATAGATTAACTTATAAATCTGTTCTTTACAGTAGAGGGAATTTTAGACTATAGCGTAAAAACCTTTGACTCTTTCGGGGGTTAATAACGTTGCTCTAACGGGATCTTGTCTCAACAGAGGGAGAGAGGATTAAACCTATGAGTCTAACTCTGTAATTAACTCATTAACCTATGTTCATTGTATTTGATTTTGATATTCAAAGACATTGTTGTGTTGTAGATTATTTATGATATATAAAATTTACATAAACTTTATTTAAGTGTGTCGGTCAGCTTGTCCCAAAAGATCCCAATTCCATAGATATAGTTTTCACGTCTGTGAGTCTAAGTGTCGTCACGTATCTGTGTGTGTGTAGATGTGAGTAGGTGAATATATCAATATATATATTTATAGGAAGGTCTGTCTGATCTAAGAATCTCAGTCGTAATCGATAGGCTGGATTGATTATCTTTCATATACAGGGACATATTTTACCTTTCCCCATTTCACTTGTGAAAAATCTATTTCTTTACCTGATCTCTCACTGAGCTATTACCTGTTCTAGTCCTATTCAGACTGGGCCAAAATTGATCTTAATTACCCTATCAAAAATATACGACACGGTGCTGATGCCGAAATAGTTTATTTTAGTGTGGTGATAGCTGCAATTTATTAATATGTTACAGCTTACTAGAATAAAGTCCTGTGCTTCTTCAGTAATGTTAGACTGATAATGTGGTGTAAGTATTAGTAAGATCGGCTATAGCTAACTGGTGTTAGCTTTCTTAGTTTCATAGTCCTTTATACAGTGTAAAATCTATTGGTTATCTGTACTGCTTTAAATAGCGTTGCTGAGCCATTATTTCTATAATATTTAGTATTATAATGTAAGGTTACTATAGAATGTACAACCACGCAGCTTAGCTGGGTTGTTAGCGTGGCTGTATGCTGTTCTCGCAAGATGGCAGCAACGTGTTATAGGCCTAGTGATGTATTTAGTTCTAGTCATTAATATGCGTTGTAAATATGATACCCCTACTTTTGCTACGTGGAGCACATAAACGTTCCTGTTTGCTCCTTGCGGAGCAGGGCGACACCAGTGCGGCTGGATCCAACAGAAGCCTGCTCGAAGCATTTATATGCTATGGCAGTGGTTTGTTTCTGTAACAATGTGTTTTATATGATGAGTTCCCAATCTCATCAGTCGGCATATACGACATGCTTCAGAGTGCAAGGACGGATATTGAGATGGATCAGTTGCGAGGTGGTGGTTTATGCTCATTAATGAGAGTTTTCGTTGTACATATCGTTTAATATTATTTTATGCATATTTCATTATTATTTAGTAATTGTTATGTGTCGGGTAATTTATGAGAGCACGTGGGTCCACATGGGAACAAATTATGTCACTTCTCGCTCCTTATGGAGCATATAGCCACTAGTGTGGCTGGCCTCCACATATAGACCGCACAAAGCATTCAGATGCTTTTGCAGTAGTGGTTTCGGTAGCAATCTGTGTTACATGTTGAGATTGCCAGCCTCATGCACAACACCAAACTAGTCTGATTAGACGACATGCAAGGGCTGAGTGTGTGTACATGATAGTTGAATGTTTCAGGTCGCGTGGAAGAAGGACAGTTTGACAGGTGAGAGCATGGTGTTTCTCATTATTTAACTATTATGATTTTAACTAGTCAGTGCTTTGTTTGCGTTTCAGATTAGCAATTGAGCACTGGCTGGGTGTTTTGTTTTGTTTGCTTTGTTTTATTTGTTTAATGTTTGCTTCATGTGCTTGTTGTCACTGACAGGGTTGTATGAATAAATACAGCCCCTGCCTTAGAATAAGAGTTTTATTGTTGATTGGGTCGGTTGCGAGTGTGCAAGAAAGTGATCACTTATCACAATAGCATCATTATCATCTCGCCCACCCTATCACATTATTATATTATATTATATGTCCTAATTACACACACATAAAGGTATGTTTATAACCAATCAGAGGTTGAACGGAAGATTTTTCATCATTAAAATTTTTAAAAGAATTAGGACAATAGTTTTGATGGGTGATTAAAAAAAAAGTATCCCGTTCAAACCTCGATGGGTTATAATTGGGATAAATAGTGTAATAATTCCAAAACAATATACCGTAGTAACTTCTTCCCCCCTCCACTAAGTCCAAATCATCATCTCATCTCATCCCGTAACCCGTCATGGGTCGTAGGGGTGCCATGGTGGAAGCATCAGCAGACAGGGTCCTCCACTGCTCTCTATCCTCAGCAATGCGTACAAGTGTGGAAAAACCGTGTCCTGCCCATTCTTTGATGTTATCAGCCCAGGATTTTCTCTGCCTTCCTCTTCTCCGTTTACCGTCGACTGTTCCCTGAAGGATCGTTTTCGAAAGAGAGTCATGACGAGTTACATGCCCAAACCAGGCAAGCTTTCGACGTTTCACTATTGACAAAAGTGGTTCTTGGTGGCCTGCATAGGTGTTTATCTTCTCTCTAACATAGACATTTGTTTTGTGCTCTTTATAGCAAATGCGCAGAATTCTTCTATAACATTTATGCTCGAAAGCCTGAATCCTTCGCTCCGTATCTGCAGTGAGTGTCCAGCCCTCACACCCATACAAGAGAATAGATAATACAAGTGATTTGTATAATTTGATCTTCACAGGAAAACTGATGTTACTTTTCCAGATCATATTCAACCTTGTCATGGCAGCTGAGGCCATCTCAAGTCTTGTCTTGATTTCTTTACTTGATCTTCCATCATTACATATAGTGGACCCGAGATATTTAAAGGTGCTAACTTCTTCTATCGATTGCCCATTTAACGTAATGTTGGTCGGAACATGTTTCTTATGGCTATTCACCAATATCTTGCTTTTTTCTATATTAATTTCCATCCCATATGTTCTTGTTACTTTCTCCAGTCTAGAGGTAAGGTCTTGAAGTTCTGACTGATCCAGCTATCAGATCAATATCATCAGCAAAACGTAGGTTGCACAGAGGTCGGCCTCCAATCGATATGGTTGATTTATAATCGTAGAGAGCCTCCTGCATAATATGTTCTAGATATATATTAAAGAGCACTGGTGACAGAATACATCCTTGGCGAACTCCTACAGTTGTTTTGAAAAATTCTCCAATGTCGTTGCTTGCAAAAACAGCACTGCTTGCGTCCTTGTATAGTGCTTCAATGATATCTATGATGTTAGTATCAAAATTGAATTTTCTCATTACTTGCCATAAGCCTTCATGCCAGACTCGATCGAAGGCTTTTGTGAAATCGATGAAGTTATGGTATAAATCGTGTTGATGTTGGAGATGTTTTTCGATAAGTAATCTAATATTGAAGATTTGTTCTGAGGTACTTCTTTTTGGTCTAAAGCCAGCCTGTTCCTCTGACAAGATTTCTTCTGATTTCTGTTTTATTCTGTTCAAAAGTATCCTTAACGTCACCTTACTTGGATGACTAATAAGGCTAATGGTTCTGTAGTTCTTGCACATTTTTAGATTTCCTTTCTTTGGAAGCGGTATTACTAATGACTGCGTCCATTCTTTTGGCCATTTTTTGTACTCCATATCTTCTGGCAAATTGTTGTCATGATTTTTACTATATCTGGTCCTCCATATTTCAAGAGCTCTGCTGGGATATTATCCACACCCGGTGACTTCCCTCCTTTCATCGAACATATAGCCTCTTCCACTTCTTCCCGTAATATTGCTGCATTTCCGAGCTCCCTGTTTTCGCACTTAATGTTGTTTAATATGCCTAAGTCAGTGTCAAGTTTACAGTTATATAATTCTTTACAATATTCTGTCCACCTTCTCATTACAGCTGTTTTTTCATTGAGCAGAGTCCCATTGCTATCTTCTATGACAGTTACCCTGGGCTGTTGGGGTTTTGATAGTTTTCTTAATGTGTCAAAAGTTGCCTTGCTGTTACCTTTTATTAGCCTCGTATTAATGGACTCACATTGATCAGCTACCCATTTTTCTTTGGCCTGTTTCATTTTCTTCCTAATATTTTTATTCACCATACTGTATTGCCATGCTGCTTCAGGAACCTCTTTCGTAACCTTTTTCATTTCCCTCCGTGTATCACATAACTTCAGAATGTCATCTGTAACCCATGGTTTGTTTATTTTCTTTCTTTTACCAAGTATTTCTGTTGCTGATACAATGAGCACGTCTTTCATGTTCTCTGTGATTGAGTTGATATCATCTTCCAAAAAGTTGAGAGCTGCGAATTTTCCTCCAACAGTTGCCTCAAAGATTCCCGCGATTTCTGGATCTTTCAGTTTGTCTAAATTGAATCTTAACTGAGAACATCTGTTTTGATTATAGTTCTTTTTACGTTTAAGCTTGAGCGTCATCAATACCATGTCGTGATCACTACCAATGTCGGCACCAGGAAAAGTCCTAGTCTTGGCTTTATTAATACTGGACTTGAATCTTTTGGATACAAGAATAAAATCAATTTGGCCATGTACCTCAGTTTTTGGGGCATGCCACGTTGTTCTTCTTGATAACTTATGAGGAAATAGTGTATTTGCAATGGTTAGTCAAAATAGACTAAATCAAAATCAAAATTGTGCATGTGTGTATAACATCCCCTTTCCAAGAAACAAACAAACAATAAAAAAACAAACATATACGAACAACGAAAATGAAAGAAAACAAAAGTAATTTTGATGGATGACGTAAATGGTAAGACAACGTGTGCTACTAAGTGTTCCCACTTTTCCCTTTCAGAATGTACATTCATAAACATTTTGTACTGAAGATCAGGCACAAACGTGTCACACAGCGACGGGCAACATGATCGAGTAATCGATTATTTTGTGTTCCAAGAGAACAATAACGGAGAAAATATTTCGATACATTTCTCTATACTAATGATGCTAAAATGCTTCATGAATAGTCACAGAGCTGTTTTCATATTAAAAGTGTAGTTAGATTTGAAGACACTCAAATTCTCTGAACTATATTCATTTCCCTCTTGTTAAGGCCAGAGAAACTAGCTACTCGCGTTTTTGTTAGTGAAAACATATGATAGTACGAAATTTGTGTTCCTTTCGTTCGTTTACATTTAGTTTGGTATTAATTTCTGTCGTGCTCCTTCTTTATAGTTTTGACGAAAGTCTACTTTGATAATACATCGGTCATTTCGATTCTGACATTCATTACAATTGTGTATGTTATATCGCTACATTCGCTAGTACTATACAAAGCATTGATGTTAAGTCCACGAATTTCTATATTCGATTACATCCATTTTCTTCAACGTCAATAAACATGGCGAAAGGTGGGTTGTCAAATCGTTGCTTTACGTTTTCAGAATTTATTTCTGCTCAACATGAAATGTGCTATTTTGGCCTTTTGTGCTGCATTGGTTTTATTTAAATGCACGATTTCATTTAGTGAAGTGTAGCTGCCGGTTGTCAGTGTACTGTTATTTGTGCAGTAACATCCCCTAGTGCCGCATCAGCAGACGCATGCGACGTCCTGTTGTCCCGGCTAGGCTTGTTCAAAAGTGCGGATGATCTTTGAAAAAAGATTAAATCTAGTATTATCATAGAAAAAGAGATCATTACCATAAATGTTTCATGACCGGAAAATAACGATAATATGAATGTATTTTCTTTACTTGCGCTATTCGGGGAAATTTAGGCAGTTTAGAACTGACCATTTAAAATGTTAACTGATGTAGGCTAGGCCTATAGGCCTACGTCACTCACTGTAGCTGTTAAGTACTTGCAACCCTCCTTCCTTGTCCCAAACGTGTCTTTTCCCATGATCTCTGCAGATCCCCCTTTTTCAGTCATTGTACAGATCTTTGTTGTTATTGTTAATCATAATTTATTATCACTACACTTCAGGCAAACCCATAGGTGCTCAGTCTCCCTCAGCAAGGGTATGAATGCTAACTGTTCCTGTTGCACACTGGTTGTATACATGCTGGATGCATCCTCTCATACATCCATCCCTGCTAGTCTTACATCTGATGCCGAATTCCAGCAGTCTTAACCTTGATGATTCATTGATTGCAGTGTCATTCTCTAATAGACGATCATCAGTTATCCTCAGTATCCCTCCCTTATTCATTGGGAGCCGCACTAGTGTAGTGGTTACCACACTGCGCTGGCGATCAGGTAATCCAGGTTTGAGCCCTGGTGAGTACATTTGGAGGAATGTCTTTGACCAGAACTTCTTCTTCTTCTTCTTCCGTCCTTAGCCACCGACCGTCAAAGCAGTCAGTGGCCATTACGCCTAGTGGCGTCTTAGGGCAACAGCAGATAGGTTTTCTTTGCCATTGTTTCCCATCACGCCTATTGGCGTCTTTAGGGCAATGGCAAATCAATCCATTTGCTGTTGTTTCCGTAATCGAAGAACTTGGACTGGATTAATTCGAGTCCTGGCGAAGACATTTGAAGGAGTGCCTTCAACCGTGGACTGAAGTAGCCTGAGCGGCTCCTGAGCACAAACCCTCTGGATGGGAAGGAGCGGAGATGGCATGGACATCTGGCTACTGACCGGGTGGGAAGGAAAGTCCACATGCTCCCCAGCTTCGCAATGCCATGAAATTTGTTTCATGTCATTGGGTCAAAGGGCTGAAGCCCAAGTGCCGCTGGATAGGGAAAAAAAAAATCAATATTCATTGAACCCAATGTGGGTGCTCTTGAAGCTAGTCTGTTAGCTCTTTCATTGCCACGTACCCCTGCATGACCAGGACAGTAGATCCACACCAGTTCCTGAAAATTTGAGGCGTCTATGGATGTTTTCAATTCATGACGTAGACATTCACTGTGGATCTTCCGAAGCATGAACTGAGAGTCTGACACAATAACTGCCCTTATTAATGAAGTTATTTAGACAACTTTCTTAGGGCCGCAGTTGCTGCCTCTGCCTTCATTCTCATGCTAGAGGTTGTTGTCATGTAAGCCCCGCTATGTTCAGCTACGATCCTGCTGCTGTCTACCCTCAAGGTACAGAACAGAGACATTAATGAAGTGGTAAAAGACTTCAACAGATGCATACTACAAGCTGCAAAAGAAACCATTCCCAAAGGATGCCGGCGTAACTACATACCATACTGGTCCAGCACACTCCAAGAACGTCAGGAAGCTATGGACAAGGCTAGAAAGGACGCAGAGTCTCAGCCTTCACTTGAAACTCACAACAAATGGAAAAAGGCTGTAGCAGAGTTTCAGAGAACAAAGCTAGAAGAAAAGCGGAAAAGCTGGAGAACTAAAACGGCATCGCTGAACCTTGAGAAAGACGGCAGGAAACTTTGGAGATTAGTCAAGTCTCTAAATGAAGAGCATTCCTCACCAAGGCAGACTATCACATTGGATGAAGGTGGCAAACTTTTCAGAGGAAAACAAGCTGCAGACTTGTTTGCTAGAAGATACAGTTCAGAAAGCAACTTACCCATTAACATAGACCATCAGAGAGAGATAAGAAAAGAAATACTGGCAACCATGGGACAGACAGATACTCCTGCCCCAATGAGGGAACCCATCACACTAGGAGAACTACAGAAGGCTATTTCCAAGCTTAAGTTTCAAAAGTCACCCGCCCAGACAAAATCAGCAACGAAATGCTAGTAAATCTGAGCTCAGCAGCAAAGACAAAACTGCTTGAGATATTCAACCACAGCTGGTTGAAAGGAACGGTACCCCAAGTATGGAGAGAAGCCATCACAATACCCATACTAAAGAAAGGGAAATGTAAGACCGAGGCTGCAAGTTACCGGCCAATCAGTCTCACAAGCTGTGTTGGGAAGACTATGGAGCGAATAGTCAACCACAGATTGAAATGGTATTTAGAGTCTGAGCAGATCCTGGTGCCGGAACAAGCTGGATTTAGAGAATGCTACAGTATAGAAGACCAAGTTACTTACTTGTCTCAAGCAATAGAAGATGCCTTCCAGGAGAAGAAAAAGGTCCTAACGATCTGGGTCGACTTCAAGCAGGCCTTTGACAAGGTGTGGAAAGATGGCCTCATTGCAAAACTTAGGAGAAGTGGAATCCAAGGCAACATGATGAAATGGATCCAGTCATACTTGCATAACAGGAGAACTAGAGTCACTCTTGACGGTCTGCAGAGCAGAAAAGTGTTGCTCCATCAGGGGGTACCTCAAGGAGGAGTAATTTCCCCAACACTCTTCCTTGTTTACATCAATGACCTGGTGAAAGATCTCCCTGCAGGAGTTAAAGCTGCCTTATATGCAGATGACCTAGTACTCTGGTGCGCTGATGAAAATGTCACCACAGCAAATTATAGAATGCAGCGGGCAGCAGACATGCTAGTGTCATGGGCAGAGAAATGGCTTATCACAATAAACACAGACAAAACCTCCACAACACTGTTCTCCCTCGCCCCCAAGGACAAATCAGCTAACATACACCTAGGGACAACCGTGATCAAGGAAGAAAGCTACCCCACCTATCTTGGGGTGACATTTGACCAAAGGCTTACATGGAATAAGCATATTGAAAATGCAGAAGGAAAGGCCCGAAGACGACTAGGCATACTCAGAAAATTAGCAGGTACCAACTGGGGAGCAAATGAACGAAATCTAAAGAAGATTTATAATGGAGTAATAAGACCACACTTAGAGTTTAGCTCAGCAGCATGGTCATCAGCTGCTAACTCACATCTGCAGTCTTTGGACAAGGTGCAAAATCAAGCTCTCAGGCTCATTACAGGAGCCATGAAAACTACACCAATAACAGAGATGCAGAAGGTTGCTGGATTACAGACATTGTCCCATAGAAGAGACACAAAAACCATGATCCAGATGGAAAAGTACAACAGTATGCCAATGCACCCAATGAAGGCAAGACTAGATGATCTGGCATTGGGACGTCTAAAGCGTAGCAGCTTTGTGCATCGGGGGAAAAGACTTATAAGACAGCATCAAGAAGACCTATCCATGAAGACAACACCACTGAAGCCCACCCTATACCCTGTACCATGGGAGCAGGCCAGCAGTGCCCTCCAAATTAATACAACAGTCAGTGGTCTCACAAGTGGATGTGAGTATAATGATCTGCAAAAACGAACTGCTACATTGAGTATGATCCAAGAAAGCTATCCCGATCAATCATGGATACATGCCTATACAGATGGATCAGCAACTAATGCTGTTAGGAATGGAGGTGCCGGTATCTTTATCTCATATCCTGACAACCACTATGAGACTAGGCACATTCCCACTGGTAAATTCTGTTCCAACTATACAGCTGAGGTTCAAGCTCTAGAGCAAGCTGCAAATATGATTTATAACACCAACTCTGACTGCCACCAGGTAGTCATCCTCACAGATGCACTGTCTGTCCTGCAAGCTCTCAAGGGTGGTAAACTCCCGCATCTGAGAAATGAACTAAACAAGGTAGCTGCCAAAAAGAGAACCATACTTCAGTGGGTACCATCTCATTGTGGTGTACCCGGAAATGAAAAGGCAGATAACTTGCAAAAAAAGGGAGGAGAATGTGAACAAGAAGATAATGAAGTCACATACTTTGAGAAAAAGAGAGCTATCCAGACTATCAGAAGAGAACAGAACCAACCCAAAGACGACTATCACACTCTCGACCGGCAGGGACAGACAACTATTTTTCGACTCAGGACAGGGCATAACAAACTGAATAAACACATGCACAAGCTACGATTGTCTGCTTCACCACTGTGCACATGTGGATTAAACGAACAAACTGCTGAGCATGTTCTACAGGACTGTCCTCTGTATGACCAGTTAAGAAAGATATACTGGCCCAAGGACTCAACACTAAACTCAAAGCTATATGGAGTTAAAGAGGAACTTCAAACAACAGTCGAATTCATCATGAGAACTCGTCTGACGGTGTAATCATCAAAGATGCGATCGCAAGAAGAAGAAGAAGATCACCATGGAATACAGACCCATCAGTGTATACAGTGACATCATCATTCCTGGCATGATCATTTATCAGTTGATTAATTTCCAGCTCTGCTTTCCCATTGCGCCTAGGCTGATGATGACCTCCTGGTAGTTCGTCCAGTTATCACCTGACTTGCTCCACTCTTGGATTTAAATCAAGACTGTAATGTCTTGCTATATTTTTTTTATCCAGGTTATTTTGAAGTCGGGTGTAATATTCCCAACTGTTGAAGCATACTGTAGGTTAAATAAAAACAACAAGAAAGTACCAACTTACTGCCCACGAACCATGCAAATCCATATGGAACCATCACTGACTTGTTTGTATTTAGCCAGACTAAAACTTCTTTTACACTTGTTACACTCATAGCCATCCATAATGAAATCCTTGCCGATGCTGTAATCACAATAAACACCACCTCTGACGTATTGACAGCGATATGGGAGTGTAACCGCATATTTTAGCAGTAACCTCTTCTGTATTGGTTCCAACTTGACTGTAAACCATCAACTGATACAAACTAGATTTGCTGGTTTCTCACTGAATGTAATTAAACGTTAATGTTATTAGTCTGTTTACACCCACTGTTGCGAGTGTAGTGGTTTGGTCTATATCATCGCCACACAGGCTAATTCAATATATGTGTGCTGCTGACCTGTCACTGTGTCTGGAATGTTGACCTGGGTGTGTGTTGATATGTTCGCACACCACAGTACGTACATAAGGGTACATGCAGGAGTCAAAAAGGGTTGCAAACGTCTAGAACAGTTCGATACTGTTTATTCCGTACAACACAGACACGATGACATAAATGACACACATTCGACAGCAAAACACGAATCATATAATTTCCACATTGCATTAAATATATATAATACGGCCTGTCCACATCCTGGCCTAAACAGTACTTCAACACGCACTAAAGCCTGCATCATCCGGCAGCTTCATTAATCTTCACAATATGGCCTACAAAAGTACCTTAATACACAGCGAAGCCTGCATCACCCGGCAGCTTCATTAATCTTCACAATATGGCCTACAAAAGTACTTCAATACATAGCAAAGCCTGCATCACCCGGCAGCTTCAATAATCTTCAAAAATATGGCCTACAAAAGTACTTCAATACATAGCAAAGCCTGCATCACACGGCAGCTATAATAATCTTCAAAATATGGCCTACAAAAGTACTTCAATACATAGCAAAGCCTGCATCACACGGCAGCTTCAATAATCTTCAAAATATGGCCTACAAAAGTACTTCAATACATAGCAAAGCCTGCATCACACGGCAGCTTCAATAATCTTCAAAATATGGCCTACAAAAGTACTTCAATACATAGCAAAGCCTGCATCACACGGCAGCTATAATAAGGTTCATATGGCCTAAACAAATCTTCACTGCAGTGTATCACATAGGCTGTACACACAGCGAAATATATAAGTCGACATTTTCTCAAATCCTACGTAGGCATACATTATCCAAAAACACTGGGACTCGACCTACACGGTCCACGCCCAAAACACAACTCCCTAAATCACACACTAGTCCCGCCAAAAAACCCGTCACGAGATTCGGTTGTCTTGAACACCGCTCTCGATAACACATGCAGACTAGCGAGCTATTCACATTACTCAAAACAGTACAGAATAAATACATTAAACAGCGTTCACACGCTTATCTGTACTCTGTCACCCGAAAAATAGGAAAAGATAATTCTATCCTAAAGTCAAACAAGTATCCGCTTAATCAAGCGTTGCAACTCGAAATTTAATTTGTCTAAAAAACCATTCTAAAGATTACTTCCCCTTCCATAAGTTCCACCTGCAACAGTTACCACCCGCTCCGGGAAAAAAAAATGATTCTATCATTTTTTTTGAAAAAATTAACTCCCAAAAACGAAAAATTTAGAAGACAATTAAGCTGTAACGTATGCCTACAAAAATATCTTATTTTAAATCAAAATTATATCTACAACAAATATCAGCATTAAAGTGTAAAGTAGCAATTAAAGCATACAGCATAATCAGCTAAGTATAAAAAGTAATTAGCTAAATATACAAATATGATCAGTTCCAAAATTAAGTTACGTATATTTAGTACAAACCAAACCGAAAACAACCAATCGAAAGAGAAAACACAAGATCAATCAAAAGAAGAATGATCTGTAAAAAAAAGGAAAGTAAGAACTCAACAATACCATATACTCATAATTAAGTTGGACAATTACATGTAAAATAAATACAACTGTCAAAAGTAGATATATCATATCAAATCATATAACCACTCCAACAATACAAAGAATAGAGGTATAAGTGTTGAAAGAAGACAAAGTATACAAATAGAATCAAGTAAAACGAAGATTAGGTACGAAAGTATAAACAAGATATGAAATCCATACCGAAAAGACAACAGAAAAGGAGGAATGAAATGAAGAATAGTTACCAAAGACAAATAGAAAGCAAAGGCACGAACGCAAAGAAAGTCAATAACAGTATATACTAATAACTGTTTTGATCAGATAACCTATTCAAAAATAAATATATAAACATGATCGAAAGGCACAACACAAAATATCAAAGTATATCTATACTAATACCACCAAAAATAATTTATAACTAAACAAAACCTAATAAGTAATTTAACTAAGTTATAAGAGTTATACAAAACTAACATAAATAAATTATAGGCATCGAACAAACAATTAATAGCATTACTATAACTAATACGACCAACGCACAATCAAGCGCTAAAAATAAAAAATACATCATAATAAAAAAACAACTTTTTACAAGAACTAATCAAACTACATATCAATGATATCACGAAGTCAAATGCTGGGCACACCCAACAAAAAATTACAATGCCAAAAAAAAAAAAAATCATTTTTTTCAACAGTACCGTACAAACATATTTTTTTTCTCGATAAGTTACATAAAAACAGTATTTAATTTTTAAGTAATTCAATAATACTTTAAGTAAAGCCTAATAATGAAATCAATATTTTAACAAAATGAGTGAAATATAAAACAAAAATCCTATCTCGAAGAAACCTTTAAATCAACACATGTAAATTTAATTTATTCTTTAAGTTCTTTCTGCTGACAATTACGTTCAGCTCAGTAAAATGCTATTTAGCTATAACTCTATCTCTTACTCAAATCGATAAGATATACATTCTAAATAAATCTACCCTTTGATGCTAATATGAAATATAAAAAAGGTTCTATAAAAATATCTACAAAAAATAAGTTTTTTTTTTTTTTTAAATAATCTGCTAGGAAAATAATCTGCATACCTGACTGGCAAGAAATCAAGTTTTGGAAAAATCGAAGTTTCACAAAAAGTTAACAAATCCAAATACAAGATCATGTATGATACATGCAAGCTATTTTCAAAATTACATTTCACAACATACCAGATAATACACATCTTCTCTGTATGTTCTATATATTAATTAATCATGACATCAAAACATGAGAAAAATATAAATTAAGTGAATAACGAACACTCAGGACTATCTAAAAGTAACCACTACATCAACACAATAAATGAGTTTGTGCAATCTCATCATGTACAAAACTATCCTAAACAACACAGTTGCAAAAATTCTAAGTTGAACAGAGTAGTATAAAGGATAATAATTACATACTACACATTATCAACACAATAATATATAAATAGCATAAAAATGTATTAATACATCATCAAAATACAGACATATAAATAACAATAAAAAAAATTATGGCAATCAAAAGATGCAAAGAAATAATCATTACAACAAAATTATATGTTATTTCAAAACAACCACATGTCATGTACTAATATAGAATACAAAAATATTTACTATCTTCACATAAAAAAAAAATAAATCAGACGCGAAGTCTCCCACTCTCTTGTAAACATGCTTGACCTTCAGAAAGCAACACCTCAGATTTAGTTTGACGCTGACAGGTTTCGGTTGACTACTCGAGCGGAAAGTTGACTCACATTTCTGACCGTCAATATGTCACAGAAGCCTTGACCCTTATCGCAACGTAGCTTCTGTCAACAAATACAAATGAAAATTTCCATTTTACTCAATAGTGAAATTTAATGAAAAAAACGTAGAAATCACGTTTACAATTACCCAACACCGGCTTGTGTAAAAACCCGGTCTCTTCACAATGTCACTAGCTCTCTCTATCACATGTAGATATCATAGAATTCTTGGGGACAACATGACCGACCTTGAATGTCGCCGCTGCCTTACGCTGAAACAAAGTCTCACATTCACAACAACAAGTAGAGCAAGCAATAGTATTCAAGCATCCACTGTTATTTTTACTCTGTTTACTTTGATTATAAATGACTCTGGGCTCATGTTGAACTAAATTAGCACAATTGCGCTTATTATTTGATCTATGATCAAAATACTTATTATTACCGTTGCCTTGTTTACAAATAATCACTTTAGTCTTTTGTTGAGGAACATTATTCTGGTGATTTAAAGCAACATTTGAAAAGCTATTATCTCTATCATACTTTCCAACATTCTTACAATCAAAACTTTGAGATTTGTTAAATTGTCTACAGTATCTAGGAGAAGGAAAATTATTATTTACTGATCTCCCTTGGTACTGTTTAATCTTGGGGTTATCTCTCTTTCTAGAACTGTTTTTCTTTTCCCTTATGGGAATATATTTACCAATTGTTTCAAACTGACTGTGCTGAGTTTGATAACTGCCAGAAACAATAGTATCTCTATTGTTCCGCATATGGGTTTCATCTTTGGAACAAGTAGTAATAGTCTCAACACCCGCTATTAATTTCTGAGTATTTCCAGTAGTAGACAAATATTTGCTCTTATGAGTCTTGACCTGTAATATATCACCTTTCTTTTCCTGACCAACGGAACTGCCTGTTACACTAGAATCTTTGTTGGTCTGACGCCAAGAATTATTACTGGAACTATCAGTAATATTAGAACTTTTAAAGTTGTATTTACCACGAAAAGATCTGTCTTTACCATGAATGACATCTCTCTGAGCAAAAAGTATATGGTGCTGACTTTTCGCAACTTTCTGTCTATCATTGTCAACATTGACAGAAGACTTCATATTGTTTTTCAAAACCATATCTAGTAAGCCAAATATTCTTTCCCTTGCTTCCGCAATTTCATTATCTTTAAGTGAAATCGTTTCACTTAACCTTTTATTTAACTCCTTAACAGCCAAAACTTTGTCGCTTTCTTCTGCTAGCAAATTTTCAATTTTAGCGACCTTCTCTTTCTCAGCCGTCAACTCCACTAAAGTCTCTTTCTCGTACTGTTCTGCCACCCAGGCAGACAATAACTAGGTCAAAGTTCTGAAGTACAGCAGATTCAAGGCACGCCCACATAGGGCTAATTATAACAAAGTCATGTGTTCTACACTCTTGTCACGTGAAAGTCATATGTATTATTTTCAACTTGTAGTGACTGATCCTCTAGATATGTTATGGTCTGGTGGACAAAATTTGCTTCATTTTATCCTCTTGCTTCAAGTACATATCACTGTAGAGGTAACAATTTCTTAATCGTATACGCCACACAGGCACATCTTAAATGATATCCAACGATACGAAAACTACGCCACTTAGGCTATCGACGCGAATAGTCGTAGATGTCAGATCCTGTTAACTGAAAACCACCATAAATGTAACCGAGTGGTTTCAGTATGAATGTTATTACTGGCCATAAATGTACTCGCATTCGCTAGCAATACACGAATCATATAATTTCCACATTGCATTAAATATATATAATACGGCCTGTCCACATCCTGGCCTAAACAGTACTTCAACACGCACTAAAGCCTGCATCATCCGGCAGCTTCATTAATCTTCACAATATGGCCTACAAAAGTACCTTAATACACAGCGAAGCCTGCATCACCCGGCAGCTTCATTAATCTTCACAATATGGCCTACAAAAGTACTTCAATACATAGCAAAGCCTGCATCACCCGGCAGCTTCAATAATCTTCAAAAATATGGCCTACAAAAGTACTTCAATACATAGCAAAGCCTGCATCACACGGCAGCTATAATAATCTTCAAAATATGGCCTACAAAAGTACTTCAATACATAGCAAAGCCTGCATCACACGGCAGCTTCAATAATCTTCAAAATATGGCCTACAAAAGTACTTCAATACATAGCAAAGCCTGCATCACACGGCAGCTTCAATAATCTTCAAAATATGGCCTACAAAAGTACTTCAATACATAGCAAAGCCTGCATCACACGGCAGCTATAATAAGGTTCATATGGCCTAAACAAATCTTCACTGCAGTGTATCACATAGGCTGTACACACAGCGAAATATATAAGTCGACATTTTCTCAAATCCTACGTAGGCATACATTATCCAAAAACACTGGGACTCGACCTACACGGTCCACGCCCAAAACACAACTCCCTAAATCACACACTAGTCCCGCCAAAAAACCCGTCACGAGATTCGGTTGTCTTGAACACCGCTCTCGATAACACATGCAGACTAGCGAGCTATTCACATTACTCAAAACAGTACAGAATAAATACATTAAACAGCGTTCACACGCTTATCTGTACTCTGTCACCCGAAAAATAGGAAAAGATAATTCTATCCTAAAGTCAAACAAGTATCCGCTTAATCAAGCGTTGCAACTCGAAATTTAATTTGTCTAAAAAACCATTCTAAAGATTACTTCCCCTTCCATAAGTTCCACCTGCAACAGTTAGACATTGCCAACCATCACCAACTGTCTGCTGTTCTTTGTTTCAGCTTAAAATTCTTATTTCATAGATTCTCTTCTATCATTAGTTAGTGCATAACACGAGATATTCATCCTTATTTTCATTTTAGTAACACCCTAAATGGAGTTCACTGTGGGAGCTCAGGAAGCTGTTTATGGACTACTACCTGTAGAAACACTTAATACAACAACTCATACAGAAACTTCAAAAACAAAGCCTGGAAATATATTCAACAATTATCAAAGGACAGTATACACAGTTGGGTCCAAGGGGAGAAGATAACAATTTAGGGATACAAATTTGTATTCCAGCCTGAAAAAAAAGTAGTAAAAGGATATAATATTACAGAAACTACATCTATTTTTAAAGAAGAGATGGTGACATTACCAGAATCACTAAAACTCATCTTTAACAAACCTCCCCAGAAACTGACAATTTTAACAGAGTTGCTTTAAGAAATTTACATGAATGCAGTAGACCAGACATAGATAAAAGATATTTCTGGGTGACACATATGTCTGTACAAAAGCATATACAGTCTTAGTAGCTCGGTTACCTTCACATTTTGGCATAAAAGGAAATGAAAAGGCAGATACCAGAAGCCAAGAAAAGTAGATCTGATAAATAACAATTAATGTATAGATAAGAGCAGATGTCAGAAGCTTATTTAAAAGAATAACAGATGAATTGACAGTAACGGTAAAAAAGGTCCGGCATAGAGAGGTGGGGTGACCAGTTCCCTTCCTCGCTGCCTTTTCCTTCCCTAACTCAGGTACCCATTTACAGCTGGGTAGACTGGAGCATGTCGGTACTGTGATTCGAACCCAGCACCTCTGCCCCGAGAGACCAGCACTCTAACCACTCTGTCAATCAGACGAATTGACAGTAGCATGGGTTAAAAATCTTAAAGGAATACATACATATAACCTGTTCAGAGCTCCAAGACTTTGCATGTGTGTGTTGAAGGCCTATGCTCCTTGGGGAGCTAAAGGGTATTGACAGTCCCGATATAACACGGATGGCGGGGCGTTATAAGTGAGTCCAAATTATGTCAAATTTCCTTATTTTGATGTAGATTTATTGACGTTTGACAGAAAGCAGCAACATGAAGGGCATCTAGTGTAAATATGAACATCTATTGTCACACAATTATTGAGCAAACATAAGTAAAAGATATATTAATCACCTACATCTTTTCATTTGGATGCTGGAAATAAATTCTTCCCTCAAATTTTTTCTGTTTTAATTCAAATTTCAAGCAGGGTCGGAGTGGTTCAGAGGTTTTGCGTCTGCCTCTAATTCTAAAGGTACCCGGGTTTGCTCCCAGTACAGGGAATATAATTGATGGACATTTTTTTGTCAGAAGCAGTGGTTCCTAATGATGTTATACTCCCCCCTGATCTCTTGGGTAGCGAGATCGGATGATTAGCCTTCTCGGATAATTGCAAAAAAAAAAAAAAAAAGGAGGTCCCATGCACAAGTTGCGCACATTAAAAATCCCTTGGCATTTGGAAATCATAAAGAGTAGGACGCTGCCCTGGCAAATATTTAAAAATTAGGAAACATACCCACCATAAAAATATTTATAGAATATGTGATTCCTGTATACACGCTGGATACTCGTCGGTGCTACAAACTTCATGCACTGTGTTGAGATACTCCTTGTGTGATCTAAGGGAGGATATCGGAGCACTGATGGAGTTGTCCATGTACAATAAAGATGATCCTTAAATAAACCAAACCAGATTTCAAGCATGTTAAAATGGGGCAGTCTGCAAAATTGGGGTCCAACCTGTGACCTTGGTATAAGAGATCCTACATTATATTTGGTCTGCAGCGTGCATATTGTTGGTATTTTTTTCAGCCTCAGTTGATTTTGTTTAAATTCTTGTTGTTAAATGTGGTACATCACCAAATGTGTGGACTGAAACAGCGTCATGAGCTGCAGTTTTTACCTTTTCAGTTTTGTCTATCGTTGGCTTATTAGCTATTGCCGTTGTTGGTCAAGCTCTGTCCCCATCCACTTTCCTCACTACTCTGGACCAGAGCCGTCTCAGGTCTGTGTTTGAAGCAGCGGCACCCTATCCTGACACACAGGCAGCACACTATTCCATTTTAGGACTAAAATTGCTGGGAGCTCCAGTTCCCAGTGCACAGGTGAGTGTATTTTTCCACTGCTTCATATTACTTAATTCTGCAAGCCAGATCATCGTGATACTTTAATTGACCAGGCTGGTGAAGTACAGGTATATGACCTTTATTTTACCTGAAAACCAAAATATTCTGAAAATCAAAAGTTTCTTTGGGCAACTTTTCTATCACAATGTTTGCGATTTCTGATTATAATAATAATAATAATAGCCCCTTCAGTCATAACTGACTATGGGAATGCGCCCCTGAGGTGGCAGCCCTCAGCTGCTTATTTTCCTGGTGCTCCTTTCGATGTTTTCTCCTCACCTCTGCTTCTTGTGTGAGCCTCTCTTCGCCCAATCTGAGGTGGTGCCGTAAATAGCATCGCCACTTATTGCGATCGGCAGCTTCATCCTCCCATGTTGCTGGATCCATGTCCAGTGCCCTCATATCTCTCTTGCACACATCTTTGAACCTCAGCTGTGGTCGCCCAACTGTTCTCTTGCCATCTGCTAATTGTCCGTAGAAGATATCTTTTGGGATGCGACCATCTTCCATGCGGCGAACATGGCCAAGCCAGCGAAGTCTGCGCTGTCTAAGCAGCGTATACATACTTTGAAGGCCAGCACGTGACAACACCTCGACATTTGTCACTTTATCTTTCCACGAGATGCCGAGAATGCGGCGTAGATACCGCAAATGGAAGGTATTGAGTCTTCTTTCTTGCTTAGCATAGGTCGTCCAGGTCTCGCTGCCATATAGGAGTGTGCTGGTGACGCAGGCATTATATACCGCAGCTTTGGTCTTCATTGTGAGTTTAGAGTTTCCCCAAACACGCGGTGTGAGGCGGGCAAAGGTAGCTGCAGCTTTGCCAATGCGGCTGTCGATTTCTGTATCCAGTGAGAGTTTGTCATTGATGGTAGACCCTAGGTATGTGAAGTGGTGCACCACTGCCAATTCATAGTTATCGATGGTGATAACTGGTGCAGCACCCACATCCTGACTCAGCACATTCGTTTTCTTTAGACTTATTGTGAGGCCAAAGTCCTTGCATGCTTTAGTGAAGCGATTCATCAAGCTCTGAAGCTCCTGTTGGCTTTGAGTGACGACTGCAGCATCATCAGCGAACAACAAGTCTCTTATCGTGACCCTTCTGATTTTTGTTTTTGCCTTCAGCCTTGAAAGATTAAACAGACGGCCATCTGACCTAGTGTGAAGGCATATTCCTTCAGTTGCATCTCTGAATGCATGTTTCAAGAGTAAGGCAAAGAAGATTCCGAAGAGGGTCGGAGCCAGAACACAGCCTTGATTTCTGATTATTATGGGTGATTTGGTGGACTATTTTCTATCACAATGTGGGCGATTTCTAATTATTATAGGTGATTTGGGCTATTTTTCTATCACAATGAGAGCAATTTCTGACTATTTTGGGTGATTTGGGCTATTTTTCTAACATATTAGGTGACTTTAGCTATTTGGGCAAATTTTTGGTACTTTTCAGCTGATTTGGGCGTCATCTGAAAACTGAAAAATCCAGTTTCCTAAACAAAGCTGTCTCTGAGGATTTCAAATAGAGGGTTACAGACCTGTATTGTTCTGTTTTCTTCTTTCACAGAGTTCTTTGTCATGTGTTTCTTCTTCTTCCTTTGCCTTCAGCCAAACAAATTTTGGGTGCGTCTTGCGTACTCAGCATCAGTTCTTGTCACATCATACTCTTTCTTGTTTTCATCTTCATGTCTGTTCTGCCTGTGTTTTGAGGTCATCCTTTTATCTTTCCTTAGGGATCAAGAATAGAGCTATCTCGTGACTTTAGCTGATTGCTCAGTTTATGTCTTATCCGTCAGGATAAGAATTTTGGTCACGTGTTATAGATCATGCTCTTTCAGGGCAGTTAACGTGTAGCATTAGAAGATATATGTAAATCTTTTAATAATATATGTGAGTGTCACAAAGTAATCACGGTTCTACATGCTTGTTTATTATTCTGATTATATAACTTTCAAGCTGGTTCTGTGCATGCATTATTTGAAACTTGGTTTAACAATGTTACATAATGTTTTTGCAGGATGCTTGTAAAGTAATTTCCAAAGTCATTGATGGCAGCACCGTAGCATCTATATACCATGGTGCCACAGCTGCCAAAGCTTTGGGCAGTTGCAAGGTTTGTTACTTTTAACATAGTAGTTAATTTTAACATAGTAGTTAATTTTAACATAGTAGTTAATTTTAACATAGTAGTTAATTTTACCATAGTAGTTAATTTCAACATAGTAGTTAATTTCAACATAGTAGTTAATTTCATTTTTGTTTTCTGTTCACTTATGCCTTTGACTTATTCGTTGAAATGAGATGTCAAAAAACCATTGCAGTGACTTGCCAGCTGTCCTCACCAAGCATCCAAATGTCAATATGGAAACTAAAAAGAAAATTGATAAATAGCATGTTCTTACCAACTCTTTGCTGTCAGTGTCAAACATGGTCTCTGACCAGAGCACAAGAGAGGAAAATCATATCTTGTGAGGTGAAATGCTTAAAAAGAGCCATTAATGTTACCAAGAGAGACAGAATACAAAATTGTGGCATCTAGAAAGTTCTAGGAACTACATCCTGCATCAGATATACAGGGTAACCAGACGCAAGCCCAACTCTTCTTAGTTGCCTTTAACAACATTTTGTGGTGTTACTCTTCTGTGTTCCCCTTTCAGGGCCCCACAGTTGGTTGGAGATAAAACATTTATGAAGTCATTTAATTGTTATTTAGTGGGGTTTTTTCCATCTTAATGTTAAGATACTTGGGCATTGAACGTTTGATTGGGAGCCGCGCTGGTGTAATGGTCACTGCGCTGGCGATTGGGTGATCCAGGTTCAAGCCCAGGTGGAAACATTTGAGGGAGTGTCGTTGACCAGGGACTGGAGTAACCTGAACGGCTCCTGAGCCGACCCAGCTCTAATAGGTACCCTCCGAAGACGGCGAGTATCTGCCTGAATGGTGTGTGGACACCTGTCATTGTGCAGGGAAAAAAGGGATACTCACATAAAAATCAGTCTCAGGTTAGATGTACTAACCGGAGATTCTCGCCTCAAGTAATAGCGGGCATACATTTTTAACAAAAAATGTTTGATTGGAAGATTGGTTAGAGCACTGGCCTCTCGAGGTAAAGGTGCTAGGTTAAAACAAAACAGTGGCATTATGCTACAGTCTATACAGCTGTAAATGGGTACCTAACTCTGCTCGTGAGTTAGGGAAGAGAAAGGGAACTGGTCACACTACCTCTCGATGCTGGACCTAGTAAAGTTAAGTCTCTAACACTTCAAATCCCCTGTGGCAGTATCTACTTTTTTTTTTTTTAACTTTGCCATTACACATACACATGTGTAGCGGGAGGTTATTTAAAATTATTATATGAGTAAGAGTATGCCAGTAAAGAGTTCTGACCTTACCAGTAATACCCCAGTCTTAGAAATAAGCACTGGTGTATTGTTATCATAAAAATAGTCAGACTGTGAAAACCCTGGCCCAGTTGGTAAGAAGTAGTACCAGGATTAAAGGTGTCTCCTCCCTATGACTATCTTATGATTACTTATATTCTAGGGGATAATAAAATGAACATTCACTGAAACCACAAATGGAAGAAGTGAATAAATCCTCAGGTACAGTTAAAATAGTTTAATAATTACACTAATATTCTATTTCTACTAGTTGGAAAAGAGTATACACATATATATAAAAATATTCACACAATTACTATTATTGTCTGTTTAGACTTCAAGATCTTAAATAATAAAGTTACTGAAATCACTGTTATTAGTCCTTTGAATTTAAGGATAACTGTCATCAGTTGACTGAGTTTCTGTATGGTTAATTATTGTTTTGAACTATTGGCGGTTTCACATGTATAGGTGGTCAGTGTCAAACAGGACACTTATCTTTCCAACTTGGTACTGCTGAAACTGTCCTTTGCTGATATCAGACTTGGTAGGCCCAACAGTAGGGATGCCAATGACCAGTTGAAGTTCACTCTTTGGGGTCCTGCACTTTTGTGGGATTGCCTCGGATGAACTGCACCGGCTTCTGATACTGGACAGTCTGGTTTGAGTTATTTCATGGAACCTGCAACATATCAGCCTTGGCTAGTATCTGGCTAGACTTGTAGCTGACTAGCACAGATGTCAGACCAGTCAGTCATCAGATGTCACCGTTATACAATCATAGTAAGCAAGGACATCATTTCAGTGATATAGCATTAATATTAACATGTCAATTAAGTGTAACTGACTAGCACATAAGTCAGACAAGTCAGTCATCAGGTGTCAAAGTTATACAGTCATAGCAAGTAACATCATTTCAATGATACAGAATTAATATTAACATATCAGTAATAAACATCATCTGGTTTATTCCGCTCCTATACATCCCTTCATATGCTATAACTTGATCCTTCCAAATCATATCAAGTACAAATTCAAATACTGATGCTATCCTTAGCATCTACACAAAAGTAATACATAAATAAAGAAAGTGAGTGACCACGTGATCAGGTTGCTTTCTACTGAAACTGGCTATAGAACACTCCAGTTTACCAGCTGTAAATGGGTACAAAGTTGTGCGCTCGAACTAGGGAAGGCAAAGGCAGCGAGGAAGGGGACTAGTCACCTTAGCCTCGTAACTGGGATCTTCCATGATGAAGTTTCTAACACTTCATTTCCCTATGACAATCTCTGCCATGGGACTGCCTTTATCTTCGTAAGCGATAAAGCAATATGATAAATATATCTTCATTAGGCTGTGGGGCTATTTGTGATTAATTTTTGTACAAGCAACAATCATCCACAATGTACATGTTAGATCATATTAAAAATACAATACATATTATCAATGACTATTATACAGGCACATTTTGTGAATTCTATATGAACCTGAAATAACAAATATTATACACGGTAGTTATCATAATTTCGCTTACCCTCAGACTTCAGATACTGGACTTAAAAATGTTTCTGGCGATCCGCTCACAATTCATGGATAGTGGCGAAACTCTGTCTCCAGTCTGGCTCAAACCTCTTTCGTTGTGTATCTCTCTCAGTTTACCGATCCGCTACTTATACGCAAAGCGCGGACGTATCGGAGAGTACCGACGTCACAGCCTAAACCTAACCTGAAAAATCCTTCCCGAACAGTGATTTCGGCCGATCTGTACGTCGACTGAAATTTTGCCTTTATCATTCTCGGCATATATAATATCCATATTGTTCCTCTTATCTAGTTTTATACAGCTGATAAAACTCTATCTTCCTATCCATGTAAATTCCCAAACTGTTATTTGTTGATTTTAATATTTAGAACAGAAGTGGGTTTACATGCTTTTAGCGTAACTGTGGGCAGCCGAAATACGCATATATCTCCGTAAATGAGAACTTCCTACCGTTCCATCTTATATGCAGTTATACCCCATCCTTCCCTGTACTGAAATGTAAAATCCTTTTCATACGGATTCCCTTCGTTTTTATTATCGTTGGCGATTTCCTCTGTCCGATACACATTTCGCTGATACGCCGCCATTTTGAAAGCGGTCACTCGATCGTAGATGGGTTTATAAATGTAACTGAACTCATTTGCAATGACTTGAAACCAATTTCGCGACATAGCTCCCCCATATTTTAAGCTGGATGATATCTAGCTTAACTATTGGGTACAAGACAATTGCAAATCGACCATTCCGAGGTTAGTTTTCCTTCTTTCTATCCTCCTCAAGCTCTGTGGGATGGCGACTAAGAAAATCTGCGCCCACATTCTGTTTTCCAATAATATATTCATCCTTTACTATCTCTCTCCTTCCGGTTCGGCTTTTCATCCAGGCTCTTACTGCTGGTGAAACGGGTCGGTAGGTTTCCCATGAAGTTTACCGCCCTCTTTTCGATGATAGTTGGATGTGGTTTTCCCTCGCAAATCCGTAGGTTTTTGATTTTCGCTACATGATTTGTTCCTTTTTTCCAGCGCATGGGGTTCCGACTGCAATTGAACCTGTGTGGGATGTTTCCTTTCCCCTCCCGTGCAAATCTCGGGAGTACCCCTGATTGCTGGTTTGCTTGTAGATTTTTGATGAAGACTCTTCCGTCGACTTTCTGAATCTACATAGGTGCACTCTGGACAGGAATTTACATACTGATTTATGTCTTCCGTAATACCTGGCCAGTAGAACTGGGTGGCTATTCTTTGTTTTGTGGCACCATTACCCAGGTGTTCACTCAAAGTTGATATGTGTCCCCAGCCTATAACCTTATTCCTATAGGTGGATGGTACAACGATTTGACCATGACTTTTCGTCCCTCTTCCAGCTTTCCTGTACAAGAGTCCATGTTCCATATAGAAATGTCCTTTCCTTGGAGCTAAACATGCAGCGTGATGAGGGGTTTTCCTTCTACAATCTACAGTGTTGTGGTTGCTCATCTTACAAATTTTGCACCACTTATCTCCCTGTTTGTAGGGTTTCTTTTCCTGAGTCTGAGGGTTCTTGTCCTTATTATCAAATCTTGGCTTATTTCTGTATGGATGATCCTTCTGGTCAAGCTGGGTATTCTGCGGTGGTGGCTTATATCCTTCTACCTGCTTCCTTTTTGTTCCTACCAATTCAGCTTGAGCTGCTTGGTATCTCTCTGCACATTTCAAAATGTCTTCCAGCCTCTCTGCTCCTTGTTCCATAAGGAATTTCCTCATTTCTTGAGACATGGAATCTTTCACTTGCTCTAACATAACCATTTCTTTCAGATCCTCGTATGTTTTCTGATACTTACCTAAACTACTCCATTTCAACAAATACGTTTCTAGCCTAGCTGAGAACTGGTTATATGTTTCTCCAGGTAGAGGTTTAGAAGTTCTAAATTTCTTCCTGTATGCCTCAGAGTTCTTTTCATACCGGATCAGTAAGGCTTGCTTTAGTATTTCATAATTTTCCTGATCTTCTTTGGGGAGTTTCAGAAACACATCATATGCAATACCTCTCAATCCCTGGGATAACTTTAGACTCCATTTTTCCTTTTCCAGTCCATATGTAGAGGCTAGCCTTTCATACCTATCCAGGTACGACTCAATTGCGTCCTCCTTTTCAACAAATGGATCTAGGTGGAAGTTCATGGCCCCATTTGCTGTGTTCTGAAAAGAGCTATTCGCAGAATGAGGTGAGCTATTACCATGGGTGATAGTCCCAGCTTGAAGTTCAAGATCAAGCTGTCTCATTTTCAGCTCATGGTCTCTCTCTGCTTGTAACCTCCTTTCTTCTCTCTCAGCTTCTAATTTCTTGGCTTCTCTTTCTGCATCCAATTTCTTGGTTTCTCTTTCTGCTTCCAATTTCTTGGCTTCTCTTTCTGCTTCCAATTTCTTGGCTTCTCTTTCTGCTTCCAATTTCTTGGCTTCTCTTTCTGCTTCCAATTGCTTTGCTTCTCTCTCGGTGTACTTTTCACATTCCGTCGTGACATACCGGATCAGAGCGTCACCATCCATGCCAAGCTCTTTTCCCACCTGCAGTGTAGCAGACCTAAATTTGACCAAGTCAGCCATGATGTATCTGTAGTCTAGTAGGGCAAGCGATCTTACTCAAACTAATTTACTACAATATAATTAACTTATTTAAAATTAAAGTTAATTAAACTGACTTCACCATATATGAAACAGCTGTCTTATCTGTACTCAATGGTACTCCTACAAAAAATATAATTATTTCCTATTATGTTTACTCTTTCCAAAAAAAAATTTGTTCAAAAAAGCAAATTTCCTACACAGCAGAAATAGAAAGATGGCTCAGGAATATCAAAGATATATCCCGGACGAGCCCCCACTGTAGCGGGAGGTTATTTAAAATTATTATATGAGTAAGAGTATGCCAGTAAAGAGTTCTGACCTTACCAGTAATACCCCAGTCTTAGAAATAAGCACTGGTGTATTGTTATCATAAAAATAGTCAGACTGTGAAAACCCTGGCCCAGTTGGTAAGAAGTAGTACCAGGATTAAAGGTGTCTCCTCCCTATGACTATCTTATGATTACTTATATTCTAGGGGATAATAAAATGAACATTCACTGAAACCACAAATGGAAGAAGTGAATAAATCCTCAGGTACAGTTAAAATAGTTTAATAATTACACTAATATTCTATTTCTACTAGTTGGAAAAGAGTATACACATATATATAAAAATATTCACACAATTACTATTATTGTCTGTTTAGACTTCAAGATCTTAAATAATAAAGTTACTGAAATCACTGTTATTAGTCCTTTGAATTTAAGGATAACTGTCATCAGTTGACTGAGTTTCTGTATGGTTAATTATTGTTTTGAACTATTGGCTGTTTCACATGTATAGGTGGTCAGTGTCAAACAGGACACTTATCTTTCCAACTTGGTACTGCTGAAACTGTCCTTTGCTGATATCAGACTTGGTAGGCCCAACAGTAGGGATGCCAATGACCAGTTGAAGTTCACTCTTTGGGGTCCTGCACTTTTGTGGGATTGCCTCGGATGAACTGCACCGGCTTCTGATACTGGACAGTCTGGTTTGAGTTATTTCATGGAACCTGCAACATATCAGCCTTGGCTAGTATCTGGCTAGACTTGTAGCTGACTAGCACAGATGTCAGACCAGTCAGTCATCAGATGTCACCGTTATACAATCATAGTAAGCAAGGACATCATTTCAGTGATATAGCATTAATATTAACATGTCAATTAAGTGTAACTGACTAGCACATAAGTCAGACAAGTCAGTCATCAGGTGTCAAAGTTATACAGTCATAGCAAGTAACATCATTTCAATGATACAGAATTAATATTAACATATCAGTAATAAACATCATCTGGTTTATTCCGCTCCTATACATCCCTACATATGCTATAACTTGATCCTTCCAAATCATATCAAGTACAAATTCAAATACTGATGCTATCCTTAGCATCTACACAAAAGTAATACATAAATAAAGAAAGTGAGTGACCACGTGATCAGGTTGCTTTCTACTGAAACTGGCTATAGAACACTCCAGTTTACCAGCTGTAAATGGGTACAAAGTTGTGCGCTCGAACTAGGGAAGGCAAAGGCAGCGAGGAAGGGGACTAGTCACCTTAGCCTCGTAACTGGGATCTTCCATGATGAAGTTTCTAACACTTCATTTCCCTATGACAATCTCTGCCATGGGACTGCCTTTATCTTCGTAAGCGATAAAGCAATATGATAAATATATCTTCATTAGGCTGTGGGGCTATTTGTGATTAATTTTTGTACAAGCAACAATCATCCACAATGTACATGTTAGATCATATTAAAAATACAATACATATTATCAATGACTATTATACAGGCACATTTTGTGAATTCTATATGAACCTGAAATAACAAATATTATACACGGTAGTTATCATAATTTCGCTTACCCTCAGACTTCAGATACTGGACTTAAAAATGTTTCTGGCGATCCGCTCACAATTCATGGATAGTGGCGAAACTCTGTCTCCAGTCTGGCTCAAACCTCTTTCGTTGTGTATCTCTCTCAGTTTACCGATCCGCTACTTATACGCAAAGCGCGGACGTATCGGAGAGTACCGACGTCACAGCCTAAACCTAACCTGAAAAATCCTTCCCAAACAGTGATTTCGGCTGATCTGTGCGTCGACTGAAATTTTGCCTTTATCATTCTCGGCATATATAATATCCATATTGTTCCCTCTTATCTAGTTTTATACAGCTATCCATGTAAATTCCCAAACTGTTATTTGTTGATTTTAATATTTAGAACAGAAGTGGGTTTACATGCTTTTAGCGTAACTGTGGGCAGCCGAAATACGCATATATCTCCGTAAATGAGAACTTCCTACCGTTCCATCTTATATGCAGTTATACCCCATCCTTCCCTGTACTGAAATGTAAAATCCTTTTCATACGGATTCCCTTCGTTTTTATTATCGTTGGCGATTTCCTCTGTCCGATACACATTTTGCTGATACGCCGCCATTTTGAAAGCGGTCACTCGATCGTAGATGGGTTTATAAATCTAACTGAACTCATTTGCAATGACTTGAAACCAATTTCGCGACAACATGTAGCCTTCAGCTCACTACAAATAATAGACATTCTATCAAAACAAGACCTCTTCAAGCCTTTTATGTGTTGTGAAATTGAAACATTTTTTATTGTTAGGTTGAAGTTCCTGAGTTTAAGAAAACATTAACTGATGCCATCAGGGATGATGCTAGTGTTCAAGATATTGTATTTGCCTACCTGGCTTTGAAAAATCTAGGACTCCCAGGCAAGTTAAGTTTATTAATTTGTGGTCACTATCTGTAGTGTCCCACCCACGTGTTTTTGTTTGTTCCTGTAATACCCTTCATGTTCATGTAAGTTTTTTAAAAATTTGAAGTTCATCATTCATTCATTCATGTTGCCTTTTTGCTGGGAAAGCCTGCACTAAAGCGTCTGCTAGCGTGTGCTAGTGTAGATATTTCTGTAGCAGTTGGTTTGACATGACGAGGTTGCCAGCCTCATATTTGTCACCTGTCATGACATGCCCGAGGGAACTGTAGTCCTATTGTTTGTCTCCTTAGATAGAGTGAGAACCACCCCCAGGAAACCACCCAGGATCAACCATCATTTTCTTTTCGCTCCCTATAGCTAGTCTCCTTGCAGGAAGCCTGGACCAAGCATTCACATGCGCTCGCGGCAGTTGTTTCCTTAGCAAATTTTTTAACGTGATGGGTAAAAGGAGTAGGAGTCGTATTCTTTCTTTTAAGCCCTCAAATACCCCTAGGTGACTATGAGGGGGCGGGTGTTGATCATGTTTGCGCGATTTTATTTTTTTAAAACACTACAATATTAGTGGTTATCTGCATGTTCATTAGTTTTCAGTTTCTGAGAATAACTTAGTGTATGTAGTTCTCCCACCATAGTTATTTTAGTTAAAATTTGAGAGGGAAAAAAGTTGAAGTATATGAGTGTTTGAATTTATAGAGATTCTTTATTTATGTAGTTAATGCATTCCAGAAAATTGGCAGTGAATTTTTTTTTTTTTTTAAGACTTGGCAAACAGTTTTCCCCCTAAATATTGAAATAGCCAGGCCAGAGGGGATGATTTTCTCATTTGGTCACCTAGCACCACTGAAATTTTACATATAATAAGAACACACACAGTTTAATACTGTAGTGTTGTTTTTTTTTAAACTCCTTAGAGCATGGAACCACCACAGCAATAAGCCTGTGCCAAAGCACATGCTCTTGTAGTGTTGTTTTTTGTTAAGTGGGGTTAATGTGACAAGGTTGCCAGCCCTATGCACAACCTCACATTAGTCACCTCTTATGGCATGCCTAATGGGGCAGTATTCCTATTTTTTTTCTTGTTTCCATAATAACTACGCAGGGCAGTGTAGTACTAAAGTAGCATATTAATCTTAAAGAATAACAATTTACTAAAATATAAAAGAAACGAGGCGAAGACATTGACGTTGCTAAGGACACATATTAAAGGAACTGATTGATGGCATTGCAAGTCAGTCCTGGTTCTGGAATCACCAAGGTTGTACTTAACCTTGTAGAGGTGGTTATATGAGGATGACTCCAGATATGCCTCCATGCATGAATCACCAAGGCAAAAGCAATAGAGGGAGATGAAAAAACACACAGAGAAGTGCATTGGAGACGCGTGAAAGGGATATAAAAAAATAGAGTCCCTAGTGCTTCACCAACCACTTAGAAGGTTGTCAAAATCTTTGAGTCATGTTTATCCCTATCAGGAATGCATGGATGCATATCTGGAGTCATCTTTAAATGGCCACCAGCTAAGCACAATGCTACAGTATTCAAATGTGGACGTGAACCTGTCTGTGAGGCTAATTATGCCCTCATTGACTCTTGAAATAATCCACACACTTCCAGGGATTCCCCATGTGGGGAAACATTTTGAAAACCCAGTATTGCACACTAAGCTTGGAGGGGTCACTTGAGCCCCAGACGTAACTCTGGCATTTACCTGGTTGTCTGCATGCAGGAGTATCTCACTATGGACCCCATGATAGGCAGGGGTAGCTGAGAAGTGGTTCTGTGTAGGACGTGACGATTCCTTGGGAGAGCCCAGAACCAGAGTACAGTACTTTAGCACATTGTTTTAAAAAAACAAACCTCCATATTCAAAATTGTGTCCTATATATTTTTATCACACTACATAAGAAAGCTGTACGTTTATAAAGTGCTTGTATACTGGAATGTTTCAGTCGACGATATTGCAACAAGCAAGGCTTTATTGGCAGCTCTGAAAACAGATGATACTCCTCAGAGGTATGTCTTTGTGTTTAATTTTTCTTACAGATTGCATTTATTCGTGACCTTTATTTTTAGGAATCTTAGATACATCTTGCCCAGTGAATAGAACTTCTGCCACCTCAGGCATGTTCGTAAGAGATGACAGATACGAGGTTGTGCAGAGCACTGGCAACCTCATCATGTAAATAAATCTGCAGAAACCACTACTGTAAAGGCGCATGGATTCTTTGCTGCAGGCTTCCTGCAAGGGGACCAGCTATAGTGGTGGCTGCCTGCTCCAGACGTAGCGATCTGAATCATTAAGGCCATCATTACTCTTCAACTCCCAGAAGATTATAGACCTTCAGTAAGTTCATGCTAAGCCTTCCTGTCCTGTGCTTTTCATTCTGGGTCTTTACATGTACTCTTTATCCCTTTCAAATCTGCCTCCAGGTGAAATTTGTTGAGAACCCAGCATTACATACTAAGCTTGGAGAAGTTACTTGAGCACCAGACATGATTCTTTGACTGCATGCAGGAGGATCTCACTATGGACCCAGTGATAGACAGGGGGAGCTGAGAAGTGGTACTATGCATGGCGTGGCAATTCCTTGGGAGAGCCCAGAACCAGAGCACAGTATTTTAGCTCTGCATAATTAGAGAGCTCCCTTGGATGGCTCGGAATGCACAGTATGCCACAAGCTGCTTACTCCTAGCTTGGGACCAGATGTCTTCTTCTTCCATCCTTAGCCACCGACCGTCAAAGCAGTCAGTGGCCATTACGCCTAGTGGCATCTTAGGGCAACAGCAGATAGGTTTTCTTTGCCATTGTTTCCCATCACGCCTATTGGCGTCTTTAGGGCAACGGCAAATCAATCCATTTGCTGTTGTTTCCGTAATCGAAGTGACTGGGACCAGATGTGACGATCTTTAAAATGCAAGCCAAGCTGGAGAAACTGGAGCTCATGACTTCAACTCAGCACGTTTCAGAGTGGCAGAAAACCCACGGGAAAAGCCAAGATCTACAGTGTAGATAATACCAAGGAGTCTTCGACTTGGTATTGGCTGCAAAAGAGTGAGAAGCTCAGCAGTCCTAGTTTAACAACAACAATATCTGTCTCCAGTTACCTTCTGCGTGCTTTTTTCTATCTCCCTTTACTTCTCTTACCATAGTGCGTTCAGAACAATGACTACCTCGTAATGCTATTAGCTGGTTTCCTTAATTTTTGTTGTATCCAACGCTAGCAAAAAAACGCATGGAGATGAGAACTGGAAAGGAAATAATGGGTTGGTGGGTACAGGGTAGGAAAATGTGGTGTAAACTTGTCAAATGCCTATGCTTCTTAGGCAGCTGAAGGATATTGAATGTCAAATCTGTTTGTTAAACATTAATTAATGTCATATCTGTATTAAACATAAATGTCAAATCTGCTTATATTAAACATAAATGTCAGATCTGTTTGTATTAAACATATTTGCCAAATCTGCTTGTATTAAACATCAATGTCAAATCTGTTTATATTAAACATCAATGTCAAATCTTTTCATATTTTGTTGTTTATTTTTCCAGTCATGGATATGCATTTTTAGCAGCAGCTGAATTCAGCGGAGATGTCAGCAAATTTGTAGATAACATTGAAGATGTTATCGCCCAAGCTGATGAAGTGGATGATAAGTATTTACAAGTAAGTTAGTGCCTAGACTTTGTACAGAATTCGCTGATGTACTGTAGGCTCTTGAATTATGATCATTTTTTTAAAAATTGACATTTGCCTTTTGCAGAACGTGTACAATTTATATCAGGCCATTTTTTTCCTTAAGTTATTTCATTTGATGATCTTTTCTGTGTTAGTGTAGTTTTTTGCATTGATATTTTTTCCTTCTGTTAAGTAAATATTTTTCCACATGTCTACTTGTCCTTTGTTATTTTCTCACAGCTGTTTTATGTTCATCATATTTACATGGAGAATAGCCATTATAGGACATGTCTATTCAAATGTCGTACATAAACAAGCATTTATAAGGAGTTGCTTTTGCATGTTTGTTTTTTACAGTTTGAAGGTGGCCTTTTCATTACCTCATTGGTTGTTGATGGGGCATACAAACTGGCAGAGAAGACAAAGAAAGCTCCAGCTATTGCTCAGGTACTTATAAGAATCTCCAGAAAATACATTGATATGTACTGACATGATATAATAAAATACAACATGGCATATAGGAGAATCATTAGAATTTACATAAAGTAAATTTACATAAATTCATGCAGCGTTAATGAGGGCTGTTATCACAGTATATATACATACACACAAACACACATACATATTAGTGCTGGGATTGACTTACGAAATCTTAATCGGTTAATCAGATTTCTTTAATCGAAGATTAAAATGTCACTTTCGAACAATTTGAAAAATTATTTTAACTCTTGAATAAAAAATTTTATTCTTTTAAAACACTAAGGACTTTATTTATTTACTTGCAAATGGCAACATTGTCCTGAGAATATAATGAAAATACTGAAAAGTTACATTGCATTTAAGCAAAACACAAACATTGTTAAAAATGGAATAATCTATTACAATTGGTTTTATCAATTAATCGATTAAAAAGAATTTAACCTGTTAACCGAATAATTAATCATTAAAGATCCCTACCCATATATGTGTGTGTATATATGTACATATATATAATTTAAAAATTGGTACAGGGCGATTGAAAAGTACTACCTGTTGTCAAGATACAGAGAATCAACTGCTATTTAGTTACTTAAAATTGAATGTAACAGTAACGTAACAGTTCACTATGTTCAACAAATGACTTTCATAGCGGGCAGCAAGTTTTTTGCTCTCTCTTGTAATGTTAATTTATCGGCCATTAAAATTTTTGTTATTTTGTGTTTCTGGAAATGAAGTAAAACCATGATCTTGCTGCCGTGGTTTCTGTAGCCGTTTATTTGTTTTACATGTTGCCAGCCGTATGCACCGCCTCATACCAGTTGATTTGTATGACATGCCTAAAGGAGCAGTAGTACAGTTCTTTCTGTGTCACATAGATTCAGGGAGCCGCGCTGGTGTAATGGTTACCACACTGTGCTGGCGATCAGGTGATCCCAGTTCAAGCCCGGGCAGACCATTTGAATGAGTGTCGTTGACCAGGACTTGGACCGGATTAATTCGAGCCCTGGCGAAGACATTCGAAGGAGTGTCGCTGACTGTGGACTGGCGGCTCCTGAGCCAACCCAGCTCTAATGGGTACCCTCTGAAGACGACGAGTGTCTGCCTGAATGGTGAGTGGACACCTGTCATTGTGCAGGGAAAAAAGGGATACTCGCGTAAAAATCTGTCTCAGGTTAGATATACTAACAGGAGATTCTCGCCTCGAGTAATAACGGGCGTAAGTTAAAAATAATGTAAGAGATTCCCCACGAGAACTATGCGGGAGGATTTTAGACAAAAGTGATTGTTGTCAAAAGATTAAAATTGGTTGAACTGGGTGACAACTAATCAAAATATGTGTAACTTTTCTTGTCATGTTTGAACAAATATGAAGCAGGAAGCTCAGCTGTAAAATCTTAAGAATATAGTCTGAAAATATACACCCATTAACAATAGCATTGAGGGGGGAATAGAGACTAACGACAAATAAAGAATTGTAAAAACTGCATACTACATTTATGTACATGGGTGTGTTCATACACACGTTTTAAAAAAAAGCACTGTGTCGTTTTTTTTTTTAGACAAACCACTTTTGACCAGCGGCAGGGGTGGCTCCCTGCGCCATAGTGAGCGGTAAAGAAAATTGTGAAAATCTTAATTACTTACTTGGTAATTCCTCTTCTGTCGTGAGGTGTAGAGGTTTGGAAGAGAGAGCACCATACTATCCTATCGACTGTCTTCCTCCTGGCCTGGTTCCATTCTAGTCCTCAGTCCTTCAAAGGTTGTCTGATGTCCTCCCAGCAGACTCTGGAGGTTTGGATCCCTGGCTCTTAATTTCCCATGCTTGTCGTGGTAGCTGATCTTCCATTTTGCAGACATGGCCAAACTATCTTAGTTGAGACTGTTCTACTTGGATCTGCAGTAGTTGGGTTTTTAGGCCTTGACGTATCGTATGGTCGTCTTGTTACTTCAACCACCTTCCTCAGATACCTCATTTCTGAGGTTTGGATCTGGCTTTTGTGGGTGTTAGTCATTGCCCATGATTTGCATCCATGCGTCAAGACTGGGACATAGGTGGAGTGGTATACAGCCATCTTCGTCTTCTTACCAACTTCTTTTTTGCTGAGGAATCCTCGATATATGGCGTGAAAAAGTCTCCCCACTGCTGCTCTTCGGGTAGCCAACTCGTCTTTGATGCCTCCCTTCTGGTCTATGACAGCTCAGAGGTATTTAAAGTGGTTGACCTGCTCCAGGACCTGTTCTCCCAGCTTAATCTGATGCCTTCTTTCCTCTCGTGATACCACCATGGTTTTTGTTTTAGAGCTGCTTATGACCATCCCTCTCTTCTCCAGCTCTTCCTTCCAGACTTGCAGGTTGGAATGAAGATGTAAAAGATGTGATTTAGCAATCAGGGCAACATCATTAGCAAATGCCAGCTCTAAAATACAGGCCTGTCTCATCTTCTAGAACCCCACAGAATACTTGTCCTCTCCTTACATGCCTTGATGACATAGTCCATGAGGAGTATGAAAAGATAAGGTGACAGGATATCACTTTGTCTTGAACCAGTGGTTGTCCTCAACTCTTCTGACTTATGGTTTGCTGTCCTCACATATTTTCTGCAAGACTTATAAAAGCTCTGTATAGCATGAATCAGAGGTGCTGGAATGTTCTTCCTTGCCAAACAGTCCCAAAGTTTGCTCCAGGGGACATTGTCAAACGCCTTTTCCAGATCTGAGAAACAAAGATGCATCTCACTCTTATACTCAAGGGCCTTTTAACTCAGCTGTCTCATTGTGAAGATTAGGTCTTGAGTACTTCAGTTTGCTCAGAAGCCACACTGGACCTCATCCATTTGTGGCTCAGACGTCTGAGTCTCTGCTCCAGGATTCTAGTGAAGATTTTACCAGGGACACTGAGAAGGGGCATGCCTTTATGGTTTCTACATTGTCTGTTGTCACCCTTTTTGAAAATCGGTGTTATGATGGCAATCTCAGAATCCTTTGGTATATTCTTGTTGCACCAAGCTGCCTGTAGGACCCTCAGAAGTAATAGGTCACCTGCTGCTCCCATGTACTTAACCATTTCTGGTGTTATACCATCATGCCCTGCTGCTTTGCCCATCTTGATTTTCTGCAGTGCTGCCTTCAGTTCTTCCATCTTTATGTCATCTTCACCATCATTGGTTTTCTCTTCTGTGTTAGTGGTTATCATTTCTGATGCTTGTCCTTGCTCACCATCAAGGAGTTCTGAGGAATATTCTTTCCATCTTTCTATTACTTCCTTTGGGGCAGTAAGCAATTTGCCTTGCTTGTCCTTTATAAATTTAAGAGGGCATTGTTTTTCCTTCCTCATGTTCTTTAGGGTCTTATAGAACAATTTCTGGTTTTCTTGAGCATCTTTTTCTAGCTTTTCTCAAAATTCTTCCCAGGGCTTCTGTTTTGCTGCTAGCACTTTCTTCTTTGCTTATGTTCTGAGTATCACTATTTCTCTATATTACTCTGTTTTTCCTGCTGTGTTTTTATCTAACTAAGTATTGTTCCATGCCATTTTCTTCTCTCTTATTTTCTCTTTAACTTCCTCTGTCCACCAAGGTGGCCTCTTTCTCTTCTTCCCAAGTCAGACTTCACCACATGCTTATGCTGCAGCTGTGTTTATGATGTCCTTGAATTTAAGCCAGAGGATTTCCAAGTCATCAGGCTGTTGTTCTGTGTTTCTCACCGCTGTAGCAATAAGCCCCTGATATCTGGTCTTAACTTCTGGCTCTCTCAGCTTGTAGGTCTTTGTTCTAATTTCTCCTGTTCATTTACTCTTGCATGATGTTAGGCAATTCCTAGGCTGAACAACTCTTTCAGTTCTTTTAATTGTTAGCAGGTAGGGACCACTTCCAATCTCTTGACCCATACACAATGACCAGGTTGACTATGGTTCCTCCTTCTTTCAGTTTTAGGACCATAATGCGTTCCGAGACAAAGTTCCATCCCTTGATACTATACTTTTGGGGTTTTTTGCCACAATACAACCCACGCCCCCTTTAGCTCTTTCAGACGTGGGGACACCACTGTAGAGCAGTGTGTCGCTATTGAGATCCATAACTCCTTGTCCCTTTTTCTTTGTTTCCATTAAAGCCAGGATTTCTAGTTTTGCTGTCTTCATCTCTTCCACTAGCTCCTTTTCCTTCCCATTTATACTCCTTGTATTCCGTGTTCCATAAGCCGTAGTCCGTTCCAGTTCCTCACCTTTAGAATTAGTCCGGTTTTCTCTCTTGCAGTTCTTGTAATCATGTTTTAAGGCATACAGGTGATTGGCCTCTTGTGCCTTTGCATGATGGAGAGGCTGCCTCCTTACGGCCTCAGCCGGCCGCCCTCCTCCTTTTTCAGCCTTTGGGGCTGGCCTAGGCAGAGTTTTGTTGTTGTTGTTGTGAAATCAAGATATTATTATGGGTTAAAAGGGTTTTCAAACTATGGGGGCTACTTGTCCAGATTTGAAAAAAAAAAACTATGCATTTATTGATATTAATTTTTGTATTGCATGAAAACATCCTGAAGCAGACTTTCTCAGCATTTGAAGGGCCTTATAATTGTTGCTGTGATATACTTTTCACGTTGTGGTTGGAGTGGCTAAGAGGTATGGAGTCCGCCTCATATTATTAAGGTACTGGGTTCGATTCCCAGTAGAGGGTAATATAATTTATGAAAATTTTCTTTTCAGAACCAGTTGTCCTAATGAAGTTATACTCCACTCCTGGTTAGTGAGATCAGATGCCTAGCCTTCTCGGATAAGGGCGAAAAAATAGGAAGTCCCGTGTGCAAATTGCGCACGTTAAAAAATCCCTCAGCAGTTGGAAATCATAAAGAGTAGGCCATACAGCTGCTGCCCTGGCAAAATTTTTAAAAAAATTAGGAAACCTACCCGCCACAGAAATATTTATAGAATGTGTGATTCTTATATACACACATTGGGATTCTTGCTGGTGCTACAGAGTTTGTGCACTGTGCTGAGATCTAAGGAAGGAGATCGGAGCATTAATGGAGCTGTCTGTGTACAATGAAGATAGTCCTTCAAACCAAACTTTTCATGTTGCAGGACAAAGTTCTGAAGTTTACCAACTATTTTCTGAGCCGCAAGCACGTTCACCAGCTGAAGTCAGCCTATCATTTTCTGTCTGTGATCAAGGTCCTGACCACCAATAAAGTAAGTCTTGTATTGTTTATTAATAACTTTATCCAGGTAATATTTGGTAAATACCACAGTTGCTGTAAAGTGGTAAATAAATAAATATAGGTAATTAACAGGCACTCGTTGGTCAGAAAGGATGACAACAGAAAAGAAATATAAGTGATAGGCTTACCGAGAATCAGACTGAGGACCATTCAAATGGAGCCATCGCCTTGCTGTGAAAGTAAATCTTGAAAGGACAGCTAGGCGATGGATGGCGCTGTTAGGATGGTCCTCTGTTCGATTATCTGTAAGCCTATCACTTATATTTCGTGTCTCATGTCCGCCATTCTGTCCAACGAGTGCCTGTTAATTACCTGGATTGATTTATTTACTTATTTATTTATTACTCACAGGACTCAAGTTTCCTTCGTTATCTATTTAGCAGTAAAGTGGTACAGTAGTTCTTACCCCGTGTAGTTCGGGGGGGGGGGGGGGTCTCATTAGATTAAGAAAGATCATGGCTACTACTCCCTCAGACCAGACGTGTCGTACAAGGCAACTAATAATGAGGTTGTGCACTCAGCAGGCAACCTCATGGTGTAAAACAAATTGCTTCAGAAACCCACCACTGCAATAGCATGTGAATGTGTTGTACAGGCTTCATTTAAAGGGACCAGCGGCAGTGGTGCCTTCATGTTCCATAGGGAGTGAAAAGGAAAGTGGTGATGACAGTAATTCTTTGGATAACAAATGGCTTGCCGTGACCACCCACTGACATGTATTTCCTCTGACGGGGAGGAGCTATGGTAAAATGCAATTTTAATAACTAAGTGCAGAATTTTGATGCAGATGTACAAGGTTAACTTGTAACAGTAATAGCTATGCATACTGTCGCATTTGATGGTAATATGCTATTGGTTGCCAGGGAAATGGGGGCCATATTGGATTTTACATGTCACAGGATATGTCTAAAAAGGATTCCATGAAGAAGGAGAGAGAAGCTATTTTCGTGGTGCACTTGGGCCAGCCCTTTAGCTTCTGGAAAATAAGCGGTAGACTACCCCGTAGCTTAGGGTTCTACTTTAGGAGCACCAATCTCCAAAGATCTACCTTGATAAAATTATGTCTACAGAGTTAGACGAAATGTCAGTTTAAATAGTAAAATTCACTGTTTTAAAATGTGTCTCAGCATGAACTTTCTTGGCCAATGTGATGGTTACCTCATACTTGTAATTCTGGGGATGCTGCGCTTTTAAATGCCAGCGGGAAAGGGCTAGTCCAAACTTTCACTAGCTTAAAAATTTCCTCTTTTTTCCCCCATCTCCGTCACCTGAAGATCTATCAAATCATCCCCTGAGGTCTACCAGCGGATTGCGTTCAGCAGGTTGCTGACCCCCTGGTTTCAGTTGAGTTTATCCACTTGGTTCAAACTCACCCAAAGTTTATTGGTAATTTATTGTTAAAAGTTGTTATAATGATTTTGAATCTCCGTTGTGAAATTCTATAGAAGTCTGCTTTTTAGTGCTTTAATACAGTGTGCCATCGGTGTCTGCATGGTGTGCCGTGACGCCAGGCAGAATAAACCGTATAATTGTATACAAAATTATACGTTATGGTAAAATATTACCAACGAATCTCTTACTTACTTACTTGGTCGTTCCTCTTCTACCGTGAGGTGTAGAGGTTTGGAAGAGAGAGCGCCAGACTATCCTATCGGCTGTCTTCTTCCTGGCCTGGTTCCATTCTAGTCCTCGGTCCTTCAAAGATTGTCTAATGTTGTCCTCCCAGCGGACTCTGGGTCGTCCTGGAGGTCTGGATCCCTGGCTCTTTGTTTCCCATGCTTGTCGTGGTAGCCGATCTTCTCCCATTCTGCAGACATGGCCAAACCATCTTAGTTGGGACTGTTCTATTTGGGTCTGCAGCGGGTGGGATTTTAGGCCTTGACGTATCGTCTGGTTGCGGACCATGTCTCTTCTTGTTACTTCAACCACCTTCCTCAGATACCTCATTTCCAACGAATCTCAACACATACAATTTTACAAATAATGAGTTATAATCATCCCCCAGTCCATCACAAAAAATTAGGGAGCATTGTCTTATGATCGGATCAAAGTTTAAAATATTTGCCCTTCCCACCTATTTAAATATTACAGTATGCTGTGTAATTTCGAGAGACACTTTAAGTGTGCCACGAAGTGAAAAAGGCTGCAGAGCACTGATTTAATTAACAACCAACTTATTCTGTTTGAATTTACAGTCCAGTTTTTAAAAATTGTGTTTTACAGTTACTTTTGAACCAGCATTAAATTTTTCTTCAGTAATCTCAGCAAAGCCATTCAGTAATCTCAGCAAAGCGTTTCAGTAATCTCAGCAAAGCCATTCAGTAATCTCAGCAAAGCTTTTCAGTAATCTCAGCAAAGCCTTTCAGTAATCTCAGCAAAGCCTTTCAGTAATCTCAGCAAAGCTTTTCAGTAATTTCAGCAAAGCCTTTCAGTAATCTCAGCAAAGCCTTTCAGTAATCTCAGCAAAGCTTTTCAGTAATCTCAGCAAAGCCTTTCAGTAATCTCAGCAAAGCCTTTCAGTAATCTCAGCAAAGCCTTTCAGTAATCTCAGCAAAGCCTTTCAGTAATCTCAGCAAAGCTTTTCGGTAATCTCAGCAAAGCTTTTCGGTAATCTCAGCAAAGCTTTTCGGTAATCTCAGCAAAGCTTTTCGGTAATCTCAGCAAAACTTTTCAGTAATCTCAGCAAAGCTTTTCAGTAATCTCAGCAAAGCTTTTCAGTAATCTCAGCAAAGCCTTTCAGTAATCTCAGCAAAGCTTTTCAGTAATCTCAGCAAAGCTTTTCGGTAATCTCAGCAAAGCTTTTCGGTAATCTCAGCAAAGCTTTTCGGTAATCTCAGCAAAGCTTTTCAGTAATCTCAGCAAAACTTTTCAGTAATCTCAGCAAAACTTTTCAGTAATCTCAGCAAAGCCTTTCAGTAATCTCAGCAAAGCTTTTCAGGGTTTTTTCTTTTCATTTTCTTGTCGAGCATAGGCCCTCAGTCCCTTCCAGGCTCTCCTGTTAGTTGCTATCTGTTGAAGTGTCCTCATTCTTTCTCCTTCTGTCCTGTTTTTTGTCTCCAGCTCATCTTTCAGTGTATACCAAGCCCCTCCCCCCACTTCAGTCTTCCGTGGACTCTGGAACAAGGGCCACCAACAGTGCTATATTTTGACCTTCTGGGTGTGTTTCCCCACTCATCACCAGGATCCTTGCCTTACCTCCTGCTTCACCTCCCAATTTCTGGAAATTCTCTAAGGTGAAAGAAGGTGAGTCAGTTATGCAGAATCCTTTTTAGCTTTGAAGGACTTGTTTAAATTTGTTCATGATACGCTTCAAGTTTTTTTTTTAAGTTAGCTACGTTTCAACAAGATAGGTTGCCGTCATAGCATCCTGTGTCTTGTTGCTTGCAGAAAATGATATGTTTTCTTTTTTAATTTCAGTTTCATGTGCCCGTTGCCGTGTCTCTTGCAAGTCCAGTTGCCGTAACTCAAGCAGATCCATCTGTTAAGGTACATAGGCCATTCATCTTTACTTCCTCCTTGTCATGTTCACCTTTCTCATTACCATTATTATCATTAACATCATCAGCAATAGAATGAAATGATTCCTCTGACAAATTATTCATTCATTCATTGGCTTTCATCTCTTGTGGAGCACACGCAAGCAACTAGTTGACCGCACACCTTTGTGTCCCATGCCATCCGTATTAAATGAGTGATTAGAGAAGTGATAAAGACATTCGTGGTTAACATCATGATTGGTTGAATGAATTTATTCCCTCAGGCATATTTAGGGTTATGTTGGGTGATTTTGAAGTCCTTGTGCTGCTTTAAACTTTAATAACTTTGCGCATAGTAAATGGCATATAAAAGTATGATTTATACAGTTATCTACTTATCATGACCACATTCTTTAGATGAACTCAAGGTCAGGATAACAAGTGCAGTTTACTAAGCAGCGAGTGGGGAACATTTTCAGTGAGCTGGAAAATCTAAAGGACGGTGTATCATTAAAGATGGCAGATGTGTTAAAGCCTAACAATTTGAACTGTATTGTGTTAAAACTTGAAAAATTATGCTATCATATGCCATTTAAAGTGTGCTTCTATCATGTGTATATCCAAGGTTATTAGTTTAAAGTTGCTGAAGGACTTTATCATCACATTATCATGCTGGAGGTTGTTGTCACGTAAGCTCTGTTCTGTTCACAGTGGCATCATCATCTCCTGCATGATCATGTAGCAGATGATTAATTTCCAACTCTGCCCTTAGCCCCAAACTCAATACTCCGTGCCAAGGCTGATGATGGCTTGCTGGTAGTTTGTCCAGTTATTATCAGACTTTCTCCACTCTTCTCCCTTGGATATATTTTCAGCTGTAGCCATCTGTTTAATCATAGCCTCTGCGTGTGCCATCCATGACATCCCTCTCTTTATCCTTTCTTTTTTCATGTCAGCTATGTTCCAATGCAGAGGATGACATCTGTCTGTTGTTATTCACATATAGGCTTATTCCTGGGCCATTTGCATATCTGGATCTTAATATCATATCTTAATTGATAGGACTCCAGTCATGTACCCATTGTCACAATGGGGGTATCTCGTGTACAGCCCAAGACAATACGCATCCCTTCATTTTAAATGCGTTCCAGTTGTTCACATTGTGTTACTGATAGAGTATTCCCAGCCCATACTCAATTACCGACATGACTAGGTGATGATACAGTAGAAATAGTCATCTTCTGCTCCAGGTGCACAGCAGCCTTAATTTTTAAGACTGCCAAACCTCGCATGCACATGGAACTTGTACGATAGCCTGCGGTCAAGCGTTACTACTCCGAGATATTTCTGCCTGTCTTGCCTTTCAATTTTCTGCCCATTGAAAGTACTTTCTGAACTGCCTGCTTTCACTGTGGAATTGTTCGACAAGCACTAGATCACACAGGCCTTGTTGGGATTGACCTTGGAGCCGGTTTCCTTGCACCATTTAAACACCTCTTGTAGTGCCCCATGTATGCTACTATTTCCTGTCAATCCAAGCCAATCCTGTAAATGAGTATGTCATCAGCAAAATGTTATTATTCTTCCCAGCCTAGTTGGCTGAATGGTGACTACTTTTGCTGTGTAGATGTTAAACAGCACTAGTGATGGTGGAGAACCCTGGGGTAGTCCCGGACAAATGCACATTGGTTCTGATGTCTATGTTCCCAAGCGAAATGCATGGATCTCTCCATTAAGGCAGCTGCTATCTATCTTGTTAGCCAAGGTTTCGAAGTTCACACTGTTACATGCATCTTCTAGGTCCATTGCAACAGTAACTGTTTCTCGTTTACCTTGGAATTCCTCATACACATCAAACACAAATGTTCCAGCGTTACTCCATGTTACTTTCATAGGCCTATAGCTTCCCAAGATATCAGGGAGGATATCTTCAGGTGGTTCATTATTTTTCTCTCATTATCTTTTCAAGTAATTTACAGTAGACATTCTGTAGGGTGATAATTCTATAGCTGCTGAAAAGTGTGGGGTCTTTACCAGGTTTTGGAAGTTGCTGTGGATAACTGGATCACCACGATTGTAAACAAGCGACATACAATGACCACTCTCTTTTTTTATTTTATTTTTTTTATTTTAACCAGCGGCACTTGGGCTTTCAGCCCTTCGGCCCAGTGACATGTGATTGCGAGGCTGGGGAGCCTGTGGACTTTCCTTCCAACCCGGTCAGGAGCTTTGCTCCTTCCCATCCACAGAGGGTTTATCTCAGGAGCCGTTCAGGTTATTCAGTCAAAATCCCGGTCGATGACACTCTTTCAAATGCCCACACCTAGGCTTGAACCTTGAACACCTGGTCCCCAGTGCAATTTGGTAACCATTACACCAGCGTGGCTCCCATGACCACTCTCTGAGGAGGTAATCTCATATGTCAAGACATTCCTATTGTGTGGCTCTGAAACATGGAAAACAAAGATGACCACCAGAAAGATACAGGCGGATGCTTGTGCAGAATAGGATTGAAATGGTATGACAAGATCGCCAGTCATGAACTGATGGAAAGAATCAAACAAATACCAGTGAAAACTAGAAGTGAGAAGACACTGGTGTTACTTGGGACACATTGAGAAACCAGCAGATAGCGTTACAAGGTGGTACTATTTCTAGAATCCCTAGCTTAAGAGAAGTACAAGGAGTCTGAAAAACACAGAGAAATTAATTGGAGAAAAACATGAAAGTGAAAACAATGGTGTGGAGAAACCTTTTAAGGATGGCACAGACCAAGAAGACTGTGAATTTGAAGGCATGTGCTCCATAGAGAGCTGAAAAGTAGTGATGAAGAAAAGCATAACTTGGCAGACGTGTTCTTCTTCTTCTTCTTCTTCGTTCGCCCTGAAAAGGACGGTGGTTGTGTTGTGTCTGTTTACAACGTAGCTGTGATATCTGCACCTTTCGGTCGACACATCCGACTTCTGCACGGCATTTTTTAGGACCGGGTTTGCCTTCCCATTTCGATCCACACTCGCTCAGCCAGCCTGCACAGCTGCAGACTGTTTCCAGGACCACCACGTGGAGGTGGAGTGCGGTCTTGACCAGCTCTGTTTCGCTGGTCCTGACGCAGGCAGTCAAGCTATGAGTCTGGACTGCGTTGTACAGACGTGTTCAAAGATCGTATAGAATTTATGGGTCTTTTTTTTTCCCACACCTCTTACATAGGTGCACGTGACAGATCTCATGGGAGGAAACCTTGGTGAGATGACAGTCACTGCTGAAAGTGCCAGGCATATTGGAGATGATGCTGTTGTCCTCAGCAAGAAGCAGTTCACTCCTGATGCCACTGACAAGTATGTCATTGTGATATTTTTTCTTTCTATTTTTCTTCAAAGCATTTGGGGGTCTTCTGTTAATGTTTTAACAACTTTGTGCTCACTTGGAAGTAACAAGTTGTACTTTTAGTTGCGTTATTAATTTTCTTGACTAGTTGTGGGTTTATCAGAAACAGAGTTTGCAGAAAGGCAACTGGAGCATACAGGCAACAGAAAAAAAATTGCACATTATGTTGAAAGAAGCACCATGAGAGAAAACACGAAATGGAAGGAATGGGAAGTATGGTCATTGACCTATGCTCCAAAGGAAGCCAAGAGTTGTTTGATTGATAATTGTATACACTTCACCGTTATTTTCATACTAGTGTAAAAGCCCGTCATAAGACTGGAGTTATATTCAGAAGCACCAATAACAAACGGCAATGTTACTTATTCAAAAGTATTAAACAAAACCAAATTTTGTGTTTTACATCTGATGTTAAAAGTCTGAACATGACAGAAGAGCATCTTGATTTTCTGTTGTTTTAATCTGGTACAACTTAGATCATGGATCTCCACATCTTCCAGTAACATTTTACTAATAATGTACTTTTACACTCTTTTATATAAATGTTAAGTACTTTTTTTTAATGAAAAAATACACCGATATAAGGGAACAAAATAATTTTGTACAAAGTATGAAAGAGAGATGTTAGTGACACCGTCATTTGCGCATTCTTCTTTTGTAAGTGTTACTATTTTCGGGAGAGTACATTTAAGGGATACTTACTTACTTACTTAGTCGTTCCCCTTCTACCGTGAGGTGTAGAGGTTTGGAAGAGAGAGCGCCAGACTATTCTATCGGCTGTCTTCCTCCTGGCCTGGTTCCATTCTAGTCCTCGGTCCTTCAAAGATTGTCTAATGTTGTCCTCCCAGCGGACTCTGGGTCGTCCTCGGGGTCTGGATCCTTGGCTCTTTGTTTCCCATGCTTGTCGTGGTAGCCGATCTTCTCCCATTCTGCAGACATGGCCAAACCATCTTAGTTGGGACTGTTCTACTTGGGTCTGTAGGGGGTGGCATTTTAGGCCTTGACGTATCGTCTGGTTGCGTACCATGTCTCTTCTTGTTACTTCAACCACCTTCCTCAGATACCTCATTTCTGAGGTTTGGATCTGGCTTTTATGGGTTGTAGTCATTGCCCATGACTCGCATCCATATGTCAAGACTGGGACATAGGTGGAGCGGTATACAGCCATCTTCGTTTTCTTACCAACCTCTCTCTTGCTGAGGAATCCTCGATTTATGGCCTGAAAAAGTCTCCCAGCTGCTGCTTTTCGAGTGGCCAACTCTTCTTTGATGCCTCCCTTTCGGTCTATAATAGCTCCGAGGTATTTAAAGTGGTCGACCTGCTCCAGGACCTGTTCTCCCAGCTTAATCTGATGTCTTCTTTCTTCTCGTGATATCACCATGGATTTTGTTTTAGAGCTGCTTATGACCATCCCTCTCTTCTCCAGCTCTTCCTTCCAGACTTGCAGGTTGGATTGGAGATGTGCCTCTGATTTAGCAATCAGGGCAACATCATCAGCAAATGCCAGCTCTGAAATATAGACCTGTCTCATCTTCCAGTACCCCACTGAATACTTTCTTGTTCTCTCCTTACATGCCTTGATGACATCGTCCATAAGGAGTATGAAGAGGTAAGGTGATAGGATATCACCTTGTCTTACACCAGTGGTGGTCCTGAACTCTTCTGACTTATGGTTTGCTGTCCTCACATAATTTCTGCAAGACTTGTAGAAGCTCTGTATAGCATGAATCAGAGGTGCTGGAATATTCTTCCTTGCCAAACAGTCCCAAAGTTTGCTCCAAGGGACCCTGTCAAACGCCTTTTCCAGATCTATGAAACAAAGATGGATCTCTCTCTTATACTCAAGGGCCTTTTCACTCAGCTGTCTGAGTGTGAAGATTAGGTCTTGAGTACTTCGGTTTGCTCGGAATCCGCACTGGACCTCATCCAATTGTGGCTCAGCTAGGCGTCGGAGTCTCTGCTCTAGGATTCTAGAGTAGATTTTTCCAGGGACACTGAGAAGGGATATGCCTCTATGGTTTCCACACTGTCGATTGTCACCCTTTTTGAAAATTGGTGTTATGATGGCGATCTCCCAATCCTTTGGTATGGTCTTGTTGCACCATGCTGCCTGTAGGACCCTTAGGAGTAACAGGTCGCCTGATGCTCCCATGTACTTAACCATTTCTGGTGTTATACCATCATGCCCTGCTGCTTTGCCCATCTTGATTTTCTCCAGTGCTGCCTTCAGTTCTTCCATCTTTATGTCATCTTCATCACCATTGGTTTCCTCTTCTGTGCTAGTGGTTATCATTTCTGATGTTTGACCTTGCTCACCATCAAGGAGTTCTGAGAAATATTCTTTCCATCTTTCCATTACTTCCTTCGGGGCAGTAAGCAATTTGCCTTGCTTGTCCTTTATAAATTTGAGAGGGCATTGTTTTTCCTTCCTCATGTTCTTTAGGGTCTTATAGAACAATTTCTGGTTTTCTTGTGCATCTTTTTCTAGCTTTTCTCCAAATTCTTCCCAGGACTTCTGTTTTGCTGCTAGCACTTTGTTCTTTACTTCTGTTCTGAGTGTCACATATTCTCTATATTTTTCCATTTGTCCTGTTGTGTTTTTAGCTCCTAAGTATTGTTTCCATGCCATTTTCTTCTCTCTTATTTTCTCTTTGACTTCCTCTGTCCACCAAGGTGTCCTCTTTCTCTGGTTCCCAAGTCGGACTTCACCACATGCTTCTGCAGCAGCTGTCTTTATGATATCCTTGAATTTAATCCAGAGGGTTTCCAAGTCATCAGGTTGTTCTTCTGTGTTGCTCACCGCTGCAGCAATAAGCCCCTGATATCTGGTCGTAATTTCTGGCTCTCTCAGCTTGTAGGTCCTAATGCTCATTTCTCCTGCTCGTTTACTTGGTTTCTTGCGTGATGTTGAGCAGTTCCTAGGATACAATACAATTAATGTCTAATAACTTTCAACCAAAGTTGCATCCCTTAGCGTTATGTACTGACAGAAAAAGCTGGGATTTTGTATATGGGATTTAGAAAAGTCAAATAGTGATTTATGTAATAAATGTGCTAATATGATTATTAGCATGACACTCCTTTTATGCTCCACTAAGCAAGGAGGTACCACCACAGTTGGCCCTATAGCTAAAGGCCGTCTTGTGCTATTGTAGTGGACGTTTCTGAAGGAATGTGTTTTACATGATGAGGTTGTCAGCCTCATACACAACCTCACTTTAGTTGCCTCTCTAGACATCTTCTCTTCTTCTTCCGTCCTTAGCCACCGACCGTCAAAGCAGTCAGTGGCCATTACGCCTAGTGGCGTCTTAGGGCAACAGCAGATAGGTTTTCTTTGCCATTGTTTCCCATCACGCCTATTGGCGTCTTTAGGGCAACGGCAAATCAATCCATTTGCTGTCGTTTCCGTAATCGAAGTGACTGGCAAACGGGTGATCAGCCCGTTGGTTCTCTAGACATGACTGAGGTAAAAGTGGTTCTATTCTTTCTGTGTCTCCTTGGAGACCCCCTGGAAACTGCATGGGGTAGTGTCACGAAGTGGATTTAAGACTAGAGGTTGCCTACCTAAATAGACTAGACCCTAGTGGAAAGAAAGACTAAGAAGATAGATTTCAGAAGAAAATAACAGTGACTGTGGGAGATGAGGCTATTGGCGTCAAGGGTCGAGAACCGAAATTGACTCTCCCTTGCCACTAAGTGACGTAATGTTTTGCGATAACCTCACTACCTCTAGCTACCAAGACTGGGATAAGGTTTAATACTTAACACCACAGACACCACTTACAGACAACATATAGGTTGAAGTAAGTGACTGATCCAGCCGGAAATTTACAATGGATTTTATTTACACCACACAAAAAAATTCATATAACATACTACAAAAATAGAATAAACATGCGTGTTCCTACACCTGGAAAGAACATAACAATTAATTTCAAGTGATTAGGTAAGGTAACCCCACAGTCGCCCTCCCCTCAACCTGTAAGGAAGAAAGGTAAGTAATACAACAACATGTGAAGGAGGATCTCGAACACACGTGCCTACACCGCTGCTCCACTATAGGCTAAATATTCTCTGACTATCACCAAGTCCACGACCAGAACCCTTCTATCACCTCCGACACAACTTACAGATGACTTGCTGAGTTCTAGTGTTATGTTCAGTGTCTGTCTGACACTCCTAGTTCCTACAGAAAAAGCGACTCCTCCACTACTCTCCTTCTCTCCCTCTATTGCAGCTCAGAGGTATTTTTACCCTCTTTCCTCTGACTGCCGTTGTAGCTGCTAACTTGAATTGGCATTCTGGTTTCTCGACTTGGGACTCTTCTGCACTACCAAATGACGATTCTGGAAAAATCACAGGCCCCGTTACCCATCTCTTGGGTCTGGGCCGTCGGTGTTATTATGACCGACCAATCACGACACCTCTAGGCCCTGCGCCTAGGTTCAGTGTGTGCTTTATCTGAGCGTGAATAGCTCCGAATTTTATTAAGAACCTCTTGTTCTTGCTGAAGAAGTCTGTGCTTCCAGCTCCTTGCTCTCTTGGGTACAAAACGTTTGCACCAGTGAACCCCTTGTCACTACTCCACTTTCTTTCCTGGCTCTGCCGACTCTTCTTCTCCTGGGAAGACCGGCGAACTTCTAGCCGCTCAAGGACTACTGTAGCCCTAGCTGCCACGCCTGGAAAATATCTGCTGTGGACAAAACAATAACAAATATATATCGCACAACAAATTTCCCATATCCTTAACACTTAACTCCCTTAACTCTCACTCTTCAACACTTAAATCCCAACTCTTCAACCACTTAAGTCTCAGATCTCTAACACTTAAGTTTTCAAATCTCCCATACAGCTCCCATGCTCTAGTATCGCTTCAGCGATTAGTAAACATGCCTACCCCCACTTTCCCTCAAATACCGTCCTATCGACACTCTAATTCTCCAGACTCAGCTGGCTTAATCTCTTACATGCTGGCGGCTTAGGTTAGCCGTCACAACATTCTGACCACTGTATGAAACTGTTGCCGATAAATTCCTGGCCCTACTTATTTAACAATGATCGATATGTTTACCTGGCTACCAAAATACAATAGACTTCACCCGACAATAATCTCCCGTCTCCCGGAATTCAACATTATAACCATCTGTCTATTTATTAAGGACTAATTACAAACCCAACTAAACCCGTAACTGCTGACTTCAAAATGTAGGTTTTACCCACACAGAGAAAAATACACACTTTCCCATGCTCTAACATTTAAAGCCACTCGTTCTATTACCACAGCGTTACACAAATTAGTCCGCTGGTAATTTACACACACTTGAACAATTAAATACACACCAAAACCCTAGCGTATTATTCGCTAATATTATAACTCAAATATTGAGAAATCTTCACCCACGTGTCTGGAATATTATTTACACCCGATTCTGATAACAATGGACATTAAAATCTCTAAAGGAACTGAAATCCTATTCTACAATGCATGCCTCGTTATCTCCCTTCTTCCGTTTTCAGATTCACCCCTCTAAGAAAATAGACACAGCACGTGCTGCGGTA